>JAHRHZ010000249.1:15795895-15816621 GCA_024137785.1 Ginglymostoma cirratum
AAAAGGTATATTAAATAAGGAAAAAGTTAACAATATTACAAAAATGAAAGGTTGGGTAGATTTTGTCACAAGCAGCAGAAAAAAAGATTCAACTTAACTTTTTCTGATGAAGGGTTTAGGCCCGAAACGTCAAGTTTTCCTGCTCCTATGATGCTGCTTGACCTGCTGTGTTCATCCAGCCCCATGCTTGTTATCTCATCATCTTCCTCAGGCAGCTTAGGAAATTCCAGGTGCGTAATAGCTTGGTATGGCAATTGCTCTGCTCAGGACTGTAAGAAACTACAGAAAGTTGTGTGCACAGCCCAGACCATCACTGAAGCCAGCTTCACATTCATGAACTCCGTTTACACTTCTCGCTGCCTTGGAAAGGTTGACAGCATCATCAAAGACCCCTCCCTCCCTGGTAATGCAGTTGTGTAACCTTTTCTGTCAGACAGAAGATACAGAAGCTTGAACCCGCGCACCAACAGGTTCAAGAACAACTTCTTCCCTGCTGTTATTAGACTGATGAATGGACACTGTAACTTCAAATAACGTTGACCTTGTTTCGTGCATCTCCTATGCAATGTAACTTGTATGCCTCGCTGTGCCTAAGCATCCTGTGATCTGTATGTCCTTGCTTGCTATGATCTGCCGGGACTACTTGCAACCGAAGCTTTTTGATGTACTTAGGTACGCATGACTGCAATGAAACAAATCAAATCAAATCACACCATATCATACCAAGAAATGGTTGGAAGCATCAAACAGTGCAAACACTATGGGCACTGACGGCATTCTGGCAATGGTGCTGATGATGAGTGCTCCAGAACCTGCTCCTTTCCTAGCCAAGCTATTCCAGTACACTTGCAACACTGGCATTGATGTGACAGTGTGGGAAATTGCCCAGGTATGTCCTCTGCACAGAAAGCAGGACAAATCCAACCCAGCTTAGTTTCAATCAGCGATAAAGTGATGGAAACAGTCATGAAAGGTGCTGTCAAGAGCACCTGCTGAGCAATATCCAGCTCACTGATGCCCAGTTTGTGTTCTTCCGGGGCCACCCAGTTCCTGACTTCATTGCAACCTTGGATCAAATATGAACAAAAGAGCTGAATTCCAGAGATAACAAGCATGGGGCTGGATGAACACAGCAGGTCAAGCAGCATCATAGGAGCAGGAAAACTTAGAGCTGAATTCCAGAGGTTAGGTGAGAGTCACAGCACTTGACGTCAAGATTGCATTTACCAAATGGTATTAATGGGAGTCATGGGGCACACTTTTCACCAGTTGGGTCGTACCTGGCGTAGAAGAAAACGGTTGTGATTGTTGGAGGTCTGTCATTTCTGCTTGAGGACATTGTATATCTCTGCAGGAGTTTGCCAGGGTAGTGTCCTAGATCCAACCATCTTCAGCTGCTTCGTCAGTGACCTTCCCTCCAGTGGGAGATCAGAAGTGGAATATTGGCTGAGGATTGCATAATGTTCATAACCATTCGCCACTCTTAAGATACTGAAGCATCCATGTTCAAATGCCACAAGGTTCGGACAATGTCCAAGCTTGGACTGACAGGTGGGAAGTAACATTTGTGCCACACAAATGCTAGGCAATGATCATCATCTCCAATAAGAGACAATCCAACCACTACTCTGCAACATTGAATGGTGTTACCATCACTGAATTTCCTAACACCAACTTCCTGAACAGAGAGTCAACTGGATTCACCATATAAGTACTGTGGGTAGAGAAGCAGGTCAGAGACTCAGAATACTGCAGCGAGTAACTCCGCTCCTGACTCGCCAAAGCCTGTCCATTTCTACAAGACACAAGTCACAAGTGTGATGGAATACTCTTCACTTGTCAGGATAAGTGCTGCTCCAATAACGCTCGAAGCTTGATACCATCCTGAACAAAGCAGCCACTTTGATTAGCACCTCACCCACAAGCATTCACTCCTTCCACCTCCGATGCTCAGTACAACTGCTGCTACTATCTCCAAAATGCACTGCAGAAATTCCCAAAGATCCTTAGTCAGCACCTTCCAAACCCAAACCCAGACCACTTCCATTTAGAACAACAAGGGCAGTACATACATGGGGATACCATTACCTGCAAGTTCCACTGTTGCTGCATAAAAATCCAGGAAATCCCTCGTTAAAGGGAAATGTGGGTCTACCTACCTATCTACGTACGGACTGCAACAGTTCAAGAAAGCAACACATCACCACCGTATCAAGGGCAACTAGGGATGGGCAATAAATGCTGGCCAACCAGTGACATCCATGCGCCATGAGTGAATTAAAAAAAAAGTTAATGCAATTTGACTACTGTGTTGTTGGTTTGATGTGATGCTGCATTTGTTGTGCAGTAAACTTGGAATTTGAGGTAGCTTTAAAGGATTCAAGGTTAAGTTTTGCTTTTAACATTTAAGTTAAAATCAAAAACTTGACAAATGGAATATAATGTGGGCACATGTGAGGTTTTGTCCTTTGGCTTGAAAAATAGAGGAGCTGAACGTCATTCAGATAGAGAAAGACTGCAGAACACTGTAGAGCAGAGTGATTTGGGTGCCCTTTTCCATGAATCACAAAAACCTAGCTTCCAATTTCAATTGGTAATAGGCAAAACAAATGGAATTTTGACCTTTCTTTCAAAAGCATGATGAAGGCACGAGTCAGACCCACAGCAAGTATATTGAGAAGGCAGTTAGTATACATGTCTTATGCTTCATAATTGGAGGTATTGAATGCAAAAGCAGGGATGTGTCACTGGACCTTTTTATAAAGCTCTTATTTGATGTTGTTGACTTGCTCGCTAAACTGGCGTTTCGACACCATGCTAGGTGACTTCGTAAGTGGAGCCTCCGATGAAGCGATGTCACTCTACTCCGCTTGGAATTTGTACTGTCCGGTCCGTTATGGTGAGTACTGTCATTTCCGGTTTTGACTTGTATGGGTTTGTATATGGGGTCCAATTCTATATGTTTGTTGATTGAAGTATGGATGGAGAACCATGTCTCTAGGAATCCCCGTACATGTCTATGTTTGGCTTGGGCTACTATGGTTATGTTGTCCCCAGTTAAATTGGCCTTTATTGTCTGAATGTACTGATATTAGGGAGAGTTTGTGGTGCCGTTTTGCTGCTAGCTGATGTTCATGTATTCTGATGGCTAGTTTCCTTCCTGTCTGTCCGGTGTAATGTTTGTGGCAGTTGTTGCATGGTATTTTGTAAACCACATTTGGTTCTGCATGTCGTGGGAATGGGGTCTTTAATCCTTGTAAGTGTTTGTCGTAGAGTGGCTGTGGGCTTGTGGGCCACCACGATTCCTAGTGGTCTTAGGAGTCTTATTGTCTGTTCCGATACGTTCTTGATGTAGGGCCACATGGCCCTATGTGTTAGGGTGTACTGTGTCCTCCTGTTGCCTGTTTAGTAGGCATCTGCGGATGAAGTTGCGAGGATATCCGTTCATAGTGAGGATCTTGTATGTGTTCTTATTCTTTCCTGCGTAATTCTGGAGTGTTGCAGTGTGTCCTGGCCCATTTAAATAGTGTCCTAATGCAGCTTTGTGGATGTTGGGGTGGTTGCTGTGGAATTTGAGGACTTGATCTGTATGGGTTGCTTTTCTGTATACTGAGGTTTGGAATTCCCTGTTTGTCAGTCGCTGTACTTTAACATCCAGAAATGGAAGTTGATTGTTGTTTTCTTCGTCCCTTGTGAATTTAATCCCTGTGAATACACTGATGATGAGGTGGTGAGTCTCTTCTAATTTTTGCGTTTAATAATGACAAATGTGTCATCTACCTACTGGATCTGCAGTTTAGGTTGAATGTGGGGGATGGTAGTATGTTCTAGTATTTGCATGACTGCTTCTGCGATGAATCCTGAGATGGGTGACCCCAATGGTGTACCATTGATCTGTTTGTATATTTGACGATTAAGGACGAAGTGTTGGTGAGGCAGAGGTCTAGTAATTTAAGTATATTGTCCTTGCTGGTGGAGCTGCTGGTAGAGCATATAGAATTGGACCCTATATACAAACCCATACAGATCAAAACTGGAAATGACAGTACTCACCGTAACGGACCGGACAGTATAAATTCCAAGCGGAGTAGAATAACATTGCTTCATCAGAGGCTCCACTGATGATGTCACCTAGCAGGGTGACGAAACGTCTGAACAAAAAATAAACCAGCTCGGCAAGCAAGTCAACAACCTCATCCGCAACCTGAGCGACAGATCTTTGCCAAAACTTTAAGCTCTAATTTAGCCACAGCTAGAACATTGCATCCACTTCTGGCCACCACCCTTTAGAAAGGATGTGAGTTTCCTTTTAAAGTGTGCATGAAGCATCTTTGAAGTAAATTGCCAATTCTTGGGAGACCTTGGCTTGTATCTGACCAGAACATAGGAGAATCATTTAATCAGACATCAAATGCTTCAACAGACGTCAGTGGAAGTGTGCAGAGACAATGTTGGGGTGTTGGAGGGCACAAACCTTCAAACAACTCATCTACTAAACTCTTCAAGCGTTACTTGTCCATCATGTAGCAATGTCTGCTGTTCCTGCATTGGACTTCTCAACCATTTTCACCCTTCAAATTGAAGTGAATGCAAGTCATTGCCTTCTCTGAAGGACTACCTAAGAGAAGGTCCTTGAAAGAATAGCATTGAGGTTATCTTGCTCGCTAATAACTCAAAGCCTGGACAGGAGTTAAAATTCCACCAGAGCATGAGGGGAATTTATATTCAATGAATTAAAATAAAAAGTTGAATAAAACATCTAGGTTCATTATCAAACTAGGACAAAACATCATGCTGGTTAGCACCTCATCTTCAGCTTGGACGTTCACTTTCTTCAACATTTGATGCACATTGGCTGCAGTGGGTACCATCTACAAATGCACTGCAGTGTCTCCTTTGACAATGCTTTTCAAGCCCATGACCTCTTCCACCTTGAAGGCGAAGTGTAATAAATGTATGAAGATACCACCACCTGCAAGTTCCCTTCCAAGCCACACCCAATCCTGACTTGAAACTGTATAATTGTTCCTTCACTGTCACTGGGTCTAGAACTCCTTTCCTGAAGCACTGAGGTGTCTCGACAGATACGCAAGTTCAAGAAGGCAAGTTCATCACCATCGTCATCGTGGCAATTGGGGAAGGACAATAAATGTTTGCCCAGCCAGCAAGAACCAAAACCCTCCAATAAATGAAAGAAGACCTAAAAATCCATCTGGTTCACTAAAATTCTTCAAGTAAGGAAATTACTCCTCTTATATGGTCTAAATGATTCCAGACTCTCAATATGGTCCTTGAAATTGGTTTAGCAAACTAGTCAATTACATACAATCTTAATAGCAGTTAGAATAATCAATACATGCCCAACTTAACCCATAATGCCCCAAATCACTGAATGAGTTTTTAAACAAAACACACTTTACATTTGATAAAGAATTCATTAAAATTTGTTTATGATGTATGTTTCCTTACTGAATTTGGTGTATACTGAGGTATTCCCTAAAGATTCTGTATTGTTTGCCAGTCCGTGTTTTGATCCAATAATGAAGTATAATGATCAGGACTCAGGATTTCCAGGTCTTGTATCCTGTTTAAAGCCGAGAAGCCATAAGGGTATCCTGTGCACGTTATGCATCCGGCTCTGTTCTAGGGAGCCTGAATGACATCTTTGTTAATGCACTTGCTCCATCCATTGCAGTCAAAATCAGCAAAGACCATTTAATTTGAATTTTATTTTTGATTTTAATTCTAATTGGGCTTCTTGATGAAATATTTCCTGGTTTGGAGGTTAATTGGGATGGAGAATTCCAATTTTGCATTATCATTTTATTGATTTTTGTGGAAATTTGTCCAGTTTTGGGGCAAATAAGGGAGAATGGGACTAATTGCGTAGCTGTTAGAGTCAGCACAGGCATGGTGAGTTAGATAGCTTTTTGTACAGTAAGAATCTGATTCCAGGTTACTTAATGCGTTATTCCATCAACAGTGGAATAATTGGGTTCTAAGGTTTCTGGAAAGGCTTTTGGGAAAAATTGGCTGTTTGAATGTGAGAGCAGTTGTGCATAATGCATTTCTAAACCTCACCACCCCACCTTGTTTTTTTTTATAAAGGGAAGCACCTATGACAAAAAAAAAAGCCTTCAACAAAAAAAGTTGTGTGAGCAACTTATAGTGATATTACATGTTGTTTGTTTGCTAGATCTTTAACATTTAGCGGATGTGTATTAAAATAATCCCTTTCAAACCCAGCAAGTCATGCTCCTCTAACATATGGTTGTTTTAAATTAATAGATCTCCTACATTCTGTAGAAAAGTTGCATTGGACTTGTGCAGGTAGATGAAATTAGTTTAGAATGGATCATGGTCAGCACTGACATGGTGGGGCGAAGGGCCTGTTCCTGTGCTGTACTGTTCTATGATTATATTCTTTGACATTAACATTGTATCTCTCTCAATGGATGCTGCCAGGTGTGATAACTTTCTCCAGCAAATTTTTATTTCCGAATTCCAATATTTTAGCTTATTGACCTTCAGAACTGTCCATTCTATGCTCCATCCCATGGCTGACTTGGGCTTTGGTTTTCTCTGCTGCTACTATACCCTGCTTGGAGCTAGAAAGATGTATGGTTTATTTTAAATAAAGCACTGTCAGTGACACCATGCATCACTTTGGTTCAGATCAGGCATATCAGAGAGCATTTGGCAGAATTGAATTAATCCTGCTTTTTGTGCACAAAACTGGACAGTTTTGTATTTAGATGTCAGCATTGTACCTATACTGGAACAGCTTGACTGGACCTTATGGAACACTGTCTTTACTGCTCAGGTCAGGATATTGACGCGGCCGATAGTCTTTGGTGTATGGAGTGCATGCAGCTGTTTCTTGACATCAAGGCAAGTGAATTGAATGAGCTAGAGATTGGGTTCTGTACAAGAGCAACAGGCTGTACTGAAATATTATTCGACACTGGTTCACCCTCACCTGGAGTATTACGGACAGTTCTGGGCATCGAACTTTAGGAAGGATGTTCATGTGTTGGAGAACGTGCAGAAGAAGTTTATGAGAATAGTTCCAGGAATTTAAAAAAAAGTTAAATTGGACAAGTTGGGATTGTTCCTTGGAGAGAAGACTGAGGGGAAATTTGCAAGATGTTTTCAAAGTCATAAAGGGCCTGGATAAAGCAGATAGTGAAAAAGTTTTCCTGCTTATACAAGGACAGCGATTCAGAACACGCAGTTTATAATGTGTTTTTTTTAAAAATGCCACTGCAAGGTGAGGGGGAAAAACTCTAAAACGAGTAGTTCGGGTCTGAAATACAACTGATGGAAGAGTGGTAGAGACAGGTTTAATTGAGAAATTCCAGGCAACATTGACTATTTAATCAAAACAACGTGCTGCATTATGAGGAAAAGATAGGAAATCGGCATGAAGTTGAGATGCTCAGAGAGCTGGTGCAGTTGTAATGGGCTGAATAGCTTCCTGCACCATAACCATATTGTGATTATGGGGATCTCAGATGAGACCATAAGAAATACTGGCTGTTTGGCCCCTCGAGCCTGCTCTGCCATTCAATAGAATCATGGCTTATTCAACACTGCTCACAGCCGTTGTCTTGCCCTTCCCCCATAATGGAGACATAGATGAAAGCTTCAGTTTCTGTCTATTTAGGTACTGAACTTCAACGTTATAGAGAAGTGGAAAGTTCCTGGATCCGTCTACCCTTTTGGTTCAGGTGCTCATCACCATCTTTATGTTGAGGATAATCTTGCTCATGTTATGTGGCACTACTATTGTTCGAAATGGAACCTGTTTGGAACAGATCTTGTAACTCAAAACCTGGGCTTCCATGAGGTGCTGAGCTTGAGCAGCAGCAGAATTGCACTCGCCCACAATCAGTAATGTTACGACTGAACGTAACACCCACTCTTACCACTATCAACAACCCATGAGAAGGATCCTGACTCTATTGAGTGTGCAGGAGGGCATGCCAGGAGTGGTGCTAGGTGCATCCAAGAAGGAGCTATCTACTTGGTGAAGCTATACCGCAGGATGATTTGCCTGCCAAATGTCAGAAGCAACTTTCAATAAACAGGGCAAAGAGATCCTACAACCAGTGGACCAGTTCTGAGCTCTGCTACATCCAGTTCTGAATGGTAGTTTGCAATTAAACAATTAACAGGAGACAGGGGCACCCAATTATCCTCATCTTAAGTGATGTGGGAGATGAGGCCGAAGCATTTACATCCATCTTCGGCCAGAAGTATCAAGTGTATGATCAATCTCTGCCTACACGAGGTACACAGCTTCACAAATGATGTGTTCACGCAATTTGATTCACTTCAGATGAATGCTACAGGCACTGGATACTACAGCGGCTTTCGGTACTGATAATGTACTGGCAATTGTGTTGAAGACTTGTCCTTCAAACTAATCATAGAGTCATATAACGTAGAAATAAGCCCTTCAGCCTATCATGTCTATGCTGACCAAAAAGCACCAAACTATACTAATTCAATTCACCCGCATGTGGTCCATAAATGCCCTGGCATTTTAAGAGCTTGTCCAGATGCTGCTTAAACGTTGCGAGAGTATCCACCTTGACTATCCTCTCGGGCAGTGTGTTCCATATTTCTACCACCCTCTGGGTTAAAAAAAAAATCTCCTAGTCTCATGGCTGCCATGGGGAAAAGAATTTCACGATCTGTCTGAACTATGCCTCTCATACTTATGTGTATCTCAATCAGGTACTCCCTCAGCTCTTGTTGCTCCAAGGAACAGAAACTCTGCCTATCCATCTTGTTTTCTTTTTGCAAAACTGATATTAATAACTGTACATGTATTCAGTTTCCAAGTGGAGTGTTATCTAGTTTCATCATTGCCTTGATCCTTCAGAACAGCCAGATGCTAGGACTGAACCTGTCTCATCAATACATTTGTGATACTCCAGTCCCTTGTCAAGCTGCCTTGTATGAACAAAAGTAGTGCCTTCCACACACTGACTGAACTGAAGGGGCTGCCTCTGACAGCACACAGCATCCTGGACAGGGAGTATCTGAGTTCCCCAAATTCAGTATCAAGACCTGGCCATGACACACTTTGGATAGGTAGCATACATACAACTCGAACAACCAAAATAAAATATTTATATAAAATAATTAATTTTAAAACAGTCCCCAGGAAGGTTAGGAGGGTAGTCCAGTGGACTGCAATGGTTCAAGAGGGCAGCACAACACCAGCTTCTCCAAGGCAATTAGATGAGCACCAAATGGTTGCCTAACTAGGAACATATATAACAATGAATGATTTTTGAATAATAACTGGATACGATAGGACTGCAGAGCTTTAATTTGATCCCTCAACTGTGGGATCACTTGGTGCTGCATGGACAGCATTGTTATGGATAAGAGTGAGAGAGAACAAACACCTGTACCCTTAGTTTCTGTAGTCAATGTGGACATGTGAAAAAAAATTGTGTGCACGTGTGTGTCACTGTAGAATCTGTGGTCAATTTCAATTAGAGTTGTGGCAGGTATAACTAAAGAGAATGATTTTTATTTGGGTCACAACTCAATCAGACACATGATAAAGATGCAGTTAAAGAATAGTTCCCTTTCGCGCACTGTAAATAAAGGGATAGCTGGATGGAGTCATAGATTCACAGAGTCATTCAGCATGGAAACAGACCCTTCGGCTCAACTCGGCCATGCTGTCAGGGTTTCTTGAACTCAACTAGCCCCTTTTCCATGGGTTTGACCACTATCCCTCTATACCTTTCCTTTTCATGTAGCTGTCCAAATAGAGAGAGATGTACAGCATAGAAACAGACCCTTTGGCCCAACTCGTCCATGCCAACCATATATCCTAAATAAGTCCAGTCCCATTTGCCAGCATTTGGTCCATATTCCTTTAAACCCCTCCTATTCCTATACCTGTCTTTTAAATGTTGTAATTGCTGGTGCCTGTACCACTTCCTTTAGCAGCTTGTTCCATATGCGTACCACCTCTGTGTCGAAAAAATATTGCCCTTTGTGTTTGTGTTCCTTTTATATCTTTTCCCTTCTCACTTTAAACATGTGCCCTCTAGCTTTGCACCCCCCCCCACCACCATGGGGATGTTTGTGTTTGTCAGAGGAAGCATTTATTGTAGGATCACAAAATAGATTTTTCATTTCGAGAGAATAGTGTAGCTTGTTGCAGCAGCTAGAGATGTATGTCAGGTTTATTGTAATGTTCCCTCAGCTGGATGATAATGTTATTAGTTTAATAACCTGGAGAAGTTTTTTTGTAATCAGTTGTGGGGATGGCGGGGTTGGGTTTGGGAAACCTTTTAATGTAAAGAATCTTCCAAGTTTTAAAAGACTTCTGTGTTATTGCCTTGGTTTATAGCTGATATTGTGCAGTGGAATTAGAATCATAGAGCTGTACAACTTGGAAGTAGACCCTTTGGTCCAACTCGTCCATGCTGACCAGGTATCCTAAATTAATCTAGTTCCATTTGCCAGTATTTGGCTTATATCCCCCTAAACCCTTCCTATTCATATATCCATCTGGATGCCTTTTAAATGTTATAATTGTACCAGCCTCCACCACTTCCCCTGGCAGCTCATTGCATACACGCACTACCCTCTTGCCCCTTAGGTCCCTTTTAAATCTTTACACTCTCATTTTAAACCAATGCCGTCTAGTTTTGGACTCCACTACTTTAGAGAAAAGACCTTGGCTATTTACCCTATCTATGCCCCTCATGATTTTATAAACCTCTATAAGGCCACCCTTCAGCCTCTGATGCTCTAGGGAAAATAGCCCCAGCCTGTTCAGCCCCCTCCCTATAGATCAAACCCTCCAAACCTGACAACATCTTTCTTTACAGGAGCCAGCTTCCTTTACAAGATCATGTTATTGTCCTTCCAGAATGGTTCAAAGCTAAAAGCCATCGTTACAGAATGGAAATAGATGATGGCCACTCATGTGTCCTTGCGGTTAACTGATTTTCTACAGTTGTCCTTTTATTAAATTTCAAACTTGGAAGATTTTGAGCTAGGCAATGATGGGTGTGAATTCCGTAGGGGTTGCTGTCTGGCTATGTTCCTTTCAAGGAAGAAACATGCATCCAGGGTGTTTCATTTAGGATTTGCAGAAGCGTGAATTTTCCAAAGTCATCTAACCCGTGACAGCCATTTTAACAGTCTTGTTTGTGCTCATTTTGAACAATGGGAGATGGCTCTGGAAACACCAATAAAAATAGGTTTTTCTTGGAAGTCATGAATTGGACATAAAATGTTATGTTGTGGCTTCATTAGTTCAGCACCTCATTCAAGATTTACTTGTTCCTACAGACCCTCTTTCCAATGCTTTTCACACAAGGTTACAGATTGTGGTGGGTGACAGTTTCTGCTGATCACCTATAGTGACTCATGTAGGCTTGCTAGACGTATTCTGAATCCATCCTGTTTTAGCCTAAGTGGTGTTACCACGCCTCAAAATGGTGGTGTTCTCAGTGCCACTTGCTGCCTTTATAATCATTGGTTTTCTTGCCTGTTTTCATCTTGGTTGAAACCTGTTATTGCTGGAAAAGAAGGAAGTGTGCAGTTGAACGTCTTTGTCTTGCATTCATCAGGAGAGAATCCCAACACTATGAAATCTCTAAAGGAGCATAAATTTATACTACATGAGAAAAGAGTGCTGTGATAACAAGGTGTAGAGCTGGATGAACACAGCAGGCCAAGCAGCATCAGAGGAGCAGGAAAGCTCATTTCTGAAGGAGGGTCTAGGCCCGAAACGTCAGCTTTCCTGCTCCTCTGATGCTGCTTGGCCTGCTGTGTTCATCCAACTCTACACCTTGTTATCTCAGAATCTCCAGCATCTGCAGTTCCTACTATCTGAGAAAAGAGTGCTGATTGGTTAGCATGTAGACTAAAATTTGTAAAGCTGTTGGCATGGAAAATGCATTATAAAACAATTAGCCGCCATGCTTCTGTTTAAATTCAAATCGGGCATGTTGATTTTGATTAATCAAGGCATTACTATGGGGAAGTTAACGGGGAATGTCATCCGTCAAATTTTTGTTTGGTGGAACAGGTGCAAAACAACTAGTTTCTTTTTGAAAATATGTTGCATCTAGCACACAGAGGTAATCTACATTGTAATCCAGATTGATAATCTTAAATTTGTTCTTTGTGTAATCCATAGCTAAATTGGGATTGTTGTTAATTGTGCTGCCAAACCACTTTTTTCTTTGTTGTGTTATTGTTTTGTATTTTAAAGTAAAGGATTTGTACTTCTTAGGTTTATGAAGGTTGTTTTCTAAATAAGGTCGAAGACATTTTTAGAGAGACAGTTTAAATATAATTTCCTGGGAAGCATGTGACTTAAACTAACAGACCAGATTAAACTGCTTGTCAAGTTAAATCATGAAATGCCGTGTGTTTGTGTGATATATGGGAGATAGAACAAGGGCGACAATCCGGTTTCTTTTGAGAAGTGTAGTTTAATTTATGGCAGTCCAGGCTTTTAGATCTGGAAATAAGTCTGTTTTAGTAGTTTAGGTAATCAGAGTTTTCTTAAAATTCAGTTAGGAAAACTCAGTGAAACAGTCAGTGTCTGCATATCTTGTGGAGATACTGTAATGCAGAGACTCTGATCTCGTAAAGAATAGAAAGTTGATGAAAGGAACTGCTTGTAAATTCACCTCAAGTTTAAAAAAAAGGAAGAGTGACACTCCATTGGTATTGAATATCAACAATGGATAAAACTGGGAAAAAATATATATTTTTCTTTTTGCTGTTTCTGTTAAGCGCTTTCTGAATTTTCAAGCTTTGTCTTTTCATTATTTTTGTTGTAACTATGTGCCCTTTTGGTAAAAGAAGTTTGGCAGCCTGTGTAAATATTTTCAGTGAAGGACAACCGCTGTACCAAAACCACAAAAATAAAACTTATGATCAATCAAGCCAGGTTTCTTTCGATTCTGACTTACTCAATTTGACTTACTGAACGAGCTGGCCGACCTTGTTCCAATCACCACATTTTCCAGTTTAATAAAATCCTTCCTATGGCTGCCGACCAGAATTGTATGCAGTACTCTAAGTGCGGCTGTAACATTGTCTTGTACCGCTATAACATGATGTCTCAACTCCTGTACTCAATGCTTTGACTGATGAAGGCAAGCATGCCAAATGTGTTTTTCACTAACTGTCGACTTGTGATGCCATTTACAAGGAACTATATATCTGTACCCCTAGGTCTCTTTGTTCGCCAACACTCCTGAGGGCTCTGCCATTAACTGTTTTAAATGTTGCCCTGGTTTGTTTTACCAAAATGCAGCACTTCACATTTATCTGCATCAAACTTCATCTGTCATTTCTCAGCCCACTGGCCTAGTTGATCAAGATTCCATTGTACTGTTTGATAACCTTTTTCACTGTCCACTGTACCACTAATTTTGGTATCATCTGCAAACATACTAACCATATCTTCTATATTCTTGTCCAAGTCATTTTATATAAATTACGAGTAATAGTGGACCCAACACTGGTCCCTGTGGCACACTATTGGTCACAGGCCTCCAGTGTGAACAACAATCCACTACCACCAACCTCTGCTTCCCACGGTCAAGCCAATTTTATATCCAGCTGTCTAACTCTCCCTGGAACTCATGTGACCTAACCTTACTAATCAGGCTACCATGCAAACACTGTCGAATGTCTTTTTAAAGTCCGTGTAGTCCATGCAGATGACGCCAAAACTGATGGTGTAGTGGGCAGCCAAAAAGGTTACCTCAGAGTACAACGGGACTTTGATCAGACGGGACGATGGGCGAGGTGTGGCAGATGGAAAGACACTTCATGATAAGGTTCTGTACAGTGTTGCAGAACAAAGAGACTTTGGAATGCAGGTTCATAGTTCCTTGAAAGTAGAGTCATTGGTAGGCAGGATAGTAAAGAAGGCATATGGTATGCTTGCCTTTATTGGTCAGTGCGTTGAGTATAGGAGTTGGGAGGTCATGTTGCAGCCGTACAGGAAATTGGTTAGGCCACTTTTGGAATACTGCATTCAATTCAGGCCTCCCTCCGAAAGGAAGGATGCTGTGAAATTTGAAAAGGTTCAGAAAAGATTTACATGGATGTTGACAGAGTTGGAGAGTTTGATCTATAGGGAGAGGCTGAATCGGCTAGGGCTATTTTCTCTGGAATGTTGGAGGCTGAGGGGTGACCTTAGAGATTTATAAAATCATGAGGGGCATGGATAGGGTGAATAGACTAGGTCTTTTGCCTGGGTTGGGGGAGTCCAAAACATTACAGCATAGATTTAAGGTGAGAGGGTAAAGATTTTAAAAGGGACCTAAGAGGCAACATTTTCACACAGATGGTGATGCATGTATGGAATGAGCTATCAGAGGAAGTGGTGGAGGCTAGTACAGTTACAACATTTAAAAGGCACCTGTACATGAACACGAAGAGTTCAGAGGGTTATGGGCCAAATGCTGGCAAAGAGGACTGTTTGCTTAAATAGAATTTAAGATATTTGCTTGACATGGACAAGTTGGACCGAAGGGTCTGTTTCCATGGTATAACTATGACTCGATATAGACAATGTTTACCGCTTTGCCTTCATCTGTCATCTTGGTTACCTCCTCAAAAAAGTCAATTAAATATGAGACACCGTTCTGGCACTTCATCCATTGCTATCTCTGCTAGGGCCCTGCAATTTCTTCCATCACTTTAAGATCTTTTTGGGGCCCTATTCTCTCTCTCTCGTTATTCTTTTGCTCTTGATGTACTTGTAGAGTTTCTTTGGGTTCTCCTTAACCTTATCTACCAAAGCTATCTTATATCGCCATTCGAGATAACAAGGTGTAGAGCTGGATGAACACAGCAGGCCGAGGAGCAGGAAAGCTGACATTTCGGGTCTGGACCCTTCTTCAGAAATGCTTCTGAAGAAGCATTGCCTGGATGAGTACTGTTCTAGCCATTAGATAGTTATTTGGATTGAAACAAGGTTTAAGGTATGGGTGACAAAGCAGGATATTCACAGGAGGTAATGTTAATTTGAAGAGTCGGTGCAGACACAATGTGCCAAATGACCACTTCGAGTACCATCACATCCCTATAATTTCCTCCCAAGACACTGTCACTGGACTACCACATCTGGTCAGTGTCCTACTAATGGGTCAGTGCATACCAAGTGATGCTGATGGAAGGGTCTGCTTTGTTCACTGAAGCGATACTCCTGTAATTTCACATGATAACATTTTCACGTGACGGCTATGTGTGCAATTGATAATTGCAGCCAAATGCATTCAGATCAACGAGAACATTAAGATAACATCACTCATGGGAGAAATCAAGAATTTTAGAGGGATTTCTTTTGACAGAGTGAAATATGATTGTGTCGTTTGCTGCCTCTTGCATTGGCTTCTGACTCCCATTTGGCCTTGATTAATCAACAGACCTCATGTTATAATTACTGATAAACTGGATTTCAGAATTCTAAAAGATTTGGGAATTAATTAGATATGAAGCCTTTCTGGGTACCAATATGTTTAGACACGATTCGCAAATTTATTAAGTTATCAAAAGAGACTGAGACAATTCACAATGAAATACTGGTCCTGGGTGGCTGGGTCCTGTCTCTTCTGAGATATTTTTTCTGCCTTAAACATTGAATAGTAAAGCAGAGGAATTGGTCTTTCAACCCACCACATCTGTGCTGAGCATGATGCTGTTCTAAAGTAATTCCATATGGCTGCCAGTGGTCCATTTCTCTTTGTTTCCTTCCTGTTCATGTGTGTTTAAATGTCTTGTAAACTTTGCTGATGCATTTGCTTCTACCACCTTCCTTAGTAGTGAGTTCCAGGCATCTACCACATTCAGTATTTAAAAAAAAAAACTTTTCTTGCATATCTCCCTTAAACATTTCTTGCCTTCTCATCTTAAGCCTGTGCCCCCTAGTATTTGACATTTCCACCCTTGGAGAAGCCTTCCATCCTATTCATGCCTCATAACTTTAGATACTTCTATCAGTTTGCCCCTCTGATGCTTCAGCAAAAGCATTCCATGTTTGTCTAACCTCCCATTATAGCTAATGCACTCCAATCCAGGCAGCATACTGGTGAACCTCTTTTGCACCTATTCCACATCCTTCTCACAGTGTGGGGACTGAAACTGCACACAGTACTTCAAATGAAGCCCAACTAATGACTTAGTCAGCTGCAACATGACTTAGCAACTTTTATACTCTGTGGCCCTGACCAATGAAGACAAGCATGCTGTATGCCTTCTTTACCACGTTTCCTGTCGCATTTAATCTCCCAAAATGCATCACCTCACACTTGTCCTAATTAAATGTCACCTGCCATTTTTCTGCCTAACTTTCCAACTGATCTTCCTCACTCTCCACAACTCCACCAAATTTCCTGTCACCTGCAAACTTACCAGTCAGACCACCTACATTTTCATCTAAGTCATTTATAGATATTACAAACAGCAGAGGTCCCAACACTGATCATTGCAGAACACCACTGGTCATAGATCTCCAGTCAGGAAAATAAACACCCCTCCACGATTACCCTCTGTCTCCTGTGACAAAGCCAATTTTGTATCCAGTTTGCTAAATTACCATGGATCCCATCTGACTTAACCTTCTGGACCAGTCTGCCAGGAGGAACCTTCTCAAATTCTTCTGTGAAGTCCATATAGACAACATCCATTGCCTTATCATCATCGATCATCGATCATCTTGTCACTTCCTCAAAAATTTCAATCACGTTTGTGAGACAAGACCTACCCCGCAGAAAGCTGTACTGACTATCCCTAATATGGGCCATTCTTTTCCAAATGTGAGTAAATCCTAGCCCTAGGAATCTTCACAAATAATTCCCTTGTCACTGATGTAAGGCTCACTGGCGTATAAATTCCTGGATTATCCCTATTGCCCTTCTTGAACAAGGGAACAACAAGCAGACGTTTCGTTACCCTGCTGGGTAACATCATCAGTGCAGCCTCTAATGAAGCGCCGTTGTGTTTTCGCGCCTGGTATTTAAGCTCTGGGGTCCGTTGGAGTTGATTATGTCATTTCCTGTTTTTCTTTGCAGTGCTGTACATATAGGGTCTAATTTGACGTCTTTATTGATGGTCTCCTTGGAGGAGAACCAGGCCTCTAGAAATTCCCGTGCTTGTCTCTGTTTGGATCTTGATGTTGTCCCATTCGAACTGGTGGGTCTCCTTATCCATATGAATGGAGACGAGAGAGTATTGGTCGTGTTGTTTTGTTACTAGTTGGTGTTCACGTATTCTTGTGGCCAGTTTCCTCCCTGTCTGTCCAATGTAATGTTTGTCGCAGACCTTACATGGAGTCTTGTATATCACGTTGGTTCTGGCCAAAGTGGGTAAGGGGTCTTTATTTTGAGTTAACAGTTGGCGTAGGGTTGACTGCGACAAATGTTACATTGGACACACGGAAAAGAGACTGCCCACAAGAATACATGAACACCAACGAGCATCAAAAAGACACAACCAATACTCACTTGTCTCCATTCACACAGATAAGGAGAACGACCAGTTCGATTGGTCTGTTCTAGGATCTTGATGTTGTTGCAAACTGAGACGAGCACGGGAATTTCTAGAGGCCTGGTTCTCCACCAAGAAGGCCGTAAATAAACGTTGAATTAGATCCTATTTATACACCACTGCGGAAAAAAAACGGAAATGAGGTAATCAACTCCAATGGACCCTAGCATTTAAAATACCAGGCAGGAAAGCACAACAGTGCTTCATTCGAGGCTACACTGATGATGTTTACCTTGCTGGGTATGAAACATCTGCAACTAATGAACCAGCTCGTTACTCAGCATCCACAACACGAGCTACAAATCCACTCAAGAACCTTAGACACATAGGGGCGCAGTATGCTCAAATTGGCCTGGAAATGGGAAACCTATGCCAAATGACAGAGTGCCACCTGCGAGCAACTCCACTTCCTACATGGATGCCTCAGGATCCAGGTATTACCACACAGTGTCAGATACAAACCTTCCATCAATAACCTACATGCACATAGGACAGTAGAACACAATGGCTGCAGAATGGTGAGGATAATGATTAACGACACACACAACCAGCTCCATGGATATGGTAGGGAAATTAGGCACCAAAAAAGCCCAATTCCTGGACAACCAACCTAGAGTGGAAAGCAAACTTAGAATGAGCCATTAACATCAGTCAACAAATAACAAGAACCAAGAAAATATAGATCCTACAAGAAAAACTAGCCAAACTAGGCCACCAAAACAACAACCAAAGATCAGACCCTTGGGTAAGAAACCTTTCAGACAGGAAACTAACAGACACAGAGAAAGCTTTTCTAATAAGTAGACTCAACTACAGCCGCTGAGATATTAACAGGACAGAGTTCCTGGCCGCACTAGAATCCACACTGAAGACCAACAGCATTAATGAGGAAACAGAGCAAGCCATAAGACAGACAGTCGTCCCAAAACAGACCAGAAGGAATGAACTTAACACTGTCAACCCATCAGAAAAGAAGGCCCTAAAAGGACTGAAAACTGACAAAAATGTCATAATCCTACTAGCGGACAAAGGGAGCATGATAGTAACACTAAACAAACAGGACTACCTCACTAAAGCACAGATGCTACCAGCAGACACGAATACATACCGGCAAGTGCAAATAGACCCAACAGACCCAACTGGGTAATAAAATAATCCACACGCTAAAGAGACTCAAACAGACCGGACAGATCAACAAAGTAGACTACCTAAAAATGAAACCTGAAGGGACAAATACCCCCCGATTCTACGGCCTTCTTAAGGTACACAAACTGGAAGTACCCCTCAGACCCACAGTCTCCCTCCCAGGCACACACACTAACACACAAGTTAGCCAAGGAATTACAACAAAGACTAAAGCATCTCGTCAGCAAGTCACCCCACTCAATCCACTCAGCCCAGGAGTTCCTCAAAGACATAAGAATAGACGAGGACGAGACCATGGTGTCCTTTGATGTTACCGCCCTCTTCACATCAATTGACTTATCACTGGCATGAGAAACACTAGCAACACTGCTAAAAGAACGAGACCGGAGTGACACCATCTCCACAAACAACATGCTGAAATTACTGGACCTATACCTCCTGACCCACTTTACCTTTAATGGCCACACCTGTGAACAAATCAGTGGAACACCCATGGGGCCACCTATCCCCAGGATAATAGCAGAAGCGGTGATGCAGAGACTTGAAAGCATGGCCTTTCCGCAGATCCAACCTAAACTCTGGATCCGATATGTGGACGACACTTTCATCATCATCAAACGGACTAAACTGAACGAGTCACACCAACTAATAACAACCGGCATCAAATTTACCAGGGAAGGAGAAAAGAACAAGCAGCTCCCATTCCTGGATGTCATGGTCGAATGCAGGGACAACGGGGAATTTCTGACGAAGGTACACAGAAAGGCCACACACACGGATCGTGTTCTGAATTTCAGTAGTAACCACCCCATACCCACAAATGAAGTTGCGCGAAAACACTATTTAAACGAGCGACAACACACTGCAGCAATCCAGAACTACACCAAAACATAGAAGAATACCTCTACCAAGTATTTAAGGACAATAGATACCTGAACAGCTGGGTCTGGCGATGCCTATCATACAAACAACAACAGGAAGATACAGTATGCCCTGACACACTCGTCAATTTAGCGTACATCAAGAACATATCCGAACTGACCACAAGACTCCTGCGACCACTGGGCCTCAGAGTGGCACACAAACCTATGCCAACTGTTAACTCGAACCAAAGATCCCTTACCCACTTTGGCCAGAACCAACGTGATATACAAGATTCCATGTAAGGACTGCGACAAACAGTACATTGGACAGACAGGGAGGAAACTGGCCACAAGAATACGTGAACACCAACGAGCAACAAAATGACACGGCCAATACTCACTCATCTCCATTCATATGGATAAGGAGACCCACCAGTTCGAATGGGACAACATCAAGATCCTAGGACAGACCAAACAGAGACAAGCACGGGAATTTCTGGAGGCCTGGTTCTCCTCCAAGGAGACCATCAATGAAGATGTCAAATTAGACCCTATATGTACAGCACTGCGAAGAAAAACAGGAAATGACGTAATCAACTCCAACGGACCCCAGAGCTTAAATACCAGGCGCGAAAACACAACGGCGCTTCATTGGAGGCTGCACTGCACTACCCAGCAGGGTAATGAAACATCTGCGAACTAATGAGTCAGCTCGGTGAGCGAACCAACCACAGCAAGCTTTTCTTTCTCTCCAGCTCACCATTATCCATTCTTTTGCCTGCCCAACTGCTGTTGTCTGTCTGGGGTTCTAGCTCCATGTATTGTTTACCTCGCCCAATCCTTCAGTACATATATTACCTTTTCCTAGCTACCATCGGTTCCGAAGAAGAGACATTGGACCCAAAACGCTGAATCTACTTTGTCTTCACAGATGCTGCCAGACCTGCTGAGTTTCTTCAGCAATTTTTATTTTTGTTTTAGATTTCCAGCATATGTAATGCGTTAGAGATAAAAGGTACTGCAGATGCTGGAGAATCCGAGATAACAAGCATGGGGCTGGATGAACACAGCAGGTCAAGCAGCATCATAGGAGCAGGAAAACTTGATGTTTCGGGCCTAAACCCTTCATCAGAAATGCATTTCTGATGAAGGGTT
>JAHRHZ010000249.1:15817021-15835693 GCA_024137785.1 Ginglymostoma cirratum
AACCCTTCATCAGAAATGCATTTCTGATGAAGGGTTTAGGCCCGAAACATCAAGTTTTCCTGCTCCTATGATGCTGCTTGACCTGCTGTGTTCATCCAGCTCCATGCTTGTTATCTTATATGTAATGCGTTGTTTTTTTTATTAGTGTCTTAACCATTAAAAATCCTATATGTTTCAATGAGATCAGTTTTCATTCTTCTAAACTCCAATGTGTCGAGTCCCAACCCATTTAGCCATTGTTCATAAGACAATCCCTCTATACCAGGGAACATCAGAGTGAATCTTCTCTGAAGTCCTTCCAATAAAGAAACCAAAAGTACTGCTGACAGTACTCCAGATCTGGTTTCACCAGCACCTTGTACAGTTGCAGTAAGACTCCTCTACTCATACACTCCAAACCACTTGAAATAAACATTCCATTAGGCTGCCTGATGACCTGCTGCACCTATGTGCTAGCTTTGTGTTTTGTGCCCAAGTATTCCAAGACCCTTTGTGTTGCAGCTTTCTGCAGTTTTTCTTCATTTAATAATATTC
Source organism: Ginglymostoma cirratum (assembly GCA_024137785.1). NCBI lineage: Eukaryota > Metazoa > Chordata > Chondrichthyes > Orectolobiformes > Ginglymostomatidae > Ginglymostoma > Ginglymostoma cirratum. The sequence goes on from JAHRHZ010000249.1 coordinate 15,817,556, forward strand.
TGTTCGTTAATTCTGCCTTCTAAAACGAACAACTTTGTATTTTCCCACATTATACTCCATTTGCCAACATTTTGCTCACTTAACCTATTAATATTGCCCTGTAAACAGTTTGTTTCCTTCTCACAACTTGCACTGTCTTGCAATTTGGTTGGGGCAGACTGAATTGAGGACTTCAAGAGGGCATTGCGTAATTATTTGGATTTAAATAGTGTACAGGGGTAAGGAGAAAAGACAGGGGGTTGGCTTCTGTGCTGTCACAATTCTGTAATTCTGAGAGCGCAAAAGGAGCACAAGGAGGAAAGAATTAATTATTATTCTGCTGAAAGATGCCAGGACAACTCCAATTGTCATAACTGCAGAACAAGCGAGGAACAACAAACCAACAACCCTACTCCCGCAAATTCTGCTGAATTGTTGCAGAGGCAAACACTACTATTGGAGGACAGAAACTATTACAGTTGCTGAATTCTGTCTAAATTTTCAACCCTTTCAGTTTCAATTAAGAATCTTCAAACAAACCAGGCCTGCAATTATGATAAAGTCTGATTTTATTTTCCTCTTATATATTTTGTGTCTTGTACCCACTTTAAATATAGTTTTAGTTCATAATATTTCCAATTTAATTGAACAACTGTGACTGTAGCTTTGAAGTAATGTAACTTTTTTTAATTTATGACTATAATTTTACTGGTTATTTCTAAAGTGAAATGCTCAAACTAAAAGGGGGTTACACACGAGCTTATACAAATTCTTAATTCACAGGCCACACTGAGGATATGTCTGATGTGGTTGTGACAACTGGGCTTTCCAGGATTCAGCGCATTGCAAAATGAGCCCATGGGGAGTAAAGCAGGCCTGAGCAAAGACGAAAGGAGCTCAAAACTGAAGTTGGATTTGGAGATTCACTCGGATGTTCCCTGGTATGGAGGGATTGTCTTATGAGCAATGGCTAAACGGGCTGGGACTTGGCACATTGGAGTTTAGAAGAATGAAAAGTGATCTCATTGAAATAGGATTTTTAATGGTTAAAACACTAATAAAAAACAACACATTACATATGCTGGAAATCTAAATATGCGGAGACTTCAAGGCCAAAGGCAGCTTGAAGGTGCTGTAGAAAATGTCACAAAAACAGTAACAGCTCATACAACAATAACCCTGAAATTTGTTCCCAAATTTGAAGAGGGAGGTACAGAATCGTTCTTTATTGTTTTCAAAACGTAGCCAGTCAGCTATGCTTCCTCAGGTGATGTGGACACAGTGCACTCTGTTGTAAAATAACTTATTTTTATAAACCTCTGTACTTTCTTTCTAGTTTTTGTTTATTTCACATTCTGTTCTGTTAGCTTTTAGCTATGTGTTTAGTCAGCAAGTTTTACTTAGGTAAGGGCGTGGCTTGTGAAGCTGTTAAATACTTGCTTTTTTCATAAGGATCAGACGCTTGGAGAAAATATCCAGAATCTGCAGTGACAAAAAATTAAGTTTTGGTCTTGGAGTAGCAATGGAATCTTGCAAAGCAGTACTGTAAGTATCTATTTATCATAGATAAGCTGTGACTAAGGGGGAAATGAGTCATATGGCATAGTTGGCTACATGGCTAAACAGCTAAATTTTCTGTGTTCCTGTTTTAAGGTTTTGGAGGTGGTAATCAATTTTCAAAATAAATTACCTTTTTACTGGTACTTATAGCCACTTTTAGTTCTGATTGTGGGCGACTGTTTACAATATACATTAATGATACATTGATGATATAGATGAAGGCATTAAAAGTAATATTAGCAAATTTGCTGATGACACAAAGCTGGGTGGCAGTGTGAAATGTGAGGAGGATGTTATGAGAATACAGGGTGACTTGGATAAGCTAGGAGAGTGGGCGGATGCATGGCAGATGCAGTTTAATGTGGACAAATGTGAGGTTATCCACTTTGGTGGCAAGAACAGGAAGGCAGATTACTATCTAAATGGAGTCAAGTTAGGTAAAGGGGAAGTACAACGACACCTAGGTGTTCTTGTACATCAGTCAATGAAAGGAAGCATGCAGGTACAGCAGGCAGTGAAGAAAGCTAATGGCATGCTGGCCTTCATAACAAGAGGAATTGAGTATAGGAGCAAAGAGGTCCTTCTGCAGCTGGAGTATTGTGTGCAGTTTTGGTCTCCAAATTTGAGGAAGGTCATTCTTGCTATTGAGGGAGTGCAGCGTAGGTTCACTAGGTTAATTCCCAGAATGGCGGGACTATCATATGTTGAAAGATTGGAGCGACTGGGTTTGTATACACTTGAGTCTAGAAGGATGAGAGGGAATCTGATTGAGACGTATAAGATGATTAAGGGATTGGACACTCTGGAGGCAGGGAGCATGTTTCCGCTGATGGGTGAGTCCAGAACCAGAGGACACAGTTTAAAAATAAGGGGTAGGCCATTTAGAACAGAGTTGAGGAAAAACTTCTTCACCCAGAGAGTGGTGGATATATGGAATGCTGTGCCCCAGAAGGCAGTGGAGGCCAAGTCTCTGGATACTTTCAAGAAAGAGATGGATAGAGCTCTTATAGATAATGGAATCAAGGGTTATGGGGATAAGGCAGGAACAGGATACTGATTGTGGATGATCAGCCACGATCATAATGAATGGTGGTGCTGGCTCGAAGGGCCGAATGGCCTACTCCTGCACCTATTGTCTATTATATTGACTGTTATCTGTGGGTGGCTGTATGTATTTGCATTGCTAGCTGATTTTTTAAAGAAACATGTTTGGGCTGTACTCTGCTCCTTTCCTTTGAATGCTCCTCACTGCGATAGATTTACCAATAAATAACTATTCACAGGCTTCTGACAGTATAAAAAAATCGATGAGTTATGAATAGTGAGGAAGGATATCAAAGGATGCAGCAGGAAAAAGATCAGCTGTAAAGTAAGGTGGAGAAATGGCAGATGGCATTTCATCCCCACAAATGTGAGGTGATGCATTTTGGGAGGTCAAATGCAAGAGGAAAGTGTACTGTAAATAGCCAGACCCCTAGGATCATTGATATACAGAGGGATTTTGGTATCCAAGTCTTTAGTTCCTTGAAAGTGGCAACACAACTGGATAAAGTTGTAACAAAGGCATACTGCATGCTTGCCTTCATCGGTCAGGCCATTGCATATAAAGGTTGGCAAGTCACGTTGCAGCTGTACAAGACTTCTGTCAGATCATATGTGAAGTACTCTATGCATTCTGGTTGCTTCGCTATAGGAAGGATGTGGAGGCTTTGGAGAGGGTCCAGAACAGTGTTCACTAAGATATTGCCTGGATTGGATTGTATTAACTGTAAGAAGAGCTTGGACAAACTTGATGGTTTTCACTACAGCATTGGAGGCTGAGTGATGGCCTAATCGAAGTCAATAAAAGAATAAAAGGCATGGATAGGGTGAATGGTTAGGAGTTTGATTTTGGAGGGTGGAAATGTCAAATATTAGGAGGCAGAGGTTTAAGGTGAGAGGGGTACAGTTTAAGGGAGATGTGTGAGGAAAGTTTTTTTTTTCCGCAGAGGATGGTAGGTGCCTGGAATGTGCTACCAAAAGAGATGGTAGAAGCAGATAAGATAGCAACATTTGAGAGGCATTTAGACAGGCAGGCAGTGAATAAAGGGATAACAAGGTGTGGATCTGGATGAACGCAGCAGGCCAAGCAGCATCATAGGAGCAGGAAAGCTTGACGTTTCTGGCCTAGACCCTTCAACAGAAACGTCAAGCTTTCCTGCTCCTCTGATGCTGCTTGGCCTGCTGTGTTCATCCAGCTCCACACCTTGTTATCTCAGATTCTCCAGCATCTGCAGTACCTGTTTTCAGTGAATAAAGGGATATGGGCCATGTGCGGCCAGGTGGGGTGAGTTTAGAATAGCATCATGGCTTGCACAGACATGGTAGGCCAAAGGACTGTTCCTGTTCTCTGTTCTCTGTTCTCTGCCCAGATCCTGCCTTATTTTAATGAAATCTGCCTGCCTGCAATCCAAAAGCCTTTCTTGCAGATCATTGTTCTCCTTTTCCAGAAACTGAAAACACGTGATGTTTTGGTTACTATCACTAAAATGCGCTCATAATGTCACCTCAACCAACTGACATGCTTCATTCCCCAGAATTCGATCTAGTACTGTACTGTCCCTTGTTGGAACACATACCTGTTGACATAAAACATGTTCTGGAAGAACTCTAACTTTTTTTTTGAAAGAACATCCTTCTTATTCATCTGCTTCTATCTTGCAATCCAAATTCTAAAAATGTGGTGATGTATGTAAAGTTATAACGTTTTAATCACACCATTGGCACCAATTTTGCTTGGAACCCTTGATGCCGTGCTGTTGTGAAATACAGCCTTGATATCAATGGCGGTCGCTCCCATCTCACCTTTTGATTTCAGCTCTTGACCTTCTAGTAGTCTTGGCCCAAAAATGGACAAGAGCTGAGTGGCCCAAACTGGGGTTCAGTATAGGGGAAGCGATGGTCTAGTGGTATTATCGCTGGACTGGTTATCCTGAGACCCGGATAATGATCTGGGTTCGAATCCTACCATGGCAGATGGTGGAATTTGAATTTAATAAATATCTGGAATTAAGAATCTAATGATGACGTGAATCCATTGTTGATTGTTGGAAAAACCCACCTGATTCACTAATGTCCTTTCGGGAAGGAAACTGCCATCTTTGCATGGTCTGGCCTACATGTGACTCCAGACCCACAACAATGTGGTTGACTCTTAACTGCCGTCTGGGCAATTAGGGATGGGCATTAAATGCCTCCTAGGCATCGATACCCTCATCCCTTGAATGAATAAAAGAAAAGCAGTGGCAATTGCTTAGACTGTCAACAACTACTTCCATTATGTTGCTGTTGATCGACAGAAGACTGATGGGGCAGTAATTGGTCACGTTGGATTTAGCCTGCTTTTTGTGGACAATATGTAGTTATGCATTTATCCATTTTGTTGACAAGGTGCCAGTGTTGTCTTTCTCCTGAAAAAGCTTTGAGGGGGGAGGGAGTGTGGTAGTGTTGGTGTGGCTAAGTCCTTATGGAAACAAAGTCCCATCTTCATATTGAAGATAACTTGTTGGTGCTTTGTGTGACATTACCGCCATGCAAAATTAGAACAGATCTAGCAACTCAAAACTGGGCATTAATATGGTATCATTGGCCACTCGTGAATGGTGGCAAACAATTAAACAAATTTCCCCAAATAACCCCATCCACAACAAAGATGGAAGCCATTACATCAGTACTAAAGACAAAGCTGTTCAGCCAGATGCGCTGAGTGAATGATCCACTTCTACCTCCTAATGAGTGGCCATCAACAAATGCCAATTTTCAGCTAATTCTATTCACTCCACGTGATACCATTAGAAGGCTGAAGGCATTGGATCTTTCTAAGATAAGAAGCCTAACAACATGCCAGCAATAGCAATGAAGACTTGCACTCTAGAACACCTCATGACATCTCAGGTACTGAAACAGATAAAGTGTCTGCAGGAAGAATTGGAAACATCCTGGTTTGGGCTGACAAGTGACAAGTCCTATTCATGCCTCACAAACACCAAGTGATGATTATTTCCAACAAAACAGAACTTAATCATAATCCTTGACACTGGATGGCATTACCATTGCTGAATCCCCTACTATTAACATCGAGTTACCACTGGCCAGAAAATGAACTGGACCAGCTCCCTAAATATTGATTATAAGAGCAGACCAAATACTTGAGATTCTTCAGCAAGTAATTCAACTCCTACCTCCTCAATGCCAGTCCACTATCTACATGGCACAAGTCAGGAGCGTGATGGAATACTCTCACTTGCTTAGATCAACACACTCCAACAACACTTGAGAAGCTAGACACCATCAGGACAAAACAGCCCACTTGACTGGCACCCTATCCACTCCCTTCATTACCAACACACAGTACCAGCAGTATATACGATTTGCATGATACACCACAGTAACTCATTGTAGTTCTGTGACAACATCTGTCAATCCCATATCCTCTACCATCTAGAAGGGCCAGTGCTGCAGATATACAAGAGTACTATTAACTCTAAGCTCACCTCCACGCCACACACCATTCTGACTTGGTGGTATATTGTCATTCTTTCATTGTCTCTGGGGCAAAATCCTGGAGCTCCCATCCACGTTTCCATCCCTATACCCCAATAACTGAAACAACTCAAAAAAGCAGTTCAACACCCTCAGGATCTTCCCTAGGACAATTAGAAATGGGCAACAAATGGTAGCTGAGCCATCAACACTCCACCCATGAACAACATTTTTAAAATTAGCCACACCAGGTAACATTTTATTAAATGGTCTCTGACTCTCTCCAGAGCAATTACATTTTTCCTGTAATGTGGTGACCAGGATTGCACATGGTACTCCAGTTGTGACCTCACCGTTGTCTTGTATAGTTTCATCATTACATCCTGACTTCTGAGTTCTGTACCTTTGCCAATGAAGCAGAACATTCCGTATACTTCCTTGACAACCTTATCAACCTGTACTGCTATCTTTAGGGATCTGTGCACTTGTCAAAATTTCTCACGTCATCTATCCACTCAGTATATTCCCATTTACTGTGTATTCCCTTTTACTGTTTGATCTCCTTAAATAAATTATATCACATTTAACAGAATTGAACTCCATTTGCTACTTTTGTGTCCACTGCACCAACCCATCTATATAATTTTGGAGCTTACAGCTAACCTCTATGCTGACCACTGCGCAGCAAATTTCCTATTTGTTCAAGTACAAGTTGTTAATGTATAAAACAAGTAGCAAGGGTCCAAAACTGAACCCTGTGGAACGCCACTTGAAGCAATTTTCCATTCGCAAGAGCAGCCATCGACCATTCCCCTTTATTTCCTATTATTAAGCCAATTTTGGATCCAATTATTAGACATGGTAACCTGTATCCCTTTGGCTTTTATTTTTTTGACCAGTCTGCCATTTAGGACCTTGTCAAATACCTTACTAAAATCTATGTAGATGACAACCATTGCTGTGCCATTGTCGATCCTCTTTATCACTTCTTCAAAGAAATCAATCAAATTTGTAAGGAATGAAGCTATGCTGACTATCCCCAACCAGTCCATCCCTTTCTAAGTTAACAAGCATGGGGCTGGATGAACACAGCAGGTCAAGCAGCATCATAGGAGCAGGAAAACTTGACGTTTCGGGCCTAAACCTTTCATCCTGCTCCTATGATGCTGCTTGACCTGCTGTGTTCATCCAGCCCCATGCTTGTTATCTCGGATTCTCCAGCATCTGCAGTACCTTTTATCTCTCATCCCTTTCTAAGTGACAGGTTTTATCCAATCTGTCAACTATTTGTCCACCACCAAAGTAAGACTGACAGCCCTACAGGACAGTCGTGGTGCTGCTGATGTGATCTTGGTGATCGACTTTGAACTCCTCACCCAGAGTGCTTTCTGTATCCTACCATCCTCAGTGCTTCTAATGAAGCAGTGTTGAATGTGGAAGAGTATTGATTCATTAAATGGCAGCAGGAGGTGTTGCAGTTGGTTATCTTGCCCATTTTTTTAACCCGATGCCATGCAACTTCATGGGCTTCAGAGTTAATGTTGAGGATTCCTAGGCCAACTGCCACCTGAGACTGGATCACTGTTCTGTGATCTCTATTGGCATTTTCCAGCCATTAGGTCTGGATGTGTCCAGGGCCAGTGATGATGCCCAGGCCATTGTCATCTAAGATTTGAACCTATGTATATAGCTGATCTCCCAGTTTTCACTCAAGCCCCCAGCTAGTTTGCTCCTGTTCTTTCCTATGCGAGGGTCAATGCCATGTGGCCTATTAGATTTTGAAACAGCATTGATATAGGACCATTTGCTATCTGGCACTTTCGAGTCAACAACATTGCTGAGAGTTTGGAGGGGCATAGTTTACAGATAGGGTAAGGATGACTGATTTCATTCTTAAAAAAAGTTTCGTTTTAATGGCGATCAACAGTGGTTACACAATTGCTGTGAGACTAGTTTTCAATTTGAGATTTTTGCTGAATTCTATTTTCATCTTCTGCCATGATGGGATTTGAACCCATATCCCCAGTGCATATGTCTGAGCCTATGGGTTACTCATCCAGTGAAAGTGCCACTGTGCCTGCACTACCTGTTAATATTCCAATGATGGTTGTCTTTTTACAGTTTACCTCTTGTGTCTCTAACTCTGAAGTGAACTTTTATGTTCATCAAATTTGAGAGTGCATGGCATGATTTTTTATTATGTCTTTATCCAGCATCTGCTTACAGCTGTTCTGAACCAACTGCAGTGCCAAATAACATGTTTCAACAGCATTATGTAGGCTGAAATAAAGCGGTGTCCCAGAGATTGGACTTCATGAAGGCTTAGCTCTGCTCATTACAATCAGCAAGCTCCTTGTAAAATGTAAAATTATGTAATTATTTAAATAGTTATACACAGAATTCCACCCTTGCATCAAGTTCAGGTAACTTGGTAAACCCGTGGCAAATAAAAACCCAAAAGAACCATGGATGCTGGAAACAGAAACAGAAACTGATAGAAAAGCTCAGCAGGTCTAGCAGCATCTGTGGAGAGAAAGCAGAGTTAACATTTTACGTCCATTGACCCTTCTTCAGAACAGTCAAAATTATGAAAGATCATGACAGAGTAAATAGGGAGAAACATTTCCCACTTACTAAAGGATTGAAACCAAGAGGGCACAGGTTTGAAGTAATTAGTAAATGAAGCGAAAGTGATATCTGAAAAGACTTTGAGATAGCAAGTAGTTCAGATCTGAAATGCATTGCCTGAGAGTATGATAGAGACCAGTTCAATGGACGCATTAAAAAGGGTTCTAGATTGTGTTTTTTCAAAGCGCAAAGTGTAAGGTTACGGAAAGAATGATGTTACGTACTCTTTGGAGACCCAGACTTTTCCTGTGCTGGAAGAATTCTGTGAGGTTATTGACTCTGGACCCGAGAATAGAAAAATCAAAACATTTTTAAACAAATGCACATTGTAAACATTGATGTTCGGAGGATCATATAGTTGTCCAAGGAACATAGCTTGCAGGGTACAGCAAGTATTTAGGAAAGAAAAGCACATAGCATGTTGTCCACTATTGCAAAACAAAAATAAAGGAGGCCTTGTTACGATTGTCCTATCAAAGCCCTGCACAATGTTCCATCTATCTCATTGACACATATGAGATTGTGAAGGGCTCTGGGAGACATGACTGTGGAACTTGAAACATTAGCCTCAGCGAAATATGGAATAGCTTTGCAGGATGTTCCATCATTTAGGAAAAAGGAAGATTTTTAGAAGTTCTCACATTAAACAAAAAAGCCAAAGAACTGCTGATGCTGAAAATAAAAAACAAAAGCAGAAATTGCTGGAAAAACTCAGGAGTTCTGGCAGCATCTGTGGAAAGAAAGCAGAGTTAATGTTTCAGGTCCAGTGACTTTTGACAGCCAGACCCGCTGAGTTTTTCCAGCAATTTCCAGTTTTGTTTTAGAAGTTTTACTTTTGCAGTAGGTAAACATGTTTTGTCTTGCGACTTCTGCTGAGACCAATATCGAGTTCCTCAAGGAACTGGTCTCTCTAGAAGGTGAAGTTGCAAGTAGACAGGATTGTGAAGAAGGCGTTCGGTACATTTGCCTTCATTGGTCACTGCATTGAGTATAGCAGTTCTGATGTCATGTTGCAGCTGTACAGGACATTGGTAGACCACTTTTGGAATAGTGCTTTCAGTTCTGGTCTCCCTGCTGTAGGAGAGATGTTGTCAAACTTGAAATGGTGCAGAAAAGATTTACAAAGATGTTGCCAGGGTTGGAGGGTTTGAGCTATGGGGAGAGGATAGGGCTATTTTCCCTGGAGTGTCAAAGGCTGAGGGGTGATCTTATAGAGGTTTATGAAATAAAGAACATAACGATCTTGAACTCTAGTTATCACACTTTTAAAGGCCTGCAACTTGCTTGCAAACAAACTACTCCAACCCAGCTCCTGTCTAATTCCATTAAAAGTTAAAACTTGAACCTGCAGAACAGTTTTGTCCCTCTCCATACCTATTTCAAAATTAATAGACCTATGGTCACTGGTCCCAAAGTGCTCCACCACTGTCACCTCAGTCACCTGTCCTGCTGTATTTCCCAAGAGTACGTCAAATTTTGATCCTTCCCGAGAATAGTGCTTTAGATAGTGCTTGAAGAAACTTTCCTGCACACATTTAACAAATTCCACCTCATCTAAGCACTTAAGACTATGGCAGTCCCAGCCTATGTTATGAAAATTAAAATCCCCCACTATGACAACCCTATTGCACCTGCGAGTCTCCCCAGTCATCCTGCACATTGTTCCTCTAATTCCCCTTGATTATTTGGGGGCCTATAAGCACAACCCCAATAATGTCACCGTCCCCTTCTTACTTCTCAGCTCCACCCACGAAGCCTCACCATATGATCCCTCAGTTATTTCATCTCTGACTACTACTGTGATACTCCCCTTAGTCAAAAATTCAACTCCCCCTCCCCTCTTTCCTCTACCTCTGCCCCACCTAAAGCACCTGTACCCTGGCACATTAAGCTGCCAGTCCTGTCCCTTCCTTAGCCATGTTTCTGTAATGGCTATAATATCTCAGCCCCATGTACCTATCGAAGCCCTAAGTTCATCGGCCTTACCTATCAGCCCTCTTGCATTGAAATAAATAAAATGTAATCCAACAGGCATTCCTTGCTCCCCATCCGGTTCCTACTTGACATGTCTCTTCACCTTGCTATTTCTGATTACTGTATCTCCTTCAAGCTTTGTACTTGCCACCCTGCTGTTGAGGATCCCACACCCCCTGCCAATCTAGTTTAAATCCTCCCTTAGAACACTAGCAAATTCGTCTGCCAGGGCATTGGTCCCTTCCAGTTTAAGTGCAACCGGTTCCTCTTGAACATGTCACCTCTGCTCCGGAAAAGATCCCAATGATCCAGGAATCTGAATCCCTGACCCTTGCACCAATTCTTTAGGCACGCATTCATCCGGCATATTGCCCTGTTCTTAACCTCACTAGCAAGTGGCACTGGAACTAATCCGGAGATTACCACCTTCAAGGTTCTGGTTTTTAACTATTTTCCTGGCTCTCTATAATCACTCTGGAGGACCTCATTGCTATTTCTACCTATGTCATTTGCGCCAACGTGCACAATGACTTCTGGCTGCTCACCGTCCCTCTTCGAGAACGTTCTGCAGCTGCTCCGAGACATCCTGGACCCTGGCACCTGGAAAGCAACACGCCATCCTGGATTCTCGTTGGTGGCCACAGAATCTTCTGTCTGTTCCCCTATTGAATCTCCAAGGCCCTGTTTACCTTTCCTGCTGTGCCCCAGAGCTAGTTGTAGTGCCATCAACCTGGCTACTGCTGCTTTCTCCTGATTGGTCATCCACCCCAACAGTGTTCAAAACGATATACTTGTTTTCGAGGGAAATGGCTTCAGGGTATTCTTGCACTCTCTGCCTTTTGCCTTTCCTTGTGATCACCCAGTTACTCTCTGCCTGCACCTTAGGTGTGACCACCTCTCTAAAACTCTTATCCATGATACACTCAGCATCTTGGATTATCCTGAATGCATCTAGCTCCAGCTCCCTAATACAGTCTCCCAGGAGCTGCAGCTGTGTGCGCACTTCCCACAGGTGTAGTCATCAGGGACAGTGGAGGACTCCCTGATCTCCCACATCCTGCAGGAGGAGCGTGCCACTGCCATCTCATCTCCTCTAAGATTAAGAGGAAAGTTAAAAGGACTTTACCTGCGCTTACTTGTATTTTATGCTGAGCCACTGCTCATTGGAGCCTGTCGTGCCTTACTTCTCACTCTGCTACCAACAAGTTAGCACAACTCTCTCTCTCACACCCCTTTTTTGGTTACAAGAGGCGTGAGGAAGGAAAACACTCTGTTGATGTTTGGGGCTTAAGTAGTCCTTGATACCAGGCCCACAATGATCCATTCTTCAGTGGAAGTGCCTGCTTCCAGGTTCTAATGTTTGTGCCAAAGTGACGCTTCTCCCTCACTGTCGCCCTCTGCTGGACACTCTTTCTTTCTTTCTTTCCCTCTTTCCCTCCCTCCCTCCTTCTTTCTCTCCCCCCCTCCCCTCTCTCCCCCCTCCCCCCCGCCCCTAGTAAGACTAGAAAACGAGTACGCTATTGAGACGAATAGAGAGATTGCAAGAATTGATTGTACGGAGGGATTTGGTGGCCCTGCTGTGCATACAGTGTCCAAAGTCCTCGTATACAGTTCATTTGCAGGCACATTAAGTAATTAAGAAGGCAAGTAGAATGTTGTCATTTATTGCAAGGGAATTGGAATATGAGAAGGCATGTTTTAATGCAGCTATTCAGGACATTGGTGAGATCTAGGGTGTTGTGTATAGTGTTTGTCTCAATTTTAGAAACGGATACAATTGCTTCAGAAGAGATTCAAGGAAATTTTACTTGGCTTATTCCCAGGATGAAGGACTTATCTGAAGATGAAATGTTGAACAGGTTATGCCTACTTTCCTGGCAGTTTCGAAGAATGAGAGGTGATCTCATTGAAAGAAAGAAGATCCAGGGGAATGATTACGAGGAGGATGCTCCCTCTTGAGGGGAGACTTGAACTAGAGGACAGAATTTAAGAATGGGGCTCATCTTTTAAGATGGATTTTTTTGAGTGTCGTTGAGAACATGCAATTTTATTTCCCAGCACAAAGAGGGCTGGGTCTTTAAATTTATTCAACACTGAGTTGAAGAGATATATGACAAACATGGGAGTTGAGGCCACTGTAGTGCTGACAGGTAAGTAGAGCTGTGACTACAATCAGATCATCCATGATCTTATTGAATAGTAGAGCAAGCTTGACAGGCCAAATGACTTACTGCTGTTTTTGTGTTCCAATGTTTTCAGTGAAACTGGAGTGTCCTCTCCAGGGAGCATCATGGGCAAAATTTGTGGAGACCCTGGGGTTGCCCAAATGGTAGTATTTTCCTCCAAAACTCCCTGCTTTGTTCACGTGCTCCCTGACCTGATTTTCTTTTTGCTCTGAGCATTTTAAAATTTTAATTATGAAACATATTAAATCCAGTGACTGTAGGTTATGGCACCTCAAGTTCATATTCAGTTTAAAGGTGCTGGGGGTTTCTGTCTGTACCCTTTTCAGACAATGCATTCCAGATCTCAGTCAGCTTCTGGATGTAAAGCTATGCCATCTAATTCCTTCTAATCTTTCCAAGAATTACGTCGCTGGTTACAGAGCTCCTTCATGCAGCCAGTGATTGTGAAAAGCACTTCTTCATAATTTGTTATTTTTATTAAATAAATTTGACACTTATCAGGCGTAGAATATTTACCTTATGTGCAAGTTTTGCTCCTCGAGGGATAAACACTCTTGAGTTTCTTCAGTTCCTCTTCTTGGTTGTTTCTCCTCTTTAAATGTGCGTAAAGGAAAAGAGAAGCCAAAGTGAACATAGGCCCTTTCAAGAACAAGGCTGTGGGAATAATAGTGAGGAACCAGGAGAAATTGGAAGAGTTGAACATCTTCTGTGAAGATTAATACAAAGTATAAGACACTATTAGTATTCAAAAATTACTGAATAAGCTTAATATCTGTGTTAGGTAAGTTACTTGAGAAGATTCTTAGGGATAAGATATACATGCATTTAGAAAGACAGGGTTTGATTAAGAGAAGTCAGCATGGCTTCATGTGTGAGAGATCATGCCTTACAAATCTGTTGGTGTTCTTTGATGATGGGACCACGAAGGTTGACGAGGGCATGGCGGTAAACGTCTATATGGATTTCAGTAAGGCCTTTGATAAGGTTACATATCACAAGCTGCTCCGGAAGGTTGGATCGCCTGGAATCCAGGGAGAGCTGGCAAATTGGATGTACAATTGGCTTGATGGTAGGAAGCAGAGAGTAATAGTGGAAAGGTGCTTGTCGGACTGGGGGGCCTCTGACTAACGGTATGCCCTGGTGGTCGGTGCTGGGTCCATTGCTGTTTATTATCTTTATCAATGATTTGGATGAGAATGTACAAGGCATGATTAGTAAGTTTGCTGATGACACTAAAATAGGCGGTGTCATGGACAGTGAGGAAGGTTATCAGAAATTGTAGCAGGTGAAGTGGGCTAAGAAATGGCAAATGTAGTTTAATCTAGATAAGTGTGAGGTGTTGCATTTTGCAAAGGCAAATTGAGATAAGAGTTTCATGGTGAGGCTTAAGGAGTGTCGTGGAAGAGAGGGACCTTGGAGTCCAGGTGCACGGTTCTTTGAAAGTAGAGTCACAGGTAGACAGGGCAGTCAAGAAGGCTTTTGGCATACTGACCTTCATCAGTCACGGTATTGAGTACAGAAGTTGGAAAATTTTATGTTGCAGTTGTACATGACATTTGGTGAGGCTGCACTTGGAGTATTGTGTTCAGTTTTGGTCACCTTGCTATAGGAAGGATACTATTAAATTGGAAAGACTGTGGAAGAAATTTACAAGGCTGTTGCAGGACTCAAGAGACTGAGTTCTAGGGAGAGGTTGGACAAGCTTGGACATTTTTCTTTACAGCCTAGGAGACGGAGGGAGGATCCTACAGAAGTGTATAAGAGTATGAGAGGCATGGATAGGGTGAATACACTCGGTCTTTTTCCCAGGGTTTGACAATCAAAGACTAGAGGACATTAGTTTAAGGTAAGAGGGGAAAGAATACATGGGAACCTGAGGGACAACTTTTTTTACACAGAGCATGGTACGCATATGGAATGAGCTACCAGTGGAAGTGATTAAAGTGAGTACGTTAACAGCATTTAAAAGGCATTTCGACAAATACATGAGGAGGAAAGGTGTATAAGGATATGGGGCAAGTGCACAGAAATGGGGATAGTGTGAATGGATATCTTGGTAGGCATGGACCAATTTGGGCCAACGGACCTGTCTCTGTGCTATTGGACTCTTTGATTTAACATGTCATCCAAAAGAGAAGTGTTAGTTTTAAATTTTGTGCTTAAGTGAAATGCTGAAAGCATACTCTTAATGGTAGAAAAGGTTTCCGTGTTAATAAATTGCTGTGTACGGATTCATATTTTTGATTTCTGGTATCTCTAATTTAACATTTCTTTTCATTTTCTTGTGTAAAAAGTATCTCAAACTTGGAATAAAGTGCAATATCTTATATTTTGGTGTGCTTAACCAATTGAGAATTATATGCATGAAATATTTAATGTATGTTTTGACTTTTACTTTCAGCTTAACCATGGATTTCTGGTTTCTACTTTTGTTGCTGTTATGCAGTGGTTTAAGATGCCTCCAAGCACAGAACACAACAGGTAAGAAATCAAAACTAATGTCACTTTGGAGACAATATAATGTGACAATGAGGCACTTTATTCCATCTCCAATATGTAAATTGGGAACCACTTCTAAAATTAATTGTGCAATAAAGTTGTAATCATTAAATGTTTAATAATTGAGTAGATTTTTAAGGTAAGTAAGACACTTAGATCATTTTATAAATCAAGTTCCAAGAGTAGCACACACCTTTTAATAGTTCATATTTCATACAGAAATCCAATATCATAGATTCCAGTGACCTTGATTTGAATTTTCTTTTAAATGAACAATTCCAGAGCTCTTAGCACTAGGTACATCAGTGATTCAACTGGGCACAGTATTTCTTTTTATGCAGCTACTTTTGCACAAATTTCAAGATTGTGATTTGGATATCTAGGTGTAGCCTAATAAAAGTGAATTTACTTTGTGTATCTATAATGGATACAGTGTAGTATTGGTGTGTGATATGAAAGCCATTTTTTTCAATGTGATACTTGTGTTCTTTTTGTTTCTCTTTCACTGCTTCATGCATGTAAAATGTTTTTTTTTAAATGCATGCTGTTAGCCAGTTTCAGTTTTTGTTCTACTTTGTGCTTTTAGTTTCACCTTCTACCACTACCATCTCCACTCCAAGTTTAACAAATTCAAGTATACCAGGAAGAAATACTACCGCTCAGATTATTCCCAATCCAGGATCAACCTCAATGATTGGAGATGATTCACCAATGTCTAATGTAACAGATGCTGCCAGTGAGAATTCTACACTAGCTACAACTGAAACAACAGTTAAGACCTTGCAAGAAGTGACTCCAAACTTTGCAAATTCCAATGCAACAGCTAATCCTGTCATCACACCAAAAGGGAAAATAAATGAGTCGTCAGTTGAAACAACAGCTGTCCCTACATCAGGTAGAGCAACTTTCATCCTGCCATTTAGTTCAGTTTTATTTTGCTTGGAAATTGCTAAGAATGTGTCACGTTTGAAAAAGCTAAGATGTGGTGAATGTCTTACATTGAATTGTTTCAGAAATTTGAATATCTTTCTTTCAAAAATAAAAAGCAGTCTTTATAAAATATTGCTGTAAATTTGACTTGTTCAGTGACGAATGTGCATGGGTTTCATTTATCACACACTAACCTCTTGCTTACATGAACATACAGGTGATCATTGTTGTTGTTGTTGTAAAGTGGAAATGTTTGTGTTGAAGAATGAACGGAAAGAGTTCTGTATTACTATGTACCTCGAATTGCTGCAGATTGTAGGCTTTTCTTCCTTTGAGTCCCATTCTTTGGAAAACAAAAATACAGTCTGATATTTCAGAGTGTGAAGGACTATGTGTGAACCTTTAAAAATGAAGGACAGAACCTGATTCTGGGATTCCTGCTCAATTCCTGGTGCCCTCAATTTTCCCTCACAAAGAAGTTAGGTGCAGGTAGTGAAACACACCCTGCATTCCCCACCAAACTCATCTCCACCTACCTAGACTCCATTTTCACCCCCTTGGTCCAGGAACTCCCTACCTACGTCCGTGACACCACCCACGCCCTCCACCTCCTCCAGAACTTCCAATTCCCCGGTCCCCAACACCTCATTTTTACTATGGACGTCCAGTCCCTATACACCTGTATTCCCCATGCTGATGGCCTAAAGGCCCTCCGCTTCTTCCTGTCCCGCAGGCCTGACCAATCCCCCTCCACCGACACCCTCATCCGCTTAGCCGAACTCGTCCTCACCCTCAACAACTTTTCTTTCAATTCCTCCCACTTCCTACAGACAAAGGGGGTGGCCATGGGTACCCGCATGGGCCCAAGCTATGCCTGCCTCTTTGTAGGTTACGTGGAACAATCCCTCTTCCGTACCTACACTGGCCCTAAACCCCACCTCTTCCTCCGTTACATTGATGACTGCATCGGCGCCGCCTCGTGCTCCCACGAGGAGCTCGAACAGTTCATCCACTTCACCAACACCCTCCACCCCAAACTGAAGTTCACCTGGACCGTCTCAAACACTTCTCTCTCCTTCCTGGACCTCTCTGTCTCCATCTCGGGCAACCACCTAGAAACAGATGTCCATTTCAAGCCCACTGACTCCCACAGCGACCTGGAATACACCTCCTCCCACCCACTCTCCTGCAAAAATGCCATCCCCTATTCCCAATTCCTTCGCCTCTGCCGCATCTGCTCCCAGGATGAGACATTCCACTCCCGCACATCTCAAGTGTCCTCATTCTTCAAGGACCGCAACTTCCCCCCCCACAGTGGTCAAGAACGCCCTCGACCGTGTCTCCCGCATTTCCCGGAACACATCCCTCACGCCCCGTCCCCGCAATAATAACCAAAAAAGAATCCCCCTCGTCCTCACATACCACCCCACCAACCTCCGGATCCAACGCATCATCCTCCGACACTTCCGCCATCTGCAATCAGACCCCACCACCAAAGACATTTTTCCCTCCCCACCCTTATCTGCCTTCCGGAGGGACCACTCCCTCCGCGACTCCCTTGTCCCCTCCAGCCCCACCACACCTGGCACTTTTCCTTGTGACCGCAGGAAGTGCTACACCTGCCCCCACACCTCCTCCCTCACCCCAATCCCAGGCCCCAAGAAGACTTTCCACGTCAGGCAGATGTTCACCTGCACATCTGCCAATGTGGTATACTGCATCCGCTGTACCCGTTGTGGCTTCCTCTACATCGGGGAAACCAAGCGGAGGCTTGGGGACCGCTGTGCAGAACACCTGCGCTCGGTTCGCAACAAACAACTGCACCTCCCAGTCGCGAACCATTTCAACTCCCCCTCCCATT
>JAHRHZ010000249.1:15836093-15925588 GCA_024137785.1 Ginglymostoma cirratum
TGACCTGTCCATCCTCCCTGGACTGACCTATCTCCTCCCTACCCCCCTACCTACACTCACCTTTACTGGCTCCATCCCCGCCTCTTCGACTTGTCTGCCTCCTCTCCACCTATCCTCTCCTCTATCCATCCTCTATCCGCCTCCCCCTCTCTCCCTATTTATTTCAGAACCCTCTTCCCCTCCCCCATTTCTGATGAAGGGTTTAGGCCCGAAACGTCAAGTTTTCCTGCTCCTGTGATGCTGCTTGACCTGCTGTGTTCATCCAGCCCCATGCTTGTTATCTCGGATTCTCCAGCATCTGCAGTACCTCTTATCTCTGCATTCATAAGCTGTCTATTGTGGTGGCTCCCCGCACCCCCACCACTTGCAATTTCGTGGAGTCAGCCCAGCCCCTCGAGGCATTGTACTTCATAGCCCTTCAAGAGTCATGAACCATATTTTGGATAGTGGGGCTCTTAAATACAGGAAGTGTTACCCATGCTCCTCAAAGCCCCATGCTAGCCCATATTTGCCCATGCACCCCAAGTTGCACCTTCTATATTGCATATCCCTTCATAGTACTTCCACGCCCATTCAATCATGTACATTCTGTTCCACCAACGAACCTAATAGTGACATTGACGTTTGTGGAAATACATGGTTCTTCCAGTACTGTTAGAACATTGCCAGTTACTGAATATCAGTATTGAATATCATCCAAGTGTGTCCTATTTACAAAAGGCTGGACAAATTCAAACCTGCAGTTAACACCCCATCAGTCTACTTTAAGATATCAGCAAAATATTGAGAAGGGTCATAAACAGCTTTGACAAGTGGTATTTACTCAACAAAAACCTGCCCGCTGACACTCAGCTTGGGTTCAACCCAGCCCACTCGGCTCCCGACCTCATTACAGCTGTGGTCCAAACATGGACAAAGGAGCTGATATCGAGAGGAAGTAGGGGTAACTGCCCTTGATATCAATGTAGCATTTAACCAAATGTAGCATCAAGGAGCCCTTACAAAGTCAGAGTTAATGGGAATAGGGGAACTCTCCTTCTTGGATTCATACCCAGCACAAAGGAAAATGGCAGTGGTTGTTGTCAATCACCTCAACCACAGAACTTCTCTGCAGGAGTTCCTCATGGTAGTGTACTAGGCTCAACCCTGTTCAGTTGTTTCATTAATGATGTTCCCTCCATGATTAGATCAGAAGTGGGGATGTTCACTGATGACTACAGAATGTTCAACGCTATTAACAACTCCTTTGATGAAGCAATTTGTGTCTAAATGCAGCAAGACCGGACAGTATTCGGGCTTAGGCAGATGAATAACAAGTAACCTTTGTTTCACACAAATGGCAAGGAATGATTGTCTCCAACCAGATAGAATCTAACTGGCTCTCCTTGATGTTCATTAGCGTGATGGCCACTGAGCTCCGGTTCCCCCTCCCTGGAATTGAATTGCACCAACTGCAGTTGAGAGGTCAGGTATTCTACAGTAAGTAACACCCCACCCGAGGCCCCAAAGCTTATTTACTAATGCTTATGCACAAGTTGGGAGTGTGATGGAAAACTTTATACTTGCTAGGATGTATGTAGCTTCAACAACACTCAAGAAACTCAACACTACCTATGATTAAACAGCCCACTTGACTGGCATGTCATCTAAAGTTTTCACCATTCACTCCCTCCACCATCAAGACTCAGTTAGCAGTGTGCCCTATCTACAAGATGCACTGCAAAACTCACCAAGGCTTCTTGGATGTCACCACCCAAGCTCACAATCTCTACCACTCAAAAGGAATAGGACAGCAGATACATGGGAACACTACAACCTGCAAGAGCCTTTCCAAGCCCCGCACAGTCCTGATTCAGAACAATGTTGCTATTCTTTCACTGCTGCTGGGTCGAAATCCTGGAACTCCCCGCATGACAGCATGGAGGATGGAACAACAGCAATAGACTTCAATGATTCTAGGAGGCAGCTCACCACTAGTTCCTGAAGTGCGATTTTGGACGTATAATAAATGCTGGCCTCACGTTCAATGTCTAGATCCCATGAATAGATTTTCAAGATTTAAGAACAGCTATTCAGAACTTTTTTAAAAATAGTAACTTTACTGTAGACCTACTGAAGGTATCAATCAACCAGATGTTTAAAATATCAGTAGCAAAAACTCAGCACTTGATTTGCCATAATAAAATAGAATAGAGAAGAAAGATTATGATGTTATCCCTTCCATGCACTTCTCTTAAACTTCATTGGACTTGGCTCTTAGCCATGGTTAATCATGCTTGCTTGTCTGAGGTGCAAAGAAGGGAAAACATTCATTTGATAGCTCAAGATCTGTATCACTTTACTGCCAAATTTTTCCTATGTTACAGTAATGATTATGCAAAAACGACATAATTGTGAAATGCGTTGGTTTATTGAGATCTGAAATAGCAATATGGAAATGAAATTCCCTTTCCTCCATTAAACAATTAAAATGGCGGAGGAAGCATTAATTGTATGCAGGTGATGGGCAGTAACTGGATGTTCCATGGAATTTCTGATCATGTAAGGGTTATTCAGCCTTGCTGATTACAACTGAACTTATTTACATTTTAAGGTCTTACCTTTATGAATCACACAGAAGGCTGATGAATAATGCAGCTGACACAGGTTCCTGATTTTGAGTAATAAGAGTATGTTTAACCCTTGGTGAATCTTACTCTGGCACAATCCATGCTAAATGTTCTTATATGACTAATAACAAGATAGATTGCTTCCACTTGGACAACTTTGAACTAAAACCCTCCAGATTCCCTTACTTGGTTGTTAAACTCCCAAAATTATCTAAGGTTTGGTTGGGATATGCAGACATTTCTCCACATGGTGGTGAGTTGAGTATTCTATAGGCTGTGGGTCATGTCTTCTCTGGTTTAAGTCGTCAGGGTATGTGATCTCCTTCGGTTCTGTTTGTAGGGAGAGTGAGTGAGAAACTGCAGCTTAATAAGACTTTGGTTAGGCCACACTTGGAGTATTGTGTTCAGTTCTGGTTACCACATTACAGGAGGGATGTGGAGGCTTTGGAGAAGATGCAGAAGAGGCTTACCAGGATGCTGCCTGAATTAAATGGTGTGAGCTATAAGGATGGGCTAGAAAAACTTTGGTTGTTTTCCTTGGAGTGGCAGAATCTGAATGGAGACTTTATAGACTTCTATCAAATTATGAGATGCATAGATAGGGTTAATGGTCAGAATCTTTTTCCCAAAGTTGAAATATCTAATAGGAGGGGGCATACCTTTCCTGCCTTTCCCCCACAACCATTGATTCCCTAATCGATTAAAATTTTGTCTATTTCAGCCTTGAACATACTTAACAATACAGCCTTTACAGCCCTCTTTGGTAAAGAGTTCTACAGATTCACTCCCCTCTGACAGAAGAAATTCCTCGTTATCTCTGTCTTTAAAACGCAGCCCCTTTTCTGAAATTAATCCCTCTGATCTTACACTCTCCCACAAGAGAAAACAACCTTTCCGTATCTATCCTGTCAAGTCTCCTAAGAGTCTTATATGTTTTAATAAGGTTGCCTCTCTCTTCAAAATTCCAGTGAGTACGGGCCCAACCTATTCGGCCTCTGTCCACAAGACAGCCTGTCCAAAACTAATATCGGCTGAATGAGTCTTCTCTGGACTGTCACCAATGCCAATGTATCTTTCCTTGGATAAGGGGCCTAAAATCGTTCACAGTATTCCAGCCACCATGTGTCTAGCGATTTAACAAGACTTTGCTACTTTTGTTCTCCCATGCCCTCTGAAATAAAGACTAGTATTCTATTGACCTTCCCTATTAGCTGCTGAATTTGAATGCTAGATTTTTGTGATTTATGCTTGAGGGCTCCCACATCACTCTGGACTGTAGATTTCTGAATAAATGCAGGCTGAAATAGTAGTTACTGGGCATTGAAATGTAATGTAATGTGGTACTGTACAAATGGATGCTGATGAAAGGGAGTAAAGATTAACTCCAACTCCTACTTTTACTCACAACAAAGGGCAAGAAGAGCCATTCAGCTCCTCTAACTTGCTTCATCTTTCACTAAGATCATACCTGATCTGATTGTAACCTCAAATTAACATTCATGCTGACACTTTATGAACTTTGATCTCTTTACTTATCAAGTATCTGCTTTAAACTATTCAAAAGCTGTGCTTCCACCTCCTTTTCCAAGAAGACTCGCAATCTTCTGAGAGATTTGCTTTTGCCTCAACTTTCTTTTAAATGCCCATGATTTTTAAACAATAAGCCCTAGTTGTAAATTCTCCCATAGGAGGAAACATCCTCTGCACATCCCCACTGTGAAGGCCCTCAGTATCTTATATATTTCAGTCAAATCACCTCTTACACTTGAAAACTCCAATGGATGCAAGCCTATCCTGTCCAATCTTTCCTCGTCGGAACAATCTGCACATTCCATTATTTGTCTAACATATTAATATATTAAATTAGGTGACCATTAGTGTGTACAGTACTCCATAAGCAGTCTTACCAGTGCAATGTTTTTCTAAAACTCAACCTATCCATTTATATATTCAATTCTACTGGCAATAAATAAAACTTCTGTAATTACATGGTATCTTATACTAGCCTTTTGTGATTCATGCAAGAGGACACCCACATTGTTCAGCATCTCAGAGCCTTGTGTTTTCACACCACTTTGATAATGTGCTATTTTTACCTTCCTGACAAAATTGATTATTTCACATTATTCCCCCTTTTGCCAGATCTTTGCTCACTCACTTTATCTATATCCCTTGACTCCCTTATGTCTTCTTCTCAGCTTAATTTGCTACCTATCTTGTGTCCTCAGCAAATTTGACAATTATACCAAATTATGTCGTCCAAGTCATTTAGATAATTTAAATATTGATATTTATATTAAATAATTGAAATCATTCCATATCCCAGTGCTGATCCCTGTCACATCCTATCAAACTTAAAATGATACATTTTTGATGCCTACTGTTTGCTTCCTGTTAGCCAGGAGTCTTCTAAGTATACCAAATACTACCCCATATACCTTGAGTTTTTATGATACTTAATAATCTTTGGTGTGGCACCTTTGCAAATGCCTTCTGGAAATTTAAGTATAGTACGTCCCTCATTATACACAACACATGTTCCTCCCTCAAAGAACTCCAATAAATTGCTTAAATGTGATTTCCCTTTCATAAAACCATGTTAACTCTGCTTAATTTGTCGAACTTATTCAAATACCCTTCTATAACTTTATTTAATAATATCACTCAAAAAAAGGTCTGAAGTTAAGCGATGACTTTTGAAGAAGGGTCACTGGACTCAAAATGTGAAGTCGATCAGTACCTGAGCAATGTTAGCCTGCATTTTCAACAATTTACTACCTATCACCTCTCTGGTTTCATTTTCCTTTTTGTTTTAATTCACTTACGGGATATGGGCATCTCTAGTTAGGCCAGCATTTATTGCCCATCCCTAATTGCCCGTAAGAAGTTAAGAGATGTTATTGTGGGTTTAGAGTCATATGTAGGCCAGTCAGGTAAGAATGACAGATTTTCTTCCCTAAGGGACGTCAGTGAACCAGATGGGTTTTTCTGACAATCGATGATGGTTTCATGGTTATCACGTGACCTTTTGTTCCAGAATTTTTGTTGAATTCAAATTCCACCATCTGACATGATTGGATATGAACCCAGGTCCCCAGATTATTAGCTCAGTTTCTGGATTAATAGTCTAGCGATAATTCCACTTAGCCATTGCGGCCCGAGTTCCTTCCTCCCTTCCGTTTCCTGATTTGTGGCTGTTCCTGGGTTGTTATTTGTATTTTCTAAATTGAAGACTGATGCAAAATGCATCTCCAATAATACTAAAGAAACTTAGCACTATCCAGGTCAAAGCAGCCCAAACACCACCACCACAACAACAACAACAACACAAAGCAGCCCACTTGATTGGCACCACATCCACATACATTCAATTCTGCACCGCTGATGCTCAGTAGCAGTTGTGTGCACCATCTGCAAGATGCAGAAATCCACCAAGGGCCTTCAGATAGCACCTCCTAAACCCACAACCACTCCCATCTAGAAGGAAAAGGACAGCAGACAGCTGGGAAGATCACCACCTGCAAGTTCTCTTTCAAACCACTCACCACCCTGGCTTGGAGATATATCACCATTCCTTCACAGTTGTTGGATCAAAATACTGGAAATCCCTCCCTAATGGCATTGTGGGTTTGCCTACAGCACAAAGGCTGCAGTGGTTCAAGAAGGCAGCACACCACCACCTTCTCAAGGGAAACTAGGGTTGGGCACTAAATGCTGGCCTAGCTAGTGGAACCCATGTCTCACAAGTGAGTTGAAAACAAAAACAGTTCAATTCATTGGCCATCTCTTTATTTTCCAATTTCAGTTCTCCAGACTAGTTTTTGACATGACCAATGCTCATTTTGTTAGGTCTTTTAAAAATATTTAGACACTGTTATTATCCATTTTTCTGTTTGTAGCTATCTTTCTCCAGTATTCTGATTTTCCTTATCAATGACAGCAGCACCCTTGACAACAGGCTTAATTACAAAGTCAGAGTTGGATCTAAGAGCATGGAGTGCAGTCACTTCACAGAAAGATAGGTTGAAATGGGTGAAGGGGCATGAAAAATTGAGGCAACCAATGTCACATCATCGATTCTCAATGAACAGGTCGAATTCGGATAAACAGCCAGATGGGAGGGTCCAGGTGGAGGGAGAGTGTTGGAGGTTTGTGGAGGGGTCTGTGGGACGGGGAAGACTGTTGCTGAAATAAATGAGCGTGGAACTGAGGATGACGGAAGATGAGTTCAATATCATGTCTTGTTCGAAATTCATTAAGGTGGAGCTGTAGAGGAATAAAACTGAGAGCAGAACATTCAGCATCACAGAGCAGAAGGTCAGACGGCATAGTAAATATATGACGAGGTGGTGTTGGGAGAAGGGATGGTGTCAGAGGGAAGGTAGGTTCCGGTGGGCCATGCGTATCTCTCAGTTGTTGCATCTTGTGCTCCTTGATGCCTGAAAGGAAAAGAAAAAGTTTCTTGTTAGCACGTCGAATGAGCAGAGGAGGAAATTAACTAGAGTGCTTGCAGCTCAGAGCCAGTGTGTAGCAGTATTCTTGGAGAGAGAGCTTGAGAGTGTGCATATGACAATGCATGGCACTTAGTGTGGATCTCAGGATATGACAAGAACAGCTGTCTGGAACATTGAACATCACAGAGATACCCATGATCCTGGGTGGATTCAAAACATGAAGGGTAAAACCTGAGTTGAAATCCATGTGGTGTGAGTCTGAGCTGGAGGTAGACACTGAGGAACGTGATGTGGTTGTGGAAATGAGTTTTAGCAAATGCCTTGTCAAACGCTGGGAGCGAAGGCAAAATTAATGATGAAGAATGAGAAAAAAGATTGAAACAGAAATCGCGTCAGAGAGAGAAGCAGAACTTCTTCAAGGTAGGTGTGGGTGTGTCTGGAAGAGATGTAACATTACAGATGCTAGTCTTCAGCCAATTCGATTCCCTGCACATGATATCAAGAAATGATTGGAGGATCTGGATACTGCCAAGGCTATGGGCCCTGACAACGTTCTGACAGTAGAACTGATGATATTATGAAACTGGACGGGTTTCAGAGGATATCTACCAAAATGTTGAGATGTGGTAACAGGCTGGATGGACTGGGACTTTTTTACATTTGGGCAAAGGACGTTGAGGAGTCACCTTTGTAAAATCATGAGGGGCATAGAAAAGGTGAATAACAAGGATGTTTTCCCTAGAGTGGAAGATGTTCAGGTCAGGGGGGCATATTTTTAAGATGAGAAGAGAGATTTAAAAAGGACAAGACGGGCAATGTTTTTCCACACAGAGGTGGTTCATGCGTGGAATGAACTTCCAGAAGAACTCGTGAATGTGGATGTGGTTACAATGTTTAAAAGACATTTGGATAAGTATGGACCAAGCACAGGTCGATGGAACTAGTTTAGTTTGGGAACATGGTCAACGTGGGCTGGTTAGACCAAAGAGTCTGTTTCCATGCTGTTTGGCTCTACGTGGCAGTGAGTTAAACACTAAATTAAAACTGAAAGAACTGCGGATGCTGGAAATCTGAAACAAAAACAGAAATCGCTGAAAAATCAGTAGGTCTGGCAGCATCTGTGGAGAGAAATCGGAGTTACCGTTTCAGGTCCAGTGATCCTTCTTCAGAACTGATGGTAGCTAGGAGAAAGTTGGTTTTTATGCAGAAGATAGGATGTGGACAGGGGGTAAGGAGTAAGCAATAGGTGGAGATAGAGCCCAAAGACAAAGAAAAACAGTTGGACAGACAAAGGAGTGGATAATGGCCAGGTCAGCCTAAGAGAATGAAGGGCTGAGAGTGGCTAACACTGGGTAGTGTGTAATAGCGTACCATGTGATAACAAGGCCATTTGTATGGGGTTTAGGGTAAGGACATGGGAGATGGTGCCTCAAGCCCTAAAATTGTAGAACTCGATATTGAGTCCAGAAGGCTGTAGAGTTCCCAAGCAGTCTGCTATTACACAATACCCAGCGTTAACTGCTAATCGCCCCCATTAGCAACCATTCATTCTCTTAGGCTGACCTGGGCCATTATCCGCTCCATTTCTCTGTCCAACTGTTTGTCTTTCTCTTCAGCCTCTATCTCCACCCATTATTTACTCGTTACCCCCTTCCCACACCCTACCTTCAGCTTAAAAACCAACTTTTTCCTAGCTACCAACAATTCTGAAAAACAGTCACTGGACCCGAAACTCTGATTTCTGTCCACAGATGCTGCCAGATCCTGAAACTTGCCAGAAACCGAGATTTTCCAACAATTTCTGTTTTTGTTTCTGATTTCC
The DNA here is from genome assembly GCA_024137785.1 of Ginglymostoma cirratum. Taxonomy (NCBI): domain Eukaryota; kingdom Metazoa; phylum Chordata; class Chondrichthyes; order Orectolobiformes; family Ginglymostomatidae; genus Ginglymostoma; species Ginglymostoma cirratum. Next base: position 15,844,979 of record JAHRHZ010000249.1, read on the forward strand.
AGCATCTACAGTTCTTTCGGTTTATTGTTACCTTGAGGTTCTGCTTAATTTGGATCATAACTCCTCATACAGACTGTACAGAACCTTTCTTTATCCTGCTTATGTCATTTGACTTAAATGAGCTACAACAACAGGATTCTGCCGCTCCCACGACAAGTTTCTCTCCAACCCTCAGCAGCCAACAGTCTGTATGCATTGAACCTCTTTTTGGTCCAATTTCACTGTAAATTGCTGTGGGTGAAGCAGCATTGTGTTCTGTGTTTTAGCAATTTGTATTTGCCTTAGTTCTTTCCTTTAAGTATACTTTTTGTAGTGTAAACGTAAAAAGCATCACTGTCTTCCTTTTTACGAAAGTTCAAATTCTAAATGTTGCTTCACACTTTAGTATGCTCTCCAGAATAGATGCAGAAATGTTGAATTAATGTAACCTTGTTCTATACAGTCTGTTATTGGCTATTGTGTCTACTCAAACTGTATGAAACCCATTCGTTGTGTAGTTTGCCAATATAAGCGACAAGAATTGAAAGCTGGAACTAAAGTCTCTCCTCAGAATTTACCTAACACACAAAATGATGGACTGAATGACCTCTTTCTGTGCCACAAGTATTCTGTACAATCAAAGCAACAGCTTATTAAAATATTAATTCATGTGTTCTTAAAATTAATGATAAGGATACATTTTTGTTTTTTCAGGTGGAGCAACTGCTGGTCCAGGTAAGAGTTCACATGACCATAAGAGTTTTCATTCCTATCCATTTCACACAAACTATTGCAGCTATTTTTGATTATAACTTCACACAAACTCTGTTTGATGATGGTGACTGTTCATACTGGCACACCACTGACACTCTACCTTGATAATTTCTGCTTATAATTTCTGTAAATATCACTGCATAATTTAGAACCAATTTAGTTTTTGAATGTTCTCCCTATTTTAAAGTATAAATTTTAATTATTTAGGTACCACTAGATAATACCTTTTTCTCTTTGGTGTACCAGGCACATGTTTAATTCCACATGATGTGCCTTTGACACTGCTGGCAACTGTCAGCAATATACTGTGGTCCTTCTGCTAACTGCATTGAAGATGTTCAAAAGTATGGCTCCACTAATATACAGCTAGATTGGAATTGCTAGTTTCTATAATGTGATTACGGGACTTGTCTTCATTGTGTTGTGCTCCAACACATGACAAGTTCTGCTTGACATATAAATTGTCAACTATAGTTAGGCAGCTAGTAAATTACAGGCATATCTAAGTAGGAATTTGCTTCAATGTCAGCCTTCTAAATTAGTGTCTGACAAGACTATGCAGTGACTACAACAAATTGGTGAAATGAGCAAAGAATTACAACATGTAAAGGCCAAACTTGCAAAATACAACAATAAAATACTGAAATATTTTTGAAACGAATTGGTTGGGAATGCATGGTCAAATCTAATTGAGCTTTTTGAACTTTTAATGATGAAAAGCATTGTTGTAAAATAAACTGTTAGTGGATTATGGAAAAACAAGAGAATTTGGGAGGTAGACTGTTAGTCTCCATCAAAAATAGCAAGTATATCTGTTAAAATACATCACAAGTACTTTTACTTATTTTTACCATTAATGTAAAGATCCTGGTGATCTGCTGAAGTGTAGTGATACCAGTCAATAATGGAAGTGAACTAAGGTTGATGGAATGGCCAGGAAAATCAGGAGCTATTTGAAATTTGGGAAAGAAGCATTAAGGCAGAGGTGAACAGGAGAAGTTACATGTAGAAGCTTTTGAATGCTTTGTCACTATTTGGGAGGAGGTAATGGTAGAGCATCATGTCACAACAGCTTGCAAAGTCCACTTGGAACATGATATTTTCAGAAAATCCCTGAGATCATTCATCACTTACTGCCCTTCCCGCTGGGTTGAAGGGTGTCTTCTATACAGTATGATTCTATGCCATTAGGGGCAGGGTTCCAGGGGAGATTACATTTGTGAGCAATTGTGACTACTAACATACGAATGAGAAACCCGAGAAAGCTGCTTGGTCCTTTCCACCATTCAGTTAGATCATGGCTGATCTAATTTTAACTTCAACTCTACACTCCCGCGTATGCCTGATAACCTTTCATCCCCTTGGTAATTAAGAGTCTGTTTGCCTTCAAAAAATTTTGAAGATTCTGCATCCACTGCCTTTTGAGGAAGAGAATTCCAGAAACTCTCAACTCAGGAGAAATTGTTTCCCCATCTCTATTTTAAATGGGTTTAAACTATGACCCTTGGTTTTGGTTCTCCCAGAAGAAGAATCTTCCTTTCAACATCCACTCAGTCAAATTTCTTCAGGGTCTTATAAATTTCAATTAAGTCCCCCCTGACTCTAAACTCCAGAGGATACAGTCTTAGCTTGTCTAGCCTTTCATCATAGGGCAATCCTCTCAATTTAGGTATTAATCCAATGAACATTCTCTGAACTGCTTCCAATGCAATCCTCTGTAATTTAGGTGTGTAGTACTGTGCACAGAACTCCAGATCTGGTTTCAACTGGAGCACAATCTCTCTACCCTTGCATTCAGTTCCCCTCGTAATAAAACATAACTTTCCATTAGCTTTCCTGATTACTTACTCCGCCTGCATACCAACATTCTCCATTTCATGCACTAGGACAACCAAATCTGAGCTCTGCATCCTCTCACCTGAAGCTGATGTTCTTTTTTATTCTTTCTGTCGAATGGACAATTTCACACTTCCCCCACATTGTACTCTATTTGCCAGATCATCGGTGTATTGTAAGCTAACTAACCTCCCTTTAGTAGACACCTAATGCCCTCTTCATTTTCCTACCTACCTTCGTGTCTTCAGCAAAATTAGCTACCATAGCTTTGGTTCCTTCATCCAAATTTTAAAAATTCATTCACAGGATGTGGGTGTTGCCAGCTAATCCAGCATTGATTATCCATGATTCATCCCGCCCCCTTGACCTGTCCGTCCTCCCTGGACTGACCTATCTCCTCCCTACCCCCCTACCCCCCTACCTACACTCACCTTTACTGGCTCCATCCCCACCTCTTCAACTTGTCTGCCTCCTCTCCACCTATCCTCTCCTCTATCCATCCTCTATCCACCTCCCCCTCTCTCCCTATTTATTTCAGAACCCTCTTCCCCTCCCCCATTTCTGATGAAGGGTTTAGGCCCGAAACGTCAAGTTTTCCTGCTCCTATGATGCTGCTTGACCTGCTGTGTTCATCCAGCCCCATGCTTGTTATCATTGATTATCCATACCTAATTGCACAGAGGTCTGTAAAGAGTCAACCTCTCATTTCAGGTATTAGTCTGAGAAGCCTTCTCAAGAGTCAAGAGGAGGTGATGGCCTAGTGGTATTATCACTAGATAATTAATCAGGTTAAGCTCTCGGAACTTGGTTTCAAATCCCACCATGACAGATGGTGGAATTTGAATTCAATAAAAATACAGAATTAGAAGTCTAAAGATGACCATGAAGTCATTTTCGATATGTCAGGAAAATAACCATCTGGTTCACTAATGTCCTTTAGGGAAAGAAATTGACACCCTTACTTGATCTGATTTGAGGTCCAATGTTTTTTTAAAATTCATTCACAGAATGTAGACACGGCTGGCTAGGCCAACATTCATTGCCTATCCCTAATTGCCTAGAGAGCAGTTGAGAGTCACAGAAGATCACAGAATCCCTACAGCACTGATAGAGATCATTAGGCCCATTGAGTCTGCACTGACCCTCCGAAGAGCATCCCACCCAGACCCACCCTATCCCTGTAAACCTATTTACCATGGTTAATCCACCTACCCTGCACATCCCTTGACAGTACAGGGCAATTTAGCATGGCAAATCCACTTAAGCTGCACATCTTTGGATTTTAGGAGGAAACCAGAGCACCAGGTGGAAACCCAGAAAGACATGGAGTGAACATGCAAACTCCGCACAACCAGTTGCCCAGGGTTGGAATTGGACCCGGGTCCTTGGCACTCTGAGACAACAGTATCAACCACAATGTGCACTATAAGATATAAGGGCAGAATTAGGACATTGGGCCTATCAAGTCTGCTCCACCATTTGATCACAGTTTCTCAACTCCATTCTCCTGACTTCTCCCCATAATACTTGATGCCCTTACCAATCAAGAATCTATCTCTGTATTAAGTACACCCAATGACTTGGCCTCCACAGCCTTCTGTGGCAATGAGCTCCACAGATTACCCACACTCTGGCAGAAGAAATTCCTCCTCATCTCAGTTCTAAAGGATTGACCCTTCACTCTAAGGCCGTGCCCTGGGTTCCTAGTGCCCTGTGGTTGAAACATCATCTTCATGTTCACTGTGTCCAGGCCATTCAGTATTCAGTGAGATCTCCCCTCATCCTTCTAAACTTCATCAAATCCAGACTTGGAGTCCACAACTACTTCTCACATGACAAGCCCTTCATCCCCGGGATCATTTTTGTAAACCTCCTTTAGATCTCCTCCAGTGTCAGCACATCCTTCTTTAGATATGGGGCCCAAAACTACACTCAATATTCCAAATGTGGTCTGACCAGCGCCTTATCCAGCCTCAGCAGTATATCTCTTCTCTTGTATTCTAGTCCTCTTGAAAATAATGCTAATATTGCATTGTCCTTCCTAACTGCCAACTGAACATGCGTATTAACCTTAAGAGAATCCTAAACTAGGACTCTCAAATCCCGTTGTGCTTCAGATTTCCAAAGTCCTTACCCATTCAGAAAATAATCTACACCTCTATTCTTTCTACCAAAGTGCATAATCTCACACTTTCCCACATTGTATTCCATCTGCTACTTCTTTGCAAACTCTGCTAGCCTGTCCAAGTCCTTCTGCAGCCTCGCTGCTTTCTGAAACTACCTGCTGCTCCATCTACTGTTGTGTCATCTGCAAATTTGTCCATTCTCTTGTCCAGATTGTTAATATATAGTTGTGGTCCCAAAACTGACCCCTGCAGAATTCCACTAGTCACCACTGCCATCCTGAAAAAGACCTCTCTGAAACCACTCTGCCTTTTGCCAGTCAGCCAGTCCTCTATCCATACATGTACCTTGCCCCTAACACTTTAGGCCCTTGTCTTAGTTCACACCTGGGCCTTCTAGAAATCTAAATAGATCACGTTCACAGCTCATCTTAGTCTAATGCTTATTACCTCCTCAAAGAATTTGAACATTCTATTAAGCATTACCTCCCTTGACGAAGCTGTGTTGACTCGGGAACGAAAACAGAAGTTGCTGGAAAAGCTCAGCAAGTCTGGCAGCATCTGAAAAAGAAAAAATCAGAGTTAACGATTTGGGCCCTGTGACCCTTCCTCTGAACTGTGTCCTACCTTACCATGTAATTTTGAGTACTCTGCAATCTCATCGTTAATTATGGACTTCAAAATATTACCCATGACCGAAGTTAGGCTAACCAGCCTATAGTTTCCTGTCTTCTGAGTCCCTCTCTTCTTAAACAGGCTGTTACATTGTTCACTTTCCAGTCCTCTGGGACTCCTCTGACTCCAGTGATTTCTGAAAGATCATCACCAATGCCTCTACAATCTTGTCAGTGATCTCCTTTAGAACCAGTTGTGATATCCTGCCATCCTAAAAGAGACTCATTTATTTCTACTGTTTGCTTCTTGTTAACCAGTCAATTTTCTATCCATCCCAATATGTTATCCCCACACCTTTTGCTTTTATTTTCTGAAATGACCTTTGATGTGGGACCTTATGAAATACTTCTGGAAATCTAAATGCAGTTTGTCCACGTATTCCCCTCTATCCACAGAACAAATGAATTTTCCAAGAACTTCAATAAATTTTTTAAACATTATTTCCCTTTGGCAAAATCATGTTGGCTCTGATTGCCTTGAGCTTAGCCAACTGCCTTGTTATAAGGTCTTGAGTGATAGTTTCCAGCGTTTTCCCAGTGACAGATGTTAAGCTAACTGGCCTGTAGTTTCCTGCTTTCTGCCTCTGTCTGTTTTTGAATATAGGATGTACATGAGCAATTTTCTAGTCTAAATGAACCTTACCCAAATCCAATGTGTTTTAGAAAATTAGAACTAATGTATCAACTGCCTCACTAGCTGCTGCTTTTAAGACCTAGAATGAAATCCATCAGATCCTGGGGACCTTGTCCATTAAATCCCTACAGTGTAGAAACAGGCCCAACAAGTCCGTACTGATCGTCCGGAGAACATCCCACCCAAAGCCACCTCCCCTACCTCATCCCTACAACTCTGTTGTCAACTCGCATTTCCAACAATTTACTCAATGTTACTTCCCTGGTAAGTGAAAATTTCTTGAGTTCCTCCCTTCCTTTCAGTTCCTAATTTACAGCTATATCCTGGATATTATCCTGTCCATTTCAGACCGGAGGTTTAGTTTGCTCAGATGGCTATTTGGCTAGCATGCAACGCAGTGTAATGCCAACAACATGGGTTCAACTTCTGCACCATGAAGGTCCTGTCTTCTCAACCTCACCCCCTCACCTGAAGCGTGGTGACCTCCAAGTTACACATATCACCATTCGTATCTCTAAGGAGAGAGCAGCCCAATGATCCTCTGGTTGTCACTTCTTAGATACTTAAGTACTGCCTGAACACAATCCGGTTTTGTGATTGACGTGTGGTTGGAGCATTAGTGCCACTCAAGAACAAAATTGTCTAATCATTGTCCGGTGGTGTTCAATGGCATTACAATCACTGAATCCCCCACTATCGCTATTGTGATTCAGTTCTGTTTCTTGTCAGTCTTACAAATCGTGTGGCTACAAGAGCAGGTCAGAGGCTTTAAATTCTGTGTACATAACTCACCTCCTGTCTTGCCAATGCCAGTACTCCACCTTCATAGAGGTAATGAAAAAAATCTTAACCAACCATTTAATAGTTCATAGAGTCAGAGTTATACTGCACGGAAACAGACCCTTCGATCCAACTCATCCACACCAACTAGAAATCCCAACCTGACCAAGTTTCATTTGCCAGCATTTGGCCCATACCCCTCTAAACCCTTCCTTCACCTACTCCACCTTCATGGCACAAGTCACTGGTGTGATGGAGTACTTTCACTTGCCCAAATGTGTGCAGCTCCATTAACATTTAAATTTGTCACCATCCAGGACAAGGCAGCCTGCTCGTTTGGCATGCCGTCTACCACTTTAATTTTCACCATTGATGCACAGTGACAGCGCATCAACAAATGCACTGCATTCATTAATCAAAGCTTCTTTGAAAGTACTTTCCAAACCCATGACCTCTACTATCTAGAAAGGCAAGGGAAACAGATGCACAGGAACACCATCAACTGAAAGTTCCACTCATGGCTGCCCATCATCATGACTCAAAACTGCATTGCCATTCCTTCAGTTTTCCAGTGTCAAATTCTTAGATCTCCCTTCCTAACAACGCTGTGGGTGTCCATCACCCCAAGAATTACTGCAGTTCAAAAGACAGCTCACCTTCTCAAGAGCAATTACAGATGGGCAACAAGTGCTGGCCTAAATCAACGGTGCCTGTGTCCCATGAAAAAATTCATTAAAATCAGTTCTAAATCAGTGTTAGATAAGTTGTAGGACGGGATTCTAAGGGACAGGATTTACATGCATTTGAAAAGGGAAGGATAGTCAGCCTGGCTTTGTGCATGACAAATCGTGTCTCACTAACTTGATTGACTTTTTTGAAGAGGTGACAAAGAAGATTGATAAAGGCAGAGCAGTAGATGTTGTCTACGTGGACTTCAGCAAAGCATTTAACAAAGTTCCACATGGTAGACTGGTTAGTAAGGTTAGATCATGGCATCCGGGGGAGCTAGCCAATTGGATACAAAATTGGCTTGAAGATAGGAGACAGAGGGTGGTGGTGGAAGGTTGTTTTTGCTTTTGGAATGGAGGCCTTGACCAGTGGCAAGCCACAAGGATCAGTGCTGGGTCCACTATTTTTGTCATTTATATAAATGATTTAGATGTGAAAATAGGAGGTATGGTTAGTAAGTTTGCAGATGACACCAAAATAGGTCATATTGTGGACAGTGAAGAAGGTTACCTCAGAGTACAACGGCACCTTGATCAGATGGGCCAAGGTGTGACAGAATTTAGATAAGTGGGAGGTTTGCATTTTGGTAATGCAAATCAGGGTAGGACTTACACACTTAATGGTAGAGCCTGAAGAGTGTGGCTGAACAAAGAGACCTAGGGGTGCAGATACACTGTTCCTTGAAAGTGGAGTTGCAGGTAGACAAAGTGGTGAAGAAGGCACAAAACCAGAAGTTGCTGGAAAAGCTCAGCAGGTCTGGCAGTATCTGTGAAGAGAAACCAGAGTTAACATTTCAGGTCCAGTGACACTTCCTCAGAACACTGTGATGGTGAAGAAGGCATTTGTCATGCTTACCTTCATTGGCCATAACATTGAGTATAGGAGTTGGGATTCATGTTGTAGCTGTACAGGATATTTGTGAGGCCACTTTTGGAATAGTACGTATAATTCTGATCTCTCTGCTATAGGAAAGATGTTGTTAAACTCGAGACAGTGTAGAAAAGATATACAAGGATGTTGCCAGGCCTGGAGATTTGAACTGTAGGGAGAGGCTGAATAGGCTGGGGCTGTTTTCCGCCTGGATGCTTGGACACCAAGAGGTGACCTTACAGAGGTGTATAGAATCATGAGGGGCATGGATAGGGTGAATAGCCAAGGTCTTTTTTTCCTAGGGTGTGGGAGTCCAAAACTAGAGGACATAGGTTTAAGGTGATGGGGATAGATTTGAAAAGCACCTTGGGGATAACGTTTTCATGCAGAGGGTGGTGTGTGTATGGAATGAGCTGCCAGATGAAGTGGTGGAGCGGGTACAATTACAACATTTAATAGGCACCTGGATGGGATTAATGAATAGGAAGGGTTTAGAGGGGTATGGGACAAATGCTGGCAAATGAAACTTGGTCAGGTTGGGATGTCTAGTTGGTGTGGATGAGTTGGATCGAAGGGTCTGTTTCCGTGCTGTATGATTCTGACTCTGAATCTATGAACTATTAAATATTTGGTGAAGATTTTTTCATTATCTCTGTGAGTTCTTTCCCATTATCCACCTGGTTTATTTTTTTGAAGATTACATATGTGTTTTCTCCTTGGTAGTGATCGCCTGAAACTATGTTGAATTTAGTTATTTTGTGGTCACAGTTTATGAAAGTTGAATTTAATTGGAACAAAATAACCTGTAGGGCACTTCTTACTGAAGAAACTGACAAATGATCTAGTTTCCTCTTTTGCACAGAGGTGCTGGATCCTGCACTTAACCATGGAGCTTCCTGCTCCTGTTAAGTATTTACTTGTCTACAGTCATTTGTGAATCGATGTGACAAGACTGCAGGACTTTGAGCTGATCTATTGTTGTGAAAGAATTTTCTTTGTCTACATCATGCTGCTTCTGTTGTTCAGCATGCGTGACGTCCTGTGTGTAGTTTCATCAGATAGACATCTTGTAGGAATACTTAATACTACTACTTGTATATTTGTCACTTGTTTTCCTGACTTCATAAGTGGTCATGTGAGGGAATACGCAAGGCTATGTCGTTATGTTTGAATCCAGTTTGGCGACTGATAGTCCACAGCATGGATACCCACGTTCATGGTTCTAGTTTCTTATAATTATCTCATTCCTCGTGATGGTGGTGCCATACAACATTCATTGCGTCCTCACTATAAAAAGAACGTGTCTTCATTTATGCGAAAGCCCTGTGGTAGTCATTCTTACTACTGCAGTCTTTGGATGATGTGTTTGTGACGGTTGATTGGTAGGACAAGGGCAAGTTGTTTTTTTGTTTCGTATTCTTCATTTGGCGTGTTCTGGTAGATTGTCCTTTAGGATTCGGTCAGTAGCTACTCACATGAGTGACACTAAGTGACCCTACGCACAAACTGCTTTTTTTTCTATATACTCTCAGTGTAGTGCTGCTTCAATGTGGTATTCAACTGAAAGGAGCAATAATTTATTAGCTGAGTAAGTTGTAATCAGTGAGAGGTTTCTTTGCCTATATTTAATTTGATGTCATGAAACTTCGTATATTCATTGAGTCCATTGACTCCGACCGCTATTTCAATGACACTTCCTCACATTCTGATTCTTCTAAGGACTCTTCCACTTTCCCTGGTAAAGAGAGCCTTCCACACCAGCACTCTGATCCTGCATTTTTTTCTTCAGTAGAGTATTAATGCTATTTCTGCCACTTCAGCACATTTCCCTCTTTGAATTCAACATGCTGTTCAACAATTTAGACCTCTACCTCCATCTTGTTAGCTGTTCTTAGACTTGTTTTCTCCACCGTTTTTGGTCAGAAGCTGGTCTGACAGATTCTGTCATTCGCATATCCTTGAATTACATGTTTTATTTCTTGCCCCATTCTTTTACAAAAGTGTTATCATACAGAGTCCTGTTTTTGCACTGTTACTGATTATTTCATCTGCTGTTTCAGACCTATTAACATTTTTAAGTTCTGCCAGTTATATAAAGATGGTTATTCACCTGAAATGTTAATATTACCTTCTCTGCGAATGTGATGTCTGTTTATATTTGGCAAATTTTGTCTTGACTTCAAGGAAAGAAAGCAGTTGGAGTGAACCAATTGGAGTGTGATATCATCACTTCCTTATTTTGGGTGAATTCCCCTGTAGTAGCTGCAACCTGTCACTACGAGCCTTTTTTTTTTACTCTTATTTGTTCACGGGATACAGGTGTCACTGGCTAGGCAGCATTTATTGCCCATCCCTAATTGCTCAGAGGACAGTTAAGAGTCAACCACATTGCTGTGGGTCTGGAGTCACATATAGGCCAGACCAGGTAAGGATGTCAGTTTTCTTCCCTAGAGGACATTAGTGTTTTACTTCTTTTGTAAAGACTCAGATCTGCATTCGGCAAGACTTCTCAAAGAATCTATGGCTATGAAAATCAAGTAAAATTGAAGGAAAAAATGAAAAATAAATCCGAATATAATACAATTTACTCTATTTATTGTATACAATTGCATAAAAAGCTCTTCACAGACTGTTCGTTTAACTGATACTTGGGATGAAAAGATTGTCTTATGAGGAAAGGTTGGACAGGTTGCCCTAGTATCCATTGGTGTTTACAAGGATGAACGGTGATCTTCCTGAAACGTGCAAAATTGTGATGGATCTTGACAGCCAGCTGAGAAAGAAAAGGGTTTTCCTTTCTGGGAGAGACTAGAACTGGGTAGTGGGTGAAAATTACAGCGTATTCCATTTAAAATGAAGGTGAGGAAAACTTTTTCTCTTGGTGGGTGTATGGCTGTAGAAATTTTGATCCTAAGATGTAATAGAGAAAGGGTCATTGAATCTTTGTAATGCTTATCTCGAGTGATTCTTGATTAATAAGGTAGTCAAAAGTTCTCTAGGGTAGACAGGAAAGTGAATTTGATGGCTGACGTTAGATCACCATGACCTTATTGAATGATAGGGTGGACTCAAGGGGTCAGATGACATACTCTTGCTCCTAATTTGTATGTTCATAGCCAGAGTGAGGATGAGGCAACATTTCTTCATCGAATCTTATAGCATGTAAACAGCCCCTTCGCCCAACTCATCTATGCTGCCCAGGTTTTCTGAACTGAACGAGTCCCATTTGCCTGTCTTTGGCCCATATCCCTCTAAACCTTTTCTATTCATGTACCTGTCCAAATGTCTTTAAATGGTGTGGTCTGAGGCAAATCTGAACCTTGCAGCAGAACTACTTCAACTTTATCTGCTTCAATTCGAGTGTTGCATTTCATAAGCTCACCATAACAATTTCGAGTACCTTAGGTAATTATTAATTGCACACTGTTGTTGCACAGGTGGATTGTATCCAAGGAATGGAGGAGGTGAGTTGTGTGTTACTTGCTATCTTTAACTAATATGGTTTATCACTTTTTTGTCAATATCCCACTGTCCAGATCATTTCTGACTTTCTTGGCAATCAGTGCTTCTTGACTTTATAGCTAAGATAAAGTGCGGTATCATTTTCTCATTGAATGACACTGCATAGGCCTTTTTGCTTGGTATGACCTAACAGGAACTAATTTGAAAGGGGTTTTGGAAAAGTAGCTTTTCCTCTTGTTCTCTTTCCCTTCTATCAAGCTGTTTGCTTTTCTGGAAGAAGCTTATTTTGGAGTCTTGTTTCTTAACTTTCACTTCAAGCTGAAATTCTAAAAACAAACTTTCTGTTATGGGTAATGGTGGCAAGGCTGAATTTATTCCCCACCAGTAACTGAAGGAAATGTCAAAGAGTTGTCATTTTTTAAACTGCTCAATTCTCAATGATAGTGATGCTTTCACATCATGTTAAAGTAACTGGGGTGAGTTGATTCAGAGATAGTAGGAACTGCCGATGCTGGAGAATCTGAGATAACAAGGTGTAGAGCTGGATGAACACAGCAGGCCAAGTAGCATCAGAGGAGCAGGAAAGCTGACGTTTCGGGCCTAGACCCTTCTTCAGAAAGGCATGTACACACCCAAGTTTCTCTGCTCCTGCCCATCCTTTAGAATGGTGTCCTTTATTTTACAATTTCTCCAAGTTCTTTCCAACATCTTAGACTTCTCTGCATTGAACTACTTCTGCTCCTATCTGCTAATTCCACCAATGTGTCCACATTCATTTAAAGTTCTACCGTGTCTTCCTCACAGTTTCCAATGCTCCCAAGCTTTGAATCGTATTCTATGTATATCTGAGAAAACAAGGGTCCTAATACCAACCTTAGTGAACTCCATGACAGACCTTCGTCGGTCAGAAAAATGCTCATTAACCAATTTAATCCATTACACTCATTTGACACCTCTAAATTGTATTTTACACCTCTGTCATGCCCCTTGTCTCCATGTATAACTTGTTTTTTGGTCCCTAATCAGCTGTACTCCAATCCTTCAGCCTGTTTTGTATCCATGCTGCCTACTCTCTGTTTTTATTCTAAGCTTGTTGTGTGACATTGTGTTGACTGCCTTTTGAAAGTTTATGTACACCACATCAACAATGTTTCCCTCATCAAACCTCTCAGAAAACTCCAAGTTGGTTGGATACAATTTTCTTTAATGAATGCATGCTGGCTACTTGGAATTCACCCGTACTTTTCCATGTGACTATTAATTAAATTCTGAATAATTGTTTCCTTGAGGTTTCCCACCGTGGAAGTTGACCTCACTGGTCTGTATTCACTGCGTCTGTCTTTACTGTCTTGTTAAAACAAAGGCGTAATGTTTTCAACCTCTGAGCTGGAAGATTGGAACATTTTTGTCAGTGTCTCTGCAATTTCTACTCCCACTATCTTCAGTATCCTTGATGTGTCTCATTCAGTCCTGGTGCCTCATCAATTATAATTATTTGCAGCTTATCCAATATCACAGCCATATCAGTTTTAAAGCCATCTAGTGACTAAATTTCCTCTCTCACCGTGGCCTAGGCAGCATCTGCATTGTATTTAAAGACCGATATAAAATGTTAATATTACATCTCAGATGTGCCTCTTACCCCTATGTATAAATCCTGTTTTTGTCCGTAATCAGGTGTGCTCTTCATTTACTACTAATGTATCTGTTGGAGTCTTTGAGATTACCCTGCATGTTAGGAGCTAGTTTTTCTTGTCACATCTCTCATTTGCTTTTTCATCTCCCTTCCCAACCTTCTGTGTTCAGCTTGGTTCTCAATTATATTTTGTTCCCGACACCTGTCATAAACACACCTTTTCTCCTTTAACTTGATTTCTGTTTCCTTTGTCATCCAATTGCAGAGGCTGATATTCCTGCAATCCAGCCCACTGGGCCCCCTCACATGCCTAATTCACAGTCACAACTTTTTGTCCGTGACCACTGACCGAGTGAGAAGATCCAATCCTAAGTGGTATAACTGCCTCCCAGTACAATGAATCCAGATAATAATAATTATAGTAATCTAAGAATGTCACTCCTCCTTGGCTCATTGCATTGTTTTTAGTTTAACCTTCAGCTGAACAAAATCTGAACTGAAGGTGATCAAACCACAATCGCTTGCTGTGTAGTTTTTGCCTTGGATCACAATGATATTCATGAGCACTCACATACTTTAGCCTTGACACGTCAGCTTTCCTTTGTCCTTCATAAATTTTAATTAATCATTTACTTATTTTATTCACTTGATGTTATATATATTTTTCACAATTTGTATACTATTTTAAGACTTAACAATAGAATAGGCCTTTGCCATGCATGAGATCCTCAGCAATCATTAGCTCCTTTCCCTATAGTAGAGCAGGAAACTATTCCAATAGGGCAAGAAGGGTAGAAATGCAAAATGAAAAGGAACGAAACTCCACAATCTCCCCTTCGCTGACCTCCCTCCACTTGCCAAACTCTAATTTTACACCCAATTTCTTAACTTAGTTTGAACTTTATATCTTTCTTGCTTGCTTTTTCTTTCCCTTCTTCCCCCAAACCCCCTCACAATCCTGTCCTTCTCCTGCTGTTTTGTCATTTTGTTTCTGATTTAATTTTAGTGTACCTTTTCCACCATTTTTCCTTCCCATCTAAATCTCATTTCTTAAAAAAAAAATGTTGTCAGCTATTGTTTTTGAATTTACTCTCCTTAAATCCGTTGGTCTTTTTGCTCATGGGAACAGTTCTCCCTATTCTAAAACTCTTCTGAAACTTCTCGATGGAGAATGACAACAGCTTTTCAATCTACATAAGCAAAGATAAGAGTGAAGCCTTTGCAACACTCTTCAGCTAGAAGTGCCAAGTGAATGACCATCTTAGCTTGTGCAAGAGGTCCCCAGCATCATAGATGCCAGTCTTTCGCCGATTTGATTCACTCCACGGAATATCGAAAAACTGTTTGAAGTATTGGATACTGCAAAAGCTATGTGCCCTGACAACATTTCTGCAATAGTGCTGAAGACTTGTGTTCAAAAACTTACCGTGCCCTTGCCAAACTGTTCCAGTGCACGTACAACATGTCCTGTACACACCAAGCAGGACAAATCCAACCCAACCAGTTAGCACCCCCTAAGTCAACTCTTAGTGATAAGTGATGGAAAGTGTCATCAATAGTGCTATCAAGCAGCGTTAGCTCAGCAGTAAAATCACTGATGCTCAGTTTGCATTCTGCTAGGGCCATTCTGCTCCTGACTTCATTATAGCCTTTGTTCAAACATGGACAAATGAATTCAATTTCAGAGGTGAAGTGAATGTGACTGCTCTTAGCACCAACATCACCTTTGACCGAATGTGGCATGAAGGAGCCCAAGCAAATCTGAAGTCAGTGGGAGTGTACTTCACTTGCTTGGGTGAGTGTAGATCCAACATAATTTTAGAAGGTGGACTCCATTGAGGACAAAACAGCTAGATTGATATGCACCACTTCTAAAAACCTTTAGTCCCTCCACTACCAATGCTTAATGACAACAGTGTGCTTTGGCAGCAATATGTTGTACCTGCAAGAAGCACTGCAGAAATTCATCAAGGCTAATTAGTCAGCACCTTCCAAACCCAGTGACATTACCATCTGGAAGATCAAGGGTGACAGATACATAGGAGCGCCACCATCTACAAAACTCTCTTCAGGTCATGTATCATCGTGACTTGGAAACATGTTGCTGTCCCTTCACTGTCACTGGGTCAGAATTAAAACTTGCTCCTTAACAATACTGTGTGTGCACCTACACAAAATGGATTGCAACAATGCAAGAAGGTAACTTAACACTACTTTCTCAACGGCAGTGAGAGATAGGAGATAATTGCTGGCTCAGTCACTGATGCTCACATCTTGTGAATGAGTTTTAAAAATTATATATGAAATTGAGATGTGTTATTCTGGGGTGTATTCATAGAGCCAGTTCTAGCCCCTCATGCAAATCACATTTCCCCAAAAATATGGTTATTTGCAATTGAACACATACTCCAGTTGAGGCCCAGCTAGTACTTCATGAATGATGCACTATAACTTGAGCTTTATTTACATGGCATAAGGTTCTGTACGCTTCGGTAACCACTTTTTCAGTATTCCTGGACCCCTGCAACAACTTATGCCTGTATTCCTCCAGGCCTGCACCACCTTTAGATTTGTATCCTTTGTTGTGTATTGTGGCACGTTATTTTTCACACCAAAATGTATTGTTCCACAATTCTTTAATGACTCACAGGATGTGAGCATCACAAGCTAGTTCAGCGTTTAGTCTGTTCCTAATTGCCCTTGAGAAGGTAGTGGTGAGCTGCTTTCTTGAATCACCGCAGAGTATGTCGTACGGCTACACCCACAGGGTTATTGGGGAGGGAGTTCCGGGGTTTTGTTGGAATGTTTTCAGGGCCCATTGCCTTTGTAGTATCCAGTGCCTTCAGCTGTTTCTTGATACCGCACAGAGTGAACTGAAATGGCTGAAGACTGGCATCTCTGATGCTTAGGGCCATTGGTGAAGAGTGAGATGGATCATCTGCTCAATACTTCTGGCAGACAATCGTTGCCGTTGCTTCAGCTTTATCTTTCATACTGATGTGCTGGGCTTCTCCATCATTAAAGATGGGGATATTTGTGGAGTCGCCACCTCCAGTGAGTTGTTTTAGTTGTCTACGACCATTCACAGCTGGATGTGGCAGGACAGTAGAGCTTAGTTCTGATCCGTAGGTTGTGGGATCTCTTAGCTGTTTATCGCTTGCTGCTTATGCTGTTTGGGATGCAAGTCGTCCTATTTGGTATCTTCATCAGGTTGACACCTCATTTTCTGGTGTCCCTGTTGCTGCTCCTGGCATGCGATTCTGCTGTCTCCATTGAACTGGGGTTGATCCCCTAACTCAGTGGTAACGTTTGAGTGGGGGAACAGGCTGGGTCATGTGATTGCAGGTTGCGTTGAAGTATGATTCTGCTGTAGTTGATGGCCCATAGTGCTTCATGGTTTACACTGTTTTGAGTTGCTAGATCTTTTCAAAGTCTATCTCATTTATCATGGTGATAGTGCCATACAACACAGTGGAGGGTACAGTATTCTCAATGTGAAGGCAAGACATCATCTCCACAAGGACTGTGCAGTGGTCAGTCTTATTGATACTGTCATAGACAAATGCATCTGTGGCAAGAAGATTATTGAGGATGTGGTCGAGTATGTTTTTCCCTCTCGTCGGTTCCCTCACCACTTGCTGTAGACCCAAACAAACAGTTAGCTCCTTTAGGACATGACCAGCTCGAATAGCACTGTTGCCACCAAGCCACTATTGATGGTGCAGATTGAAATCTCCCACCGAGAGTACATTTTGCGCCCTTGCCATCTTCAATGTTTCCTTAAATGTTGCTCAACATAGAATACTGATTCATCAACTGAAGCTGAACAGTACGTAGTAACCTGCAGGAGGTTTCCTCACCCATGTTTAATCTGAAGCCATGAAATTTCATGGGGCCCGGAGTCAATACTGAAGACCTCCAGGGCAACTCCCTCCAGCCTGTATACCCTGTTCTGCCACTTCTGCTGGATCTGTCTTGCAAGCAGGACATGAAAGGTGACGGTGGTGTTTGGAACATTGCCTGTAGGTGTGATTCCATGAGTATGACTATGTGAGACTGTTGCTTCACTAGTCTGTGAGACAGTTCTCCCAGTTTTGGCACTAGCCCCTGAATATTAGCAAGGAGGGCTTTGCAGGGTTGACAAGTCTGTTTTTACCGTTGTTGTTTCTGGTAGATGCCAGATAGTCCATCTGGTTTAATTTCTTTGTTGAGAATTTGCAGCGATTGATGTATCTGAGTGAGTTGCTAAGCCATTTCAGAGGGTATTTGAGAGTCAACCACATTGATGTGGGTCTGGAGTCATATATCGACCAGACCAGATGCTTTCCTGAAGCACCTTACTGAACCAGATGGGTTTTTCTGACAATTTGGCAATAGTTTCATGGTCATTATCAGATTTTAAATTCCAAATATCTTTTATTGAATTTAAATTCCACCATCTGCTGTGGCAGAATTCAAATCTGGTTCCTCAGAACATTACTTGAGTCTCTGGATTAATAGTTTAGCAAGCATACTCCTAAGATGATGCCTCCAGTCCTAGGACTAGAGCAGTGCGCTATCGGTGAGTTGGCTACTGAGAATCAGTGAGCACAGGTCTGAGTGTAGCAGAGCAGGAGCAAGGGAGATGGACCCAAATTTCATAGGGGAAGTAGAGTTCCAAGTGTTGACAGGGTGAGGGAAGAGGGATTGATTGCAGTTGGATACTCCAATACTCTTGATTAGAGATTTGTACAGTTATTAAAGAGAAGAGATTTTGGACATGCCTTTGATATTCATTCATATATAAGCAACCAAGCATTCTCTGTCCCTTCTGTTTTAAAGAATGCTGGGACAAAATTTGAATTTGTTGAAAAAGTCTTCACTCACTGTACAGGGTGCTATTCTCAGGCACTCATTAACCATAAAAGAAACTGTTCAACAATAACTTGATGAGCAGTAGAGTCACAGATGTACAGCATGGAAACGGAGTAGAGAAAGCATAAATGTCACCGATCCCAAATGAGAGAAACTTCTGATTGCACAGTCGCAGAATGAGACCATGAATATGCACTGATTCTCCAAATGAACATCTCTTATAGTTCCATCATCCTGCTTTTTCTCTATAGCCCTGAACATTCCTTTTTTTTTCAAATAAACATCTAATTTCTTTGAATGTCTTCAATGAACCTGCTTCAACCATATTGAAAGGCATTGTATTTCAATTCGTAACCACTTGCTGTGTGAAGAAGCATTTCTGCATCACGCTTTTGCTTCATTTATGAAGTACTTTAAATCTGTGCCCTCTTACTGTTTCTTGAACCAATCATGAGTGGATTTGTTTCGCCTGCATAGATTGATACGGTGTGGTAAAGGCCCTTTGGCTCATCAAGTTTGCACCAACGTAGCTGCCACTAAAAGTGCAGTAATCCCAATTTCCTGCACTTGTCCCGTATCCTTCAGTGTTATGATATTTAAAATACTCACCCAGATGTTTTTTAAAGTTTGTAAGGTTTCCAGCCTCCACTACCTTCCCAGGCAGTGCATACCAGATTCTCACTACCCACTGAGTAAAAACATGTTTCTTTTTCCCCTAAATCCCCTCTGAATCTCCTGCCCTTACCCTAAAACTATGCTTTCTCATGATTCACCCCTCAACCAAGGGGAACAGCTGCTCTCTACTCACCCCGTCTATACCCCTCATAATCTTATACACCTCAATCATGTGCCCCACCTCAGGTCTTTTCTGCTGTAAAGAAAACAATCCAAGCCTATTTGGTCTTTTGTTAAAGCTCAATTTCTCCATCCCAGGCAACATCCTGGTGAACCTCCTATGTATCCTCTCCAGTGCTATCACATCCTTCCCGTAGCGAGGTGACCAGAACTGCACACAGTTCTTCAGACTGACCAATGCTCTGTACAATTCCAGCATTCCCTCCTTGCTGTTATACTGTATGCCATGACTGATGAAAGCAAGTGTTGGCTTTCATTGGCAGGGGAATTGAGTCTAAGAGCCGTGAGGTTATGCTGCAGCTCTATAAAACTGTGGTTAGACTATACTTGGAATATTGTGTTCAGTTCTGGTCACCTCATTATAGGAACGATGTGGAAGTGTTAGAGAGGGTGCAGAGGGGATTTACCAGGATGCTGCGTGGACTGGAGGGCTGGTCCTAATGAGGAAAGGTTGAGGGAGCTAGGGCTTTTTTCATTGGAGCGAAGAAGGATGAGAGGTGACTTGATAGAGGTTTACAAGATGATGAGAGGCATAGATAGAGTGGATAGTCAGAGACTTTTTCCCATGGCGGAAATGACTATTACAAGGGGGCATAATTTTATGGTGATTGGAGGAAGGTATAGGGGAGATGTCAGAGGTAGGTTCTTTACACAGAGTATGATGGGCGTGTTTAATGCGCTGCCGGCAGATACTTTAGAGACTTTTAAGCGACTCTTGGATAGGCACTTGGAGGATAGTAAAATGTAGGGTATGCAGGGTAGATTGATCTTAGGATAATAGGTCGGCACAATATCATGGGCTGAAGGGTCTCTACTGCGCTGTACTGTTCAATGTTCTATATGCCTTCTTAACTATCCTATTCCCATGCTCGGCTGACTTCAGGGATCTATAAATATTTATCCCAAGATCCCTTTATTCCTCCAAGCTACCCACTGTCCTACCATTCATTAAATACAACCTTATCTTGTTTCTCATCTAAAGTGCATCACCTTGCACTTATCAGGATTAATACCATCTGCACTGGTCTGCCCATCTAACCAATCCATCTATAATCTTCCTGTACTCCACAACCATCTTATTCATTATTAACCAATGTACCAATCTTGGTGTCATCTGCAGTTTTACTTAACATTCCCTCCACATTTTCATCTATATCATTTATGTCGAAAACAATGAGGGTCGTAGTACTGATCCTTGCGGTACATCACTGGACACTGACCTCCAATCATTCAACCAGCCTTCTACCACTACCCTTAGTATCCTATTGCTAAGCCATTTTCTGATCTAGCTTATCAAGTTTCCCTGAATTCCAAATGCTTTACGCTTCTCAATCAGTCAAAAGCTTTACTAAAATCCATATAAGTACATCAACTGAACTTCGATCATTGACACATTTGATCACATTTTCAAAAATTCCTAACAAATTTGTTAGGCATGATCTCCTTCTGACAAAGCCATGCTGACTGTCCCTAATTAACCAATTCCTTTCCAAATGTGTATTAATTCATTCCTTCAGAAATTTCTCCAATCGCATTGACATGAGACTCACCAATCTTTAATTTCTAGGTTCATCCCTACCGCCCCTCTTAAAAAGTGAAGCTACATTTTCCGTTCTCTAGTTCTCTGACACTTCCCCTGTGACTAGAGAGGAATGAAAAATTTGTGTGAGGGCCCAATGTGCGGTGCCCTATCTGACTGCAGTATTCCAGCTGATTCTGAAGTAGTGAGATAATGTCGGGTAGAGCTGAACACAGCAGGCCAAGCAGCATCAGAGGAGCTGGAAAGCTGACATTTTGGGTCGAGACCCTTCTTCAGAGTCTGAAGTAGTGTCTTGTATACAGTCAACACCTCCTTCCTCTACCACCTCCAGCACAATGGCCCACCTGACACACATTCCCCTCACTTTCCTTGTCACAGCAGTTCACAGGGATCATTCCCTCCAGGCCACCCTCATCCACTCCTCCTCCAATTCCAACACCTCCCATGCAGTCTTAGAAGGTGCAAGAGCTGCCTTTATTTCCTCCCGCCTCGTTATCCAAGGCTATCAACACACCTTTCAGGTGAAGCTGTGATTTACCTGCACTTCACTCAATGTAGTCTGCTGGAATCGCTGCTCACAGCATGATCTCCTGTGAACTGGTATGCGCAGATTGGGCGATCGCTTGTGAAACACCAACATTTTGTTTGCCAAAAAATGACTCCCAGCTTCGATAGACCATAAGACATGGGAGCAGAATAAGTCCATTCAATCCATCATGTCTGCTCTGCCATTTGATTGTGGCTGATATATTTCTCAACCATATTCTCCTACCTTCTCTCTGTAACCCTTGATTCCCTTACTCTTCAAGAACCTGTCTATCTCCGTCTCAAAGACGCTCAGTGACTTAGCCTCGATTGCTCTCTGCGGCAATGTTTTGCACAGGTTAACCACCCTCTGGCTGAAGAAATTCTTCCTAATCTCAGTTCTAAAGGGTCGTTGTTTCTTTCTGAGGTGTGCCTTCAGGTCCTTCTTCACTCTTACAAGTGGAAACATTTTCTCCATGCCCTTTCTATCCTGGCCTGTTGGTACTCTGTAAGTTTCAGAGATCCTCCCCCTCCTTCCTTCTAGACTCCAAGTACAGACCCAGAACTCACAATCACTCCTCATATGACAAGCCCTTCATCCCCAGTCTGATCCTTGTAAACTTCCTCTGGGCCCCCTCCAAGGCCAGTACATCCTTCCTTAGATACAGAACCCAAAACTGCTCACAGTATATCAAATGCAGTCTGACCAGACCCTTATACAGATTCAGCAGTACGTCACTGATCTATTTTTCCAGCCCTCTTGAAATGAATGCTAACATTGCATTTGCCTTCCTAACTGCCACTGAACCTGCATGTTAATTTTGAGAATCCTGAACTAGGACTCCTAAGTCGCTTTGTGCTTCAGATTTCCGAAGCCCTTCCTTGTTCAGAATATGTGATCTGGAGGTGCTGGTGTTGGACTGGGGTGGACAATGTCAAAAATCACAAGGCACCAGGTTATAGTCCAACAGGTTTATTTGAAAACACAAGCTTTCGGAGTGTCGCTCCTTCAGGTATTTGAAAACACAAGCTTTTAGAGTCTCGTTCCTTCTTCAGGGAGCGAGATTCTGAAAGCATTTGTTTTCAAGTAAACCTGTTGGAGTATAACGTGGTGTCATATGATTTTTGACCTTGTTAAGAATATAGTCTGTGTGTGTTCTTTCTATCACAGTGCATAACCTCGCACTTTCCCACATTGCATTCTGTCTGCCACTTCTTTGCAAACTCTCCTAGCCTGAGCAAGTCCTTTTAGAACATAAGAACAAAAGAAATAGGAGCCGGAATAAGCCACCTAGCCCATCGAGCCTGCTCTGCCATATCTTTTTTGTGGACCTAGCTCCACTTACCCGCCTGCTCACCATAACCCTTAATTCCTTTGCTGTTCAAAAATCTATCTTGGCCTTAAAAACATTAAATGAGGCAGCCTTAGCTGCGTTACTGGCAGGGAATTCCACAGATTTACAACCCTTTGGGTGGAGAAGTTCTTCCTGAACTCAGTCCTAAATGTGCTCCCCCTTAGTTTGAGGCTATGCTTCCTAGTTCTAGTTTCACCTGCCAGTGGAAACAACCTCCCTGCTTCTATTTTATCTATTCTGTTCATAATTGTATATGTTTCTGTAAGGCCCCCCTCAGTCTTCTGAATTCCTCCCTGCTTCCTCAGTGCTACTTGTCCCTCCACCTAACATACTGTTTACTCAGAGAGTGGTAAGGGCATGGATTGCCCTGCCTGCCAATGTAGTTAACTCAGCCACATTAGGGGCATTTAAACAGTCCTTGGATAAGCATATGGATGATGATGGATAGTGTAGGGGGATGGGCTTAGATTAGTTCACAGGTCGGCACAACATTGAGGGCCGAAGGCCCTGTTCTGCGCTGTATTGTTCTATGTTCTATACTAACTTCCTACTTCTCAGTTGTCATTGAGTCTCCTGGTCAGTACAGATCTTTCTCCTCCTGATCTTCTGGGATGTGGAGGTACTGGTGTTGGACTGGGATGGATAAGGTTAAAACTCTCACGATACAAGGTTATAGTCCAACAGGTTTATTTGAAGACACAAGCTTTCAGAGTCTCATTCCTTCAGATGTCAGTGAGAGGGGTAGCATCAGACACAGAACTTATAAGCAGAAGATCAAAGGGTCATAGAGCTGAAGCGGTGTTGTACAAACCTAAGATGCCTGTTAAAGCTTTAAACAGTTACAATGGATTAATATGCAAATTACAGAATTTCTTTCAAGTCACTGCCCCAAGATAACTAAAGGTTTAATCAGTTTCCTCAGCACACCAGAGGTGATAACACAGGTCAGACAATGCAGTTTAGGTGAGGCCTTGTTTAGAATCTCGCTCCAAGTCATTGTGGACCTTCTAGTTTTGAGGCTACTGCCATTCCCTGGCCTTCCCTTTTACCCTCTGGTTCATGGCCTCTACTGTTCATTGCCTCCCTGATTGTTAAAGAACCTTTGTCTTTCTAAACTCCTGGTTCTTGTCTCTTACTCTCAACCTCCACCTCTTGAATCCTTGCTGTGAGCTTATGCCAATGGTTACTAATCCTGAGATTCTGTCTTGTTTTATCTAGTATATAGGCCAAGTTTGTTTATTCGTGGAATGCTTAAATTCAAAGGTCTCCCATTCCCCTGACCCCAAACTAACTCCTTAATGAGTCTTAAAGTGACCGGCTAGTGTTTGGATGGTTTATGAGTGAGGCTGTGTGCGAACACATTACTACTATTTATATCTTCAATTAAAATATATAACACAAAAGCAAATAATTTTGCTTAGTTTGCTAAAATACTTTTCTTTGTTGTGGTCAAAATGTTTGTTGGCCTTTTGTTGCAGCTAATTTGAACAATATTCTCTCTTATTCTATCAACTGGAATTAAGAGTCTAACGATGACCATGAAACCATTGTCGATTGTTGGAAAAACCCCTGTTTTGAGAAGGAAATCTGACATCCTTACCTTGTCTGGCCTGCACTTGACTTCAGACCCACAGTGTGGTTGATTCTTAACTGCCATCTGGGCAATGAGGAATGAGCAATAAATGCTGGCCTTGCCAGATTCACCCACATTCCGTGAGTGAATAAAAAGGAAAACCACCACAAAAAGGAATTACTGTGTAAAAACTACATAATATAATAATATTCGCAAGAAATATTAAGTGAATATGTTTTATGGATAAAGTGAGAGGATTGCATCCATATTGTAAGTTAAAACCGCTGAACACCGACAAGCGTAGCAGAGAGATGGTCTAATGCAGGTGCACTCGGGCCATTGCTCAATTCAGCCCTGTTTATAGGGACTGTAACTTGGTCAGCTGCCTGAAACATGGGTTGATCCTATGGATTGATTAGTTGGGGCCCTATCATGCATTGAAGGACCTGTAGGGGAATGATGGACTAAGCAGGTGACACTTCTGCCACTGCTCTTAAAGTAAGGTGATAGTAAGGTGGTACTTTAACTGACTAAATAAATTAACCTTCCTGTGGGGCAAATCAGAGCAACAGTTGCTCCTATGTCAGGAGTCATAGCACTCCCCTCCACCATTTTAGAATTTTTTTTTTATGAACTGCTAGTACATTGTCTATTGAGACATGACGGGTACTTGCAGATCTTGAATCAACTGAAGCCCAATTTTATGCATTCCATTCAAACATATGTTATATATTACTCTGAGTCTCAGTTATTTTCTGTTTTGATGGCTCACATTTGAATTGGCTGAATGCAAGACATGACAGACTAAATCAGTTATTGATTAAGGAGTTGTCTCATTAGATTACTGCTTTGAAAGTGTCAGTATGAAATGGAGCTTTGAGTTGTGTATGTACTAGCCCATCAAAACAAAGTCAGTTAATTGTTAAGCATTATTACAGCCAAATTATCTCTTCTGCTTCAGGTGAGCAATATATATTTGTGATCCTGCAACCATTTAAGCAACAATTCTGTATTGATTACAGATTGTTCAGTTAGTATTGGTCATTTTGTGTTTTAGCATGAGCTTACTCAGATTCTCATTCAGGCTGTTTGCAACATTTGCAGCATTGTCTTGTCCATCTGATATAGTTGTGTACTTATGCTCATAATCTATATTCTGAGTAATGTCTTCTTTTTGTTACAGATGAAATGCCCATTATCGCTGTAATGGTAGCCCTCTCGTCACTGTTGGTCATCGTATTTATTATTATAGTTCTGTATATGCTGAGGTAAGTGAGTGCTAGCTTACAAGCATGTTTGCTGTTTGGATCAAGTTTAAAAAAAATTTGTACCTATGATGCTTCTAATTTAATACTTAACAAACTTTTCCCCAATGTGACCCTCTTTTAACAGTTAATGGTTGGCATGTCAACAGTTTGAATGGCAAGGTGGAAAGGGATAGGGGAGATGAGGCGTGGTGGTGGCAGTTGAGTTGCATATGCAAGTGTCGATAATTTTTCACCAACCATTTTGCTGGTTCTGGAGGCAGTAATTGGGCCTTGAGTTCCTTCCTTTAGGAAACGCCCTCTGAATCAAAGCTTGAAAATAAATCATACCACACCCATATGTCATTGGGCCTTGGAGCTAATCTGAGGACTGTGCTGCCAGAGTCCCCAGTTGCCGTTGTAACCTTGAGGGAGGGGGTGATACTTGGCCCACGAGTCCAACATGAATCACGACTCATAGTTTAGGGACCCCTATTCTAATTGATCAGTGTCATATTTCTATTCATTCGCCATGGTATTAGAATTCTGAACTGATTTTTTTCCAGTGCTATTCCTAAGTAATTATTTTACAGCATTTCCTCTAATTCCTTTTAATATCTAATTTCTGTGAGGTTTTATGCCATTGACCTGCATTTAGATAAATTTGAGGTAGATGGTAAGATGTCAGTCAGGAAACAATAGTGGTAAACTGTCCTTTTTTTTTCCCTTTGGAAGGAGATTCACAGTGATGTTCCCTATAGGTAGGTCAGCATTTGGAGCACTGGTTCCCATAGAAATATTAATGGGTTTAGATTTTGGTCCACAGATGCTGCTTCAAAACTGAACACACAGCATGGCAATGTTGTGAACTTTGCGAAGCATAGTGATAGACTGTGAGGACTGTTTGGTGGACTGGGGAGACATGGCAGATAAAATTTAGCGCTGAGATGTGCAAAGTGACACTTTGTGATAGAAAAAAAAATTAGTGAAGGTAGTATGTAATTAGGGGCTCTGTTTCATGGTTTGGGCAGGGGCAGAGGGACCTGTGGTATATGTGCATAAATTGTTGAAGTTCACAGGGCAGGTTGAGGTAAAGGCTAATAAGGTGTACATGATACTGGACATTTTAAAAAGAGACATAGACTACAAAAGAAAGGAGGTTATGATGGACCATTATGAAACACTGGATTGGCCTGGAGTATAGTGCCCAGTTGTTTAGGAATGCATTAGAAATGGTGCAGACAAGCTTTACGAATAGTTCCAGGGATGAGAAGCTTCAGTTGCATTTACAAATTAGAGAAGCTGTTGCTGATCCCCTCTGAGAAGAGAAAATTTAAAGGAAATTGGGTAGAACAATTCAAAATTGTGAAGTATTACAACAGTGGTTAGAGAGAACTCATCCTTTGGTGCAGGCTCAAGAATCTAATGCAGTGAGTGGTTAAGATCTGGAATGCACAGCTAGGACTTATAGCGGACAGTTTTCATTCATGGCTTTGAAACAGGAATTGGGTAAGCAGCTAAAGGCAAAAGGAACTGTCAGTTACGTGGTGGGAGTAGATAAAGTTTTCTTGCAAAGAATTAGCACAGGCACTACAGGCCACATAGTTTACCCCAGAACTGTAACCATTCTTTTGTACTAAATGATGAAAAATCAAAATAAAAACCGAAAGAACTGTGGATACTGTAAATCAGGAACAAAAACAAAGTTGCTGGAAAAGCTCAGCAGGTCTGGCAGCATCTGTGGAGGAGAAAACAGAGTTAATGTTTTGGGTCCGGTGACCCTTCCTCAGAACTGATGAAAAGTCAATGCTGTATTGAACTTGAGCATATCAAGCTACTAGGCAGTGAAGTCAGTGGCTGTTCTTAGAGAAGAATCTTAACATAGAGCTATTTTCAAAAGTTTGTAGAAGATTGCTCATATGTATGTCAAAACTGAAATAAGGCCAACTACAATATACCTTGAGATAACAAGGTGTAGAGCTGGAGGAACACAGCAGGCCAAGCAGCATCAGAGGAGTAGGAAAGCTGACGTTTCTGAAGAAGGGTCCAGAGCCGAAACGTCAGCTTTCCTGCTCCTCTGATGCTGCTTGGCCTGCTGTGTTCCTCCAGCTCTACACCTTGTTGTCTCAGATTCTCCAGCATCGGCAGTTCCTGTTATCTCTAGCAAATCATGCCCAGAAGATGAGTTGTTATTTGCTTCAAAATCAGAAATTTCTGGAAAAACTCAGCAGGTCTGGCAGCATCTGTGGAAGAAAGCAGAGTTAACTTTTTGGGTCCAGTGACCTGTCTTCAGAACTTCAGAAAAGGAATAGGTAAAGGTCAGCCTGGCTGAATAACTAATGCGACCATTAGTAGCTGATAATAGGTTGTTTGCGGTAGCAATCTATGCGATAACAAGACCTGGCATTGAGGGTTTGGTGGTGAGGACAGGGAAGAAGGTGTATTTTTTTGTTTGTTCAACTATTTTTCTCTCTCTCTGGACTCCATCTGCAGCTATTTTTACTCCTTCCTTCCCTTCCACCTTCAGCACATATACCAACATTTTTCTAGGTTCAATCAGTTCTGAAGAAAGGTCAATTAGTTACATTCTCAAGAAACTCCAATAGATTTGTTGAGCATGTGTTGCCTTACATAAATCCATGCTGGCTTTATTTTTTATAAATGCTTTCCAAATGTTCTTTCATTACATCTTTTATAACAGGCTCTGAACATTTTCCCCACTATTGATGCTTGGCTAACTGCACTGTAATTCTGTTTTTTCTCTTCCTCCCTTCTTGAATAGTGGGTTTATATTTGTCACGCTCTGACCTGGAGGAAATGCTTGAAGTTTATAGAATGGATGGATCCCTTTATCTCCCGAATTGTCTTTCTGTCCCACTAAGCTCCATCTCCACCTATCTCTTACTCCTTTACCCCTCACCCATTGTCTTCAACATATATGCCACCTTTTCCTAGCTACCATTAGTTCTAAAGAAAGGCCGCTGGACCCGAAATGTTAACTCTACTTTGTCTCCACAGATGCTACCAGACCTGCTGGGTTTCTCTAGCATTTTCTGTTATGTTTCAGGTTTTTGCTTCTGCAGTTATTTGGGTTTTTGTTATCTGCTGCATGTATTTCTGTTCAGTCATTGATTGCAAGATGCTTTTACCAACATGACTTCCATCAGAAAACTTCTAGATTTTATTTTACAAGCTTATCAAGTGGGAAGCTACAAATATAAGTTTTCCCCCTTTCCCATATGGCAAAATACATTGTGAACCACTTGTGTTCTTTTCCATGACTGTATTATCGAGCAATTTATTCTTGTAAAAGAAATTACAATATGATGCATTGCATTAATTAGTAACTTTGTGGAATTCACCTCTTCAGGTTTAAAAAGTACAAGCAGGCTGGAAGTCATTCAAATTCTTTCAGGTTATCCAATGGCCGAACAGATGATACAGGTAGGTTGCAAAGCTGGCAAAATAAAATGCAAAAATGGTGCTGATGTAGAGTTACAATTTGTAAAATCTGTAAAATGACTTCATGAAAGTCATGGTGTTGAGGTGCCGGCATTAGACTGGGCTGGACAAAGTCAGAAATCACGTGACACCAGGTTATAGTCCAACAGGTTTATTTGAGATCACAAGCTTTTGGCGTGCTGTTCCTTCTTCAGGTGAAACTGCACCCACAAGGGAGCAGCGTTCTGAAAGCTTGTGTTTTCAAATAAATCTGTTGGACCACAACCTGGTGTCGTGTGACTTTTGACTTGGATTTCATGGAAGACCCTAAGAGACTTCATGTTATTTGTCGTTGGTACAAAGGTATATTACTGATGTTGCAATAATGATTCTTCAGTGTGTAATCTTAAACAGATTTTTGATTGACCAGGGCATGTGGTGTTTTGGAGGAAATGCAGAAAAGTGGAGTACAGGTTACAGTCAGATCAACCATGATCACCTTACGTTGCTGAGCTGGCTTGATGGAGCAAAAAGCCGACTCCTACTTCTATTTGTTATCATCTTAGAAAATGACACCAGCTTTGGTTGTCAGTGCTGATTGTTCTGGAATCTCTCAAAGTTGATCAGGCATCATGGATATATCCTGATAAATTTCTGGGGACAAAACAGGGTACAGTAGTCTTGCTTCATGTAATTTTAACAGAAAACATGTTATGGCTGCTTTTTGTGTTATTCTGAACTGAACCATCACTGCACTGCTGCTCATGAATGAGGTGAAGATTTTTTGTGTGTACACATGATGTTGTTTTGTTCTCTTTCACGGCTGTGAGCCAAATACTTTTGAGGATTGAAGAGTAGTACAGCAGTAACTTATATTTGTGTTACACATTTATGTAATAAATTATTCCAAACATTTCACAGGAGTAGTGTAAAGCAAAATTGGTGACTTTAGCATTGATGGCCAAAAGCTTGGTCATGGATTACCTTAAAAAAAACAAGAGAAATCGAGAGTTGGGAGGCTTAGAGGAAATTCCAAAGCTTGGGGGTGAGGCAGCTGAAGGCACAGCCCTGGTTGCCTGGTCAATCAAAATCCAGCATGCTGACAGCCCTAAGACCTTGAGAAATAGAAACAGGAGTACGTCGTTTGGTCCCTCAAGCTCGATCTGCCAGTCAGTAGGATCATGGCTGATCGGACACATCTCACACCCACTTCCTTGATGTTTCCCTAGAACCATTGATTTCCCCACTGATCAAGAATCTTGTTATCTCAGCATTAAGTATACACAATGACTGTGCCCCCAGTCTGTGGCAAGGAGTTCTATAGATTCTCAATTTTATGAGAGAAGAAGTTCCTTGTCATCTCAGTCTTAAATTGACAGAAGTAGAAGAGCACAGATATTGCTGAAAGTTATGGGGCTGGAGGAAATAGGGACAGGAGGGGCTATGGAAGGATTTGGAAATGAGTATGAAAATTTTAAAGTTAATGTACTGGTTCACAGAATGATAGTATTAGCAAACATCAGCTGAGATGGTAGCTAGAGAACAGAATTTGGAGGTAACAAGATGTAGAGCTGGATGAACACAGCAGGCCAAGCAGCATCAGAGGAGCAGGAAGGATGACGTTTCGGGCTCTACACCAGGTGTAGAGCTGGATGAACACAGCAGGCCAAGCAGCATCAGAGGAGCAGGAAGGATGACGTTTCGGGCTCTACACCTTGTTAACTCAGATTCTCCAGCATCTGCAGTTCCTACTATCTCTGAAACAGAATTTGGAGGAACAGTTTTTCCATGTCTTAATTGTGGAAAATTTGTTCTGATCTGAACTGAATGTTGGATAAGCTGTCTGATAATTTGACGATAGTATCAAGAGTTCAGATTGATAATAGCGAGCTTGGAGTCATCTGTGTACATGAGAAAATTAACACTTTCCGTTGTTGAGACAGCATTTAGATGAGAAGCCAGAGGAAGCTGAGGGTAGATCCTTCAAAGATACCAGAGTTAATGATATGTGAGTGACCATACTATGTAGGAGCAGCCCATTGAGTTTGCTCCGCCATTGAATGAGATCATTGTTGATTTGATAATCCTCATTTCCACTTTACTGCCTTTTCCTATTATTCTCTTACTGATTAAAGATCTGAGCCCTGAGTATACATAATGACCCAGCCTCAACTATGCTTTTCAGTAAAGAATTTCACAGATTCACTACACTTCACTAGTGAAGAAAGTCCTTCTTTTCTCTTGTCTTAAATATTCAACTCCTTATTCTGAGATTATGCCCTCTGGTCCTAGACTTTCTCACAATAGGAAATAACCTTTCCACATCTACCCTGTTAAGTTTGCGAAGAATCTTGTATATTTCAACAAGTTTGCCTCTCATTCTTCAAAATTCCAATAAGTACAGCCTAATATGCTCAACCTCTTTTCATAAGAAAATCCCTCCATACTTGGGATCAACCGAATGAACCTTCTCTGAGGTTCTGAAGAAGGGTCACTTGACCCAAAACATTAACTCTGATTTCTCTCCACAGATGCTGGCAGACCTACTGAGCTTTTCCAGAAATTCTGTTTTTGAACCTTCTCTGAACTGCCTCCAATGCCAGTATGTTTTTCCTTAGGCAAGAGGACAAGAACTGTTCACAGTATTCCAGTACGATCTGACTTGTGCTTTAAGATGTAGAATCAATCTGAGTAGAAACAAAAAGTAGCAAGGGAAAGACGTCCCTGGTTGGAGAAATTTAACTCTATAAGAGCAGTTCCACAGCAGGAAACACTATAAATTAGGAAATCCTGACGGCTTGGAAGAAAGGCAGAACAATAATTATGGTGATTTAATATGGGTACAGACTGCATTAATCAAATTGGCAAGGGTAGCTTTGAGGGAGCATTTGAAGAGTGTTATTGATTATGTCTTGGAACAATATGCTGGGGAACCAACTAGGGAAGACACTATTCTGGATTGTGTTGTGTAATGAGGTAGGATTAGTTAATGATCTCATCGTAAAGAATCCTTGAGGGACAAGTGATCACAACATGTTAGAACTTGAAATTCAGTTGGAAGACAAGAAATTGGAGTCCCACAATAATATGTAAAATGAATAGGGAGAAGATAGGTGGAGAGGAGACAGACAGGTCAAAGAGGCAGGGATGGAGCCAGTAAAGGTGAGTGTAGGTGGGGAGTTAGAGAGGAGATAGGTCAGTCCAGGAAGGATGGACATGTCAAGGGGGCGGGATGAGGTTAGTAGGCAGGAGGTGGAGGTGGGGGTGGGGCTTGAGATGGGAGGTGGGGATAGGTGGGAGGAAGGACAGGTTAGGGAGGTGGGGACGAGCTGGGCTGGTTTTGGGATGCGGTAGGGGGAGGGGAGATTTTGAAGCTTGTGAAGTCCACATTGATACCATTGGGCTGCAGGGTTCCCAAACGGAATATGAGTTGCTGTTCCTGCAACCTTTGGGTGGCATCGTTGTGGCACTGCAGGAGGCCCAGGATGGACATGTCATCTGAGGAATGGGAGGGGGAGTTGAAATGATTCGCGACTGGGAGGTGCAGTTGTTTAGTGCGAACCAAGCGCAGGTGTTCTGCAAAGCGGTCCCCAAGCCTCCGCTTGGTTTCCCCGATGTAGAGGAGGCCACAACGGGTACAGCGGATACAGTATACCACATTAGCAGATGTGCAGGTGATCATCTGCTTAATGTGGAAAGTCTTGGGGCCTGGGATTGGGGTGAGGGGAGGAGGTATAGGAGCAGGAGTTAGGGCGTTCAGTTGGAAGATCGGCCATGATTGCGATGAATGGCAGAACAGTTTGGAAGGGCCGTATGGCTTCTCCTGCTCCTATCTACTATGTTTCTATAAAACCAGCATGGATTTATGAAAGGCAACACATGCTCAACAAATCTACTGGAGCTTCTTGAGAATGTAACTAATCTAATAGATAAGGACGAACCAGTGAATGTTGTGTATTGGACTTTTAGAAGGCTTTTGATAAGGTCCTTGTAAGAGTTTTGTGGGATATGTTAAGAGAGACAGGATGGGGTAATGCTAGCACTTAGTATACTGCCATTACCGTCAAGCCAGAGGATCAACCTTGGTTCAATGAAGAGTGCAGGCAGACATGCCAGGAGCAGCTCCAGGAATCCTAACAATAGGGGAATATATTCTTGACCTCATTCCTACCAGTCTGCCAGCTGCCGATGCATCTGTTCATGACAGCATCAGGAAGAGTGACCACCAGACCGTCCTGGTGAAACAAAGTCCCTCCTTGACATTAAGAATACCCTCCATTGTGTTATGTGGCACAATCACCGTGCTAAACAGGACAGACTTCAAATACAGCTAGCAGCTGAAGACTGGGCATCCCTGAGGCAGAGTGGGCCATCAACTGCAGCAGAATTGTACTCCAGCACAATCTGCAACCTCATAGCCTGGCATATCCCCCACTTAACCATTATCATCAAGCCATAGGATCAACCATGGTTCACTGGAGGTACAGGAGGGTATGCCAGCAGCAGTATCAAGCATACCTAAAGATGAGGTGTCAACCTGGTGAAATTAGAAAGTATGCATACCAAACAACAGAAGCACTGATAAACAGAGGCAAGCGATCCCACAACCAATGGACCAGGACAAAGCTCAGCAATCCTGCCACATCCAGTTGTGATTGGTGATGGACAGTCAAACAGTTCATTGGAAGAGGAAGTGGCACAAATATCCTTATCCTTGATTATGGGAGCATCCGGCACACCAATGCAAAATAAAAGGCTGAAGCGTATGCAATCATCTTCAGCCAAAAGTGCCAAATGGCTGATCTATCTTGGCCACCTCCAGCATTCCGCTAGCATCACAAATGTCAATTTTTAGTCAATTCAGTTTACTTGACACGATAACAAGAAATGGTTATGAACACTGGATAATGTAGCCTTCCAGCAATAGTACTGTAGATTTATGCTCCAAAACTTGCTGCACATTTGGGCAACTAGGGATCTGCATAAGTGCTGAACTAATTAGTGATGCCCACAGCCCCTAAACAAATTTCAAAAAAAAGTGTGATAAGCAGCAAGTGCAGTGGTATCAGACCAGTTTCCTTAAGATCGATCTTTGCAAAATACAGCAGGTCATAACTCATGTCTAAAGAATTGGAGGAGTCGGAGATCTTTGATATTATAGTTATTTCTGCTTGCCTTCAATAATGGCACACCTAAACAATCGTTCTGATTTTCTGGACGTAATGCTTAAAATTAGCATTAAAAGTGGTCTAAGTGCATCAAATAAAATTTAAGCAAACCCTTAACTGTATACTGAGCAATTAAATAAGAACCCTATCTTCTCATTTAAATAAATTACGTCAAATTTGCATCTAAATCTAATAGATAGGCGACACAGTGGCTCAGTGTTTAGCACTGCTGCCTCTCAGTACCAGGGACTTGAATTTGATTCCACCCTTGGGCGACTGTCTGTGCAGAGTTTGCACATTCTTCTCGTGTCTGCATGCAGTCCCTTCCACAGTCCAAAACTGCGCAGGTTAGGTGGATTGGCCATGCTCGGTTGTCCATAGTGCGCAGGTTTGTGCAGGCTAGGTGGATTAGCCATGGGAAAAGCAGGGTCACAGGGAGAAGGGATGCTCTTTGGAGGGTTGGTGTAGACTCAATGGGCTGAATGGCCTGCTTCCACATTAGGGATTCTGTGACTCTATTCTGTGAGACAGGGTTAACGTAGGAAGGAAGTTGCTGATGACTGGGGAGTCCAAGGCTAACGGGTACTGGACTAAAACCGGAATGGGGCACTGAATAGGATGATCAGTGATCATGTTGAGTGGTGGTGCAGGCTTAAAAGGCTAAATAGCATATTCCTGCTCCTAATTTCTATGTTTCTAAGCCAAAAGGAAATAATTTGTCCTGGCTTGCAGTAGTACTAAGTTTTGCAGCTCTCAGTGCAGTGTCTCAGGTCCTTCCAGATGATAATAGACAACCTAGTTTACTTTGTTGTTTGAGATAAAAAGTGGCTTTTTGAATGTTGAGTTCATTGATCTAAGAACTCAACATGCAGTTTAACACTGTGGTTCTATGACTGTAGTCCAAATACGTGAACTATGCAGTTTTGTTTTCAAACTGTTTTATGTTCACTTCACTTTCAGTTGAGACCACCCTTCTTTGCTTATCTCTAAAGTTAGCGTTATGTTCTCATTTGCTTCCTTGGTGTCATTCCCTGATGTGCTGTGCACTTCTTTCTAACTAACTTTTCTGAACTGGAGCTTGTGTTTTGGATTGACTAATCAACTGACACACTTTTTAGCATGATGTGTGAATATTTGTGCTCTAGTTCCATCAGATTTGGCATTCTTTGCAGTTGAAATTTTGGAGATACTGCTGCTTTGAGATAACGTTCCTTGCATCCTAAATATAATATGTAATTACAAGTGGGTGTCGCTTGTCCATGGCTTGCTAGGGCTATTTCAGAGGTCAGTTAAGAGTCAGCTACATTGACTGCAGAAGCTCAGCACATTTTGGCCAGACCAAGTAAAACTGGCAGATTTGCTTCCCAAAAGACATTCGTGAACTAGATGCATTTTTATGACAGTCAACAGTGCTTCCCTGGTCATCATTAGGCTAGCTTTGAATTCCAGATCTTTATTAAGTATAAAACTCATCATCTGAAATGGTGGGGGATTTGAAACCATGTCCACAGAGCACTAACCTAGAGTTCTGGATTACTGGTCCAGTGACATAGAACATAGAACATAGAACAATACAGCGCAGAACAGGCCCTTCGGCCCTCGATGTTGCGCTGCCCTGTGAACTAATCTAAGCCCATCCCCCTACACTATCCCATCATCATCCATATGCTTATCCAAGGACTGTTTAAATGCCCCTAATGTGGCTGAGTTAACTACATTGGCAGGTAGGGCATTCCACACCCTTACCGCTCTCTGAGTAAAGAACCTGCCTCTGACATCTGTCTTAAATCTATCACCCCTCAATTTGCAGCTATGCCCCCTCGTACTAGCCGACGTCATCATCCTAGGAAAAAGACTCTCACTGTCCACCCTATCTAATCCTCTGATCATTTTGTATGTCTCTATTAAATCCCCTCTTAGCCTTCTTCTCTCCAATGAGAACAGACCCAAGTCCCTCAGCCTTTCGTCATAAGACCTTTGCTCCAGACCAGGCAACATCCTGGTAAATCTCCTCTGCACCTTTTCCAATGCTTCCACATCCTTCCTGTAATGGGGCGACCAGAACTGTACGCAATATTCCAAGTGAGGCCGCACTAGTGTTTTGTACAGTTGCAGCATGACATCACGGCTCCGGAACTCAATCCCTCTACCAATGAAACCTAACACACCGTATGCCTTCTTAACAGCACTATCACCCTGGGTGGCAACTTTCAGGGATCTATGTACCTGGACACCAAGATCCCTCTGCACATCCACACTACCAAGAATCTTTCCATTGACCCAGTATTCTGCCTTCCTATTATTCTTCCCAAAGTGCATCACCTCACATTTATCTGCATTGATCTCCATTTGCCACCTTTCAGCCCAATTCTGCAGTTTATCCAAGTCTCCCTGCAACCTGCAACATTCTTCCACACTGTCCACCACTCCACCGACTTTAGTGTCATACCATTACACTACCATTACATGCTACCATAACACCATAACTTCCTAACGGCATGATAAATATGTGTGTGATCAGTTTTTAAAAGAAACTTTAATTGAGTGAATAACTGGTTAGCAACCTGAAAGGTGATTAATACTGCTTTCTAATTCTGGTTATGCTGAGATTTAAGAACTACTTTATCTTTGATCTATCCATGAGTTTGTAACTTTACCCTCTCTGTATAGCAATCCCCAATTTCTAAACCTTCGACTTATGAATGCTTGTACTTACAAAAGAGATCCCATTCAGGGATGTATTAATATTAACTTTAAAGATCCCATATGCAAACGTTTGCACGTACTTAAGAATGGCTATTTTATATTGTACTTTATCGTGTTCTAGCTTGTGTACAAATTGACTAACAACATAGCCAAGAACGAAACCCATTAGTAGTCAGGGGAGCAACTGTGCTGTGTTTAACAGATAGTTTAACAATACCTTTGTAATATTTTAATTTAATTAGTAATACTTTGAAACATGTTTAAAATGACTACAATATAATGTGCAAAAGTCTTAATTGTAGTAAGATTGTACATCAATAAATGAGCTCTGCATACAATTCTGAAATTGAAGGTAGAGCAATCTCTTTATTTTATTCAAGCCTACAGAATTTTGACTTTGGCTTTGAACTAAAACAATTTTGGTCAAGTGCCAATTCTGGGGAGTTTCATAAAGGGTTTCCTCCATGAGCTCTGGTGACTGACTGCACACAATTCTTCACTGCTCATCTCATTGATTATGCATCACACTCCGCCATTGTGCAGACTTGATTTATTGTTGTCACATGTACCTATGTACAGTGAAAAATTGTGTTTTGCGAGCCCTACAGGCAGATCATAGCAAACAAGGGCATACAGATCGTAGGATGCTTAGGATACGAGGTTACGACTGCACAGGAGGTGTACAAAAGCAAGATCAACATTAGATTTGGAATTAGGTCATCTATTCACCAGAGGTAGAAGTACTCATTAGTACCAGGAAAATCTGGCATTCTAGTCCTGGATGCCTTCTGTAAAGACACTTGTGCACCAGTTCAAATGCTGTAAGCCAGGAACTGCTATTACAACCTGTTGCAATACGTTTGGAACAGCCATGTCTGAGAGAGGTAAATTTGCACTCTGCTTTGCTGATGGTCTTGGAGGCCCTGATGGCAGTGGTGGTAGAGAGGTGAGGGGTCCATCCTATTTTCCCTGAACTGTCAGAGGAGACGACAGCATCAAACCCTGACAGCTTATTCTGAAGTAGCCACTCAGGTCATTATGATATCTGCAATCTGGAGGAATTCACGGAAATGCCACAAGAAGGTAGTTCACCTTCTGAGCTCCACAAGGTTAAGTGAATTCAACAGTCTTTTCTGCTACATAACATTTCCACTGACTTTGCTGCTGCATACAGCTTCTACTAAGGCTCCTGGTCTACCAGTGATTGTTGCTAGCATAATCTTCCCTCAATTGTTCCGTTCACCCCATTACCCCTTTTACTACTAAGACAGATGGCAGGTAGATGACATTCATCTATTCAAACTGTGCAAAAGGAAGATACTTCAATTAATGGGAGAAGATTGAGACCATTCATGTGGGAATACCAAAATCTCTGTCCTGGCATTCAGTTAAGATTCATTGCTTTGTGCTACACTGCTCGCCTATTACCATCACTGTGAATGTACTCTTCAGAAAAAGACACAAGAATGATCGTACAGAATAACCCTTCTTTAGCACCATGCGACTTAACTACACAGTCAGAAAAAGGTCACTCTTTCACTAATGCGTTATGTCATTGTTGAATGTGGGAGTATTTGGTGTTGTGAAACCTGCAAATAGTTAACATTGATCTTTTTTGAACAACAGAAAAAGCATGAAAGAAAACAAAACAGCACATTTGCTTTTCAGACTAAGAAGAGACTGCTTACCTTTGGAACAACAGCAGTTCCACAGTCAATGAATGATGTCTTTACCCACCTCAGATCCATTGGAAATGGGTGTCATTTTAAGTCCTGTCTGGCTTGTCGAGCCTGATGCTGCTCCAGTCTATGATGGTCATGATCC
Source organism: Ginglymostoma cirratum (assembly GCA_024137785.1). Taxonomy (NCBI): domain Eukaryota; kingdom Metazoa; phylum Chordata; class Chondrichthyes; order Orectolobiformes; family Ginglymostomatidae; genus Ginglymostoma; species Ginglymostoma cirratum. The sequence goes on from JAHRHZ010000249.1 coordinate 15,883,561, forward strand.
TCATGTTCAGTCTTCTTCCTAGGAATACTTCTGCTGCCTTTCCAGTGTCCATCACATCTCCCCTTTGCCTGCTTCAGTAGTGTAGAGCACTTCATGCTAGGTGGAATGGTGGCTCAGTGGTTTGAACTGCTGCCTCACTGTGCCAGGGGCCCGGGTTCTATTCTTCCTCAGGCAACTGTCTGTGTGGAGTTTGCGCATTCTGCCTGTGTTTGTGTGGGTTTCCTCGGGGTGCTCCGGTTTCCTCCCACAGTCCAAAGATGTGCAGGCTAGGTGGATTGGCCATGCTAAATTGCCCATAGTGTTCAGGGATGTGTAGATTAAGTGGGTAAGAGGGAAATGGGTCTATGTGGGATGCTCCGAGGATCAGTGTGGACTTGATGGGCCAAAGGGCCTATTTCCACACTGTAGGGATTCTATGGATCTATGGATTCTATGGATTAAGTAACATACACAGTCTGGATTATACTACAAGGCATCCCTATATTTATCCAGCTCTTGGAACTTTATTTTCAGGAGGCATCTTGTGATGTTGCTGGGACTGGAGGCTTTGAGCTATAGGGAGAGGCTGAATAGCCTAAGGCCTTTTTTCCCATGGAACATCAGAGACTGAGGGGTGACTTATAGAGGTTTACGGAATCACGAGGGACACAGATAGAGTGAATATCCAAAGTCTTTTTCCTAGGATAGGGGAGTCCAAAATTAGAGGAGATAGGTTCAAGGTCGGGGGGGGGAACATTTACAAAGGATCTGAGGGGTAACTTTTCCATGCAGAGTGTGATGCGTAAATAAAATCATTTATAGAGAATCCCTACAGTGTGGAAACAGGCCATTCAGCCCAATAAGTCCACACCAATTCTCCAAAGAGTACCCACCCAGACTCCCTCTCCTCCCCTGTCCCTTTAACCCTGCACTTCCCATGGCTAATCCACCTAACCTACACATCCCTGGCTACTATGGGCAATTTAGCACAGCCAGTCAACCTGACTAGTACATCTTTGGACTGTGGGAGGAAACTGAAGCACCCGAAGGAAACCCATGCAGACAGGGAGAATGTGCAAGCTGCATGCAGACAGTTACCCGAAGCTGGAATTGAACCCGGGTCTCTGACGGGAGTGCTAACCACTGAGCTACCGTGCCGTCCTATAGAATAGAATGAGGTGCCAGAGGAAGCGGGTACAATTACAACATTAAAAACATTGGGCATATAAATAGGAAGGGTTTAAAGGGATGTGGGCCAAATGCAAGCAAATGGGACTAGGTCAAATTGAGGTGTCTGGTCGGCGCGGGTGAGTTGGACTGAGGGTTTTGTTTCTGTGTTGCATAACTCGATACTCTACAATGGCCCTAAACGAAGAATGGACTCCTTTGTATCTACACTATCTGGCTCAATCATGGGATTGTATAATCAAAACATTACCTGTGGTTGGAGAGGGTAATCCTTATCTCCCAACAGCCATTGTTGTAAGCAGTGCAGCCCTTGAAATGAAGCAGACATCTGAGAGTTATCAAAGATGTAGTAATCATGGCAGCTTCCAGGGTATCCAGTGCAAACTTCTAAGACACCACCACGAGTAATGCAAGTTCCCCTCCAAGCCACTCATCATTCTGACTGTTTCTTCATGGTTGCTGGGTCACATCCTGGAATTTCCTCCTGAAGGGCATTGTGGGTCAACATACAGAGTGTGGACTGCAGCAGTTCAAGAAAACAGCTCACCACCATCTTCTCAAGGGCACCTTGGGGCAGGCAATAAAAAAAAGTTAGCCAGCCGGTGATGCTGATGTCCCACAACTGAATTAAACATTCACTCCTTCCACCATCGATGACCAGTAGCAGTGATGGGCACCATTGACAACGTGGTCATTGAAAATTTCAAGGCTTTTTTGACAGCACCTTCCATACCCATGATACTAACATCTAAAAGCACGAAGCAGATATATGATAATACCACCACCAGCAACTACCCCTCGAAGCCACTCTCCATCCAGATTTGGAAATATATCACTGTTGCTTAATTGTTGCTGGGCCAAAATCCTCAAACTCATTCATTTAAGACTTTGCGCATGTGCCTACATCAAATGAATTGCAGTGTTTCAAGAAGCCAGCTCTTCACTACTTCAAGGACAACTGGGAATGAGCAATTAATGTAGGTCCTTGTCAGTAATGCCACATCCCATGAATGAACTTAAAAGTGTAGTTGGATTACTGAGATCTTGTGTTCCCCCACCAATATTCATCAAGAAACACAACACTTCATTTAAGACCATGTCCTGACATAATTTAATGTGAGAGGAAGGCAACCCCACACCTTGCTATGTGTTTGGAAATCATCAACCACAGGTAACACTTTAAAGGTCCCTGTGATAACTTCTTCATAGAGAATAATGACATGGTCAGGCTTGCTTGTGACCAGAATTTCTAATCTACATAGTTGATCAATGCATCGATGCACATTGCGAATTTGTGAATTAGTGTATTTGATTAAAATAATTACCCCATGAAGGATGTCACACTGCACACAAATGGTGCCCGTGCCCCCACATACAACAAAACAAACTTACTTTGGGAAGGCAATAGTGATGTAGACCTGTGTTTGAATCCACAATGGCAGATGGTGTAGTTAGAATTCAAAAAAATAATCTTTAGTTAAAAATCTAATTATCACCATGAAATGATTCTTGATTGTCAAAAAAATCTCATTTACTAATGTCCTTTAGAGAAAGAAATCTGTCTTCCTTATCTGGTATAGCCTACATGTGTCTCCAGACCCACAGCAATTAATGGGCTCTTAAATTACCCATTGAAGCAAATTAACAAACCACTCAGTTTTATAAAACTGTTAAAAAGTCTCAAAAAAACGAAGCTAGAGCCCTGGCACCAGCCTAGGACCAGAAAGAAAAATGGCAAACTCAACCCTGTTAACACCTGTTAAAGTCCTCCTTCCTGATATCTGTAGGAAATTTCCAAGATTAGGAGAGCAACAAGCTGAAATCGTCTTATTCACGGAATCTTATCTTACAGCCATACTCCAAGCAACACCACCATCTTCCCTGTCCTCCTACCAGCAGGTTAGATATAGCAGAGGTGACCACGCAGTGGTATATAGTCAAGAGAAAGAGTTGCCATGGAACTCCTCCACATTGACCCTGGATCCCATGTTATCCCACGGCATCAGTTAAAACATGATAAAGGTCCTACAAGCAGAATTTAGGGAGTTAGGAGCCAAGTTAAAAAGTAGGACCTTAGAGGTAGTAATCTCAGGATTGCTACCAGTGCCACATGCTAGAGTAGAAATGAAAGAATAGGCAGGATAAATGAGTGGCTTGAGAGATGGTGCAGGAGGGAGAGGTTCAGATTTTTGGGACATTGGGACCAGTTATGGGGGAGATGGGACTATTACAAATCAGACAGCCTACGCCTGGGCAGGACTGGAACCAATGTCCTAGGAGCTGCTTTTGCTAATGCTGTTGGGGAGGGTTTAAACTAACGTGGCCGGATGGGAACCAAATGAGGACGTAGTAACTAAAGCGTGTAAGGAACTAGATAATGAAGTCAGTGTGACTAAGGGGAAGAGTAGGCAGAGAGTAGATGATGAACACAAAGGGACAGGTGGTCTGAGATGCATTTGTTTTAATGCGAGAAGTGTAGTAGGTAAGGCAGATGAACTGAGGGCTTGGATTTGTACCTGGGAGTATGATGTTATTGCTATTACTTAGACTTGGTTGAGGGATGGGCAAGATTGGCAACTAAATATCCCATGATATAGATGCTTCAGGTGGGATAGAGAGGGAGGTAAACGGGGTGGAGGAGTTGCATGACTGGTCAAAGAGGGATATCACAGCCGTGCTGAAGGAGGGCACTATGGAGGACTCGAGCAGTGAGGCAATATGGGCAGAGCTCAGAAATAGGAAGGGTGCTGTAACAATGTTGGGGCTGTATTACAGGCCTCCCAACAGCGAGCGTGAGATAGAGGTACAAATATGTAGACAGATTATGGAAAGATGTAGGAGCAACAGGGTGGTGGTGATGGGAGATTTTAATTTTCCCAACATTGACTGGGATTTACTTAGTGTTAGGGGTTTAGATGGAGCAGAATTTGTAAGCAGCATCCAGGAGGGTTTTCTAGAGCAGTATGTAAATAGTCAATTTGGAAAGGGGCCATACTGGATCTGGTGTTGGGGAATGAGCCCAGCCAGGTGGTTGAAGTTTCACTAGGGAATTACTTTGGGAATAGTGATCACAATTCTGTAAGTTTTAGAATACTGATGGACAAAGACGAGAGTGGTCCTAAAGAAAGAGTGCTAAATTGGGGGAAGGCCAACTATAGCAAAATTCAGCAGGAGCTGGGGAATGTGGATTGGGAGCAGCTGTTTGAGGGTAAATCCACATTTGATATGTGGGAAGCTTTTAAAGAGAGGTTGATTAGAGTGCAGGACAGACATGTCCCTGTGAAAATGAAGAATAGAAAGAGCAAGATTAGGGAACCATGGATGACGGGTGAAATTGTGAGACTAGCAAGAGGAAAAAGGAAACATACATAAGGTCAAGGTGACTGAAAACAGACGAAGCTTTGGAAGAATATTGGGAAAGTAGGACAAATCTGAAAGGAGGAATTAAGAGGGCTAAAAGGGGTCATGAAATATCTTTAGCAAACAGGGTTAAGAAAAATCCCAAAGTCTTTTATTCATACATAAGGAGCAAAAGGATAACTCGAGAAAGGGTTGGCTCACTCAAGGACAAAGGAGGGAAGTTATGCGAGGAGTCAGAGAAAATGAGTGAGATTCTTAATGAGTACTTTGCGTCAGTATTCACTGAGGAGAGGGACATGACAGATGCTAAGGTTAGGGATGTTTGATTACTCTCGGTCAAGTCAGCATAAGGAGGGGGGAAGTGTTGGGTATTCTAAAAGGCTTTAGGGTGGACAGGTCCCCAGGTCTGGATGGGATGTATCCCAGGTTACTGAGGGAAGCGAGAGAGGAAATAGCTGGGGCCTTAACAGATATCTTTGCAGCATCTTTGAGCACGGGTGAGGCCCTGGAGGACTGGAGAATTGCTAATGTTGTCCCCTTGTTTAAGAAGGGTAGCAAGGATAATCCAGGTAATTATCGACCGGTGAGCCTGACGTCAGTGGTGGGGAAGCTGCTGGAGAAGATACAGAGGGAAAGGATCTATTTACATTTGGAAGAAAATGGGCTTATTAGTGATAGGCAGCATGGTTTTGTGCAGGGAAGGTCCTGTCCTACCAACTTGATAGAATTCTTTGAGCAAGTGACAAAGTTGATAGATGAGGGAAGGGCTGTAGATGTCATATAATGGACTTCAGTAAGGTGTTTGATAAGGTTCCCCATGGTAGGCTGATGGAGAAAGTGAAGTCGCATGGGGCCCAGAGTGTACTAGCTAGATGGATAGAGATCTGGCTGGGCAACAGGGGACAGAGAGTTGTAATGGAAGGGAGTTTCTCAAAATGGAGAACTGTGACCAGTGGTGTTCCACAGGGATCCATGTTGGGACCACTGTTGTTTGTGATATACATAAATGATCTGGAGCAAGGTATAGATGGTCTAATTAGCAAGTTTGCAGATGACACTAAGATTGGTGGAGTAGCAGATAGTATCAGCCTCTTGAATGGCGTCCGATCCACAAACATCAACTCCCTCCATCACTGTCATAACAGAAATTCACAAAGGCTGTGTAGACAGCACCTTTTAAACCCATGACCGTTGCCATCTCGAAAGACAAGGGCAGCAAATTTATGAGAACACTAAAACTTCCAAGCTCACACCCAGCACCTTTCCCTGCAATCGCAGAAAACACTACACTTACCCCTACACCTGCCCTCTCACCTCTGTCCAAGGCCCCAGACAATCTTTCCAAATCCAACAAGGACTCACCTGTACATCCTCCAAACTCGTCAACTGTATCCGTTATTCCCTATGTGGTCTCCTCTACATCAGTGAGACCAAACGCAGACACGGTGACGGATTCGCAGAGCATCTGCGCTCTGTATGCTATAATCAGCAATACCTTCCAGCTGCCAACTATTCTAACTCCCCCTCCCACTCCCTTGGTGACATCTCAATCCTGGGCCTCCTCCAGTGTCACAATGATGCCAGACGCAAACTAGAGTAACAACACTTTATATTCCGCCTTGGGAGCTTACAGTTCAATGGCCTCAACATAGAATTCACTAGTTTCAAAATCTCCCCACCCCTGGCCTCATCCCATTTCCAATCCTCCTTCCTTGACTTGACATAACCTGTCCATCTTCGTTCCCACCTATCCACCCCACCCTTCCAACCGATCAATCTTCACTACCTCCTGCCTGCATCCGCCTATCACCATCCCACCTACCTTCCCCCAGCCCCACCCCCCCATTTATTTCCCAGCTCCCTTACCCCTCCCTAGACCTGATGAAGGTTTAGACCTGAAACGTCTGCACCCCTGATGCTGCCCGTCCTGTTGTGTTCGCCCAGCTCCACACTGTATTGACCATTTCCAAGGTCCCCTCCAAACCAGTTCACAATCCTGACTTGGACATGAAGGAACCACTAGCACCAGCGCTGAGTCCATGATCATGCAATACCAACTCCGCTAGGTTGGCCACATGCTTAGTATGTCTGAATTGAATACCAATGCAAATCATCTTCGCCCAACTTGAGAAAGGCACTTAAATGAGAGGAGGACAAAGGAAGGGCTTCAAAGACTCCCTGCAGGCATACTTCAAGAAGTGCAGTAGAGGCATCAACACCTGAGTGGTGACCTTGTGGAAATTTATAAAATCATGAGGGGCATTGATATGTTGAATAGCAAAGGTTTGTTTTTCCCCTGGGTAGCGGAGTCCAAAACTAGAGGTCATAGGTTTAAGGTGACAGGGGAAAGATTTAAAAGGGACTAAGGAGCAACATTTTCACCCAGAGGATGATATATATATGGAATGAGCTGCCAGAGGAAGGGGTGGAGGCTGGTATAATTACAACATTTAAAAGACACCTGGATGTGTATATGAGTAGGAAGAGTATAGACGGATATGGGCCAAATGCTGGCAGATGGTTCCAGATTAATTTAGGATATCTGGTCAGCATGGGCGAGTTGGACTGAAGGGTCTGTTTCCATGCTGTAAATCTCTATGACTCTGTGACCTGGCAGAAGGGTCTTCGTGCTCAGAATAAAACTGACTTGGAGGAGCCTCCTGTGTGAATGGATACAATTCTTTGAGAACACCTGTCAGCAAGAGGAATTTTGGAGAAGGAACCTGAAAAGGGAATTCCAGTGATCTCAAGGCCAAGGACCAATTCCATCTCACACCTGCCCCGAAGCACCTACGAAATGTGTGGTCGGGGGTGTGGCTCTAAGATTGGGTACTTCAGCCATCCAGGAAAACACAAATTCCATGACCAGTGACGTAGAATAATCATACTACTTAACAAGTGATTGCCAACAAACTGGTGCAAATGACAGGTCAGGCTGGTCTGTGGACTACCCTAGAAATAGCTTTCATTTGAATTTTGGGCAACAAAAGAAATTTTTAAATTTTTCATGGTATATTAGTATAGGAGGGTGGGCCAGCATTTATTGCCCATCCCTGAATGTCGTTGAGGTGCTGGTGAGCTGCTACCTTGACCTGCTGCAATCTGTGTGCTGTAGGTAGACCCACATTGCCATGAGACGGAATTCCAGGATTTTGATCTGGCAAATGCAAATGAACAGCGATATATTTCAAGCCAGAATGATGAGTGACTTGGAGGGGAACTTGCAGGTGTTTGTTGTTGCCACATATCTGCTGTCTTTGTCCTTATAGATAGTCATTGATGTTTTTGTTTGGAAGCTACTGTTTAAGAATTTTTGTTGAATTTCTGCAGTGCATTTTGTAGATAGCACACACTGCTGCTGAGCATTGGTGGCAGAGGAAATGAATATTTGTGGATATGGTGTCAATCAAATAGGCTACTTTGTTTTGGATGGGATCAAGCTTTTTAAGTATTGTTGGAGCTGCACCCATCCAGGAAAGTGGGAATTATTCCATCACACACCTGACTTGAGCCTTGTGGATGGTGGACATGCTTTGGGGAGTCAGGAGGTGAGTTACTTGTTGCGGTATTCCTAGCCTCTGACCTGCTGTTGAGGCCACTGTATTTATATGAGCCCAGTTGAGTCTCTGATCAGTGGTAACAGCCTAGATGTTAATAGTGGGCACTTCAGTAATGGTAATGCATTGAATTCCAAGGGCTGGTTGTTAGATGTTTGAGAACAAACTAGCAAGTAACATAAAAATAAATAATGAGTTGGTTCAAAGATATCAAAAGGAAGGGAGTGGCCAAACAGAAATCAGATCCCTTAGAAAATGAGGCTGGGGCAATTATAGCGGGACGTCGGAAAATGCCACAAGAGTTCAATGTATACTTTGCATCAGTCTGATATTAAAAGACACTCATAATATTCCAAAAGTAGTAAATAATCAATGGACTGAAGTGGTGGTGTGAGGAAATAAAGAGAATAACTATCAGTAACAAAACCCACAAGGCTAAAGGCTGATAAGTCCCTTGGACCTGATAGATAAAATTATAGGATTTTAAAGGAAGAAGCTACAGAGAAAGTGGATGCACTGATAGTAATCTTCCAGGATCCCTTGGATTCTAGATAAGATGCACTGAACTGGGCATCCTTATTCAGAAAGGAGACATTAAACAGGTACTGTTGATCAGTTCGCTTAACATCTGTCATTGAGAATATGTTAGCGTCTGTTGTAAAGGATGCAGTAGTAGAATATTGTGAAATACATAATATAATCAAGCAGAATCAACATGACAACATGAGAGGAAATCGTGCCTGATGAATTTATTGGAGTTCTCTGAGAAGGTAGCAAGTGGGATAGGTAAAGGGAAAACAGTAGATGTAATATATTTGACTTTTCAAAAGGCATGCAGAATATACTGCTCATGAGCCCAGAGTGTTGAAGGTGGTATATTAGCATGGAAGACAGAACTAGGAGTAGGACGCTTTTATGGGATGGTAACCTGTGACTAGTGGAGTGCCACGAGTTAGTGCTGGGGTCATAATTGTTTATGATACATATTAATAGCTTGTTAGGGAGGGAATTCCAGGATTTTGACCCAGCGACAGTGAAGAAATGAGATATTTCCAAGTTAGGATGATAAGCGTCTTGGAGGGGAACCTGCAGGTGGTGGTGTTCCCATGCATCTGCTGCCCTTGGCCTCTAGGTGGAAGTGGTTGTGGGTTTGGAAGGTGTTATCTAAGGATGTTTGGTGAATTTCTACAGTGTATCTTGTGCGTGGTGCAGTCTGTGTACCCATGGTGCTTCTGAACTTGGCGGTGGATTGACTGAGTGTCTGTGGATGTGGTGCTAATCAGTAGGCTATCTATTGCTGAGTTTGCAGATGACACCTTAAATAGGGTTAGGTTGGAAGACAAGTGGTGAGGATGACACAGTTTGCAGCAGGATATTGCCAGATTGAGTGAGTGAGTGCAAATTTGGCAGATGGAAAATAATCTAGAAAAATGAGAGGTAAGGCAGAAAGAGTAGAAGAACTGAATATTATTTAATTTTCTTTATTATTCACGTAATTAATTTAGCCTGTTGTGCTTCTTGATTTTAATTGTCACGTTGATTGTCACTTCCATTGGGAGGAACAATGGCAACAAATATATGGGAACACCATTGTCTGCATATTCCCCTCCAAGCCACTCTCAATCCTAACTTGGAAATATATTGCCGTTCCTTCACTGTCACTTGTTCAAAATCCTGGAATTACCTCCTTAAGGGCACTGAGGGTCAACCTATATCGTATGGACTGCAGCGGTTTAAGAAGACAGCTCACTACCATCTTCTCAAAGGAAACCAGGGACAGGCAACAAAAAATAGTTGGCTAGCCAGCGAGTGAATAAAAAAAAACCCAAAACTTCATTGGTATTCATGTGCTTGTCGAGCATATAATTCCCCAAGTTATCACCCATGTCATCGACTGCTTTGGCTGTTCAACATTTCTTGAATAATTTGACAGCAGCCTCCATTCTCATTCTATCACAGGCTTCTAATATCCACTCTCGGGGACTGCTAACAACCTGTATGCTGCCTTCCTTGGTGAATATCTTTTCTCATCCAACATCAGTCATTCCACTTTTTTCTTGTTTTATCCTTGAAGGATTTGTTTAGAGATACCGTCAATAGTTGACCAAAGCCGTTTAAATCACTGGGAATCACTTCAGTATCACTGATTTACAATCTTACTAAGGAGTAGTATTGATTTGAATGCAAGATTATCCGTTTGCTATTTATCCAGTCAGAAGCTCCAAACATTCTTCAGCCGTATTTTCAAGCCATCTACATCCATCCATTCCTTATCACGAATGTGAAAAACTACTCCTTTTGGGAGTTGCCATTTTGGAAAGTTTTTTTACATTTTGACAGTCACCATTGTTTTATGTTTTGTTCCACTGGCATGCGCAGCAGCATAACCGAAGTTGTGCTCATTAACATTCATTCATGAGAGTTTCATCTATGTTCTCAATACAGACCACTCTCTTTCCATTTTTTTTTTGATGTTTAATTATAAAGCTCTGAAGTGTGACTAACCTGTCATCAAGTTCTGCTGGGAGATCCCAGAACATCTTGGTTTTCTTGTCACAGTGCAGAGTTATTCCTCTACCTTTGTGCCAGACTTAGCTTGTTTTCCTTGTACCATTGGAGCAAATTGATTGCAACAGTTCAAAAAGGCAGTTCACCATCACTTTCTCAACAATACCTTGGGATGGATAATAAAAGCTGACCCAATTTTCTTGCTTGTTTGAAGGTGAAGATTTGAATAGATCTTTTAGAAATTGAGTCCACATTGTTCATTTTCATTGACATATTTTACTGCTTGATCTTCCAACTACATCCATATGTTAAGTATTCCTCTGTTTACACATTACTTCAGCATTTGCTCACGCTATGTGAAGAGCTTTCTCCAATCTGTGTTCTTCTCATATTCTAATACCTTGTAGCTGCTGAGCAACTATTTGTCTGCTGTGTAATCTCAGTCATTTTACGTTTGAACTGAGCTGCATATCCAGCATTCTTACTCTTTACTAGTGCGTACCACTGAAGTGACATGCACAAACACAAGGTGTTGAACGGTTGCCTTCAATGGTATGCTGTTCTCTGATTGCATCAAGTCCATTTGCTCTAGAATCAGTTTGACTTCAATGATGAGTTTGAATTTTCTGGTTTAAGGTCAGAATTCAACAAATACGTGAGATGTATGAGAAAATGAATTTTTTTTATTGGCCAAGAGGCAAGGATCCAGTTTCAAAGTAGATTGACTGTTACGCAAATATTTATGGTATTTTAGTTCACCTAAAGCTTGTATTTCCGAAGGCCTGCCAGCTTTGTTTGCAATTCTGAGTTCGTCATTTTAAAAGTACAAACATATTTTTTTCAACAGAATGCTATATGTCTAATTCCAATATTCTTTGCTTATTTCGATAATTTAAATTTTATTTTATATAGAGCTCCAGAGCATGCCACTGCTTGCCAGGTCTCCAAGCACCAATCGAAAGTATCCGCCACTATCTATTGAGAAATTGGAAGAGGAAGTTAATCGGCGAATGGCAGATGACAACAAACTTTTCAGAGAAGAATTTAATGCAAGTTTCTCTAGTTTACGTTATTATGGCTACTACACCCTAAGTTTCATTCACTATTTTCCTGTGACCTGAGAGTATGTTACATTATCCTGCCTCATGCATGTCTTCCTGTCTCAAGACATTGACATAGTTGAATAGATTATTCTTTTCCGGTGCCTGTCTTCCATTGTGTAGCTTAGTGGAATATTCGTAACCTAGCTTGATTCTTATTGAATCATGCCTTGGAATAGTTTTCTGGAGTCCCATAGCAATTGATCCTTGATCTGGTCTTTTCCTCTCCTACTTGTTGTCCCCCTCATAGATTTTATTCAAAATCAGAAGCAGCACAATAGAGGCTAGTTGTAGTTGTTGGAGACCAATCATTTCAGCTTCAAGACCTCACTACATGTATTCCTCAACAGCTCCTGATATGGAACATAGAACAGTAGAGCACAGGAATAGGCCCTTTGGCTCACAATGTTGTGCTGAATATGACACCAAATTCAACTCAGCTCTTCTGTTTGCCTTTGGTCCATATCCTTCCATATTCATGTGCTTATCGAAAAATTCCTTTAACACCCCTCCACAGCTACCCCTGGCAGCGCGTTCCAAACTCCTACCTCTCTCTATGTAAAAAACATTTACCCCAACATCTCCTTTGCACTTTCCCCTTCTCGCCTTAAATGCTTGCCCTCTAGTATTAGACATTTCAACTCTGCGAAACAGATTCTGACCGTCAGTCCTATCTATGCATGTCATAATTTTATAGACTTCAAGTCTCCCCTCAGCTGCTGAATTTCCAGAGAAAAGAACCTGAGTGTTTCTAGCCTCTCCTTATAGCTCATACCCTCTAATTCAGGTAGCATCCTGGTAAACCTCTTCTGCACCCTCTCCAATGCCTCCCCATTCTTCCTGTAATGAGGTGACCAGAATTGAATGCAATACTCTAAATGTGGCCTAACCAAAGCCTTATAAAGCTGCAATATGATGTCCTGACTTTTGTACTCAATTCCCCAACCGATAAAGGCAAGCCATACACCACTCTACCATTCTATCTAATTGTGTGGCCACTTTCAGGAAGCTATGGACTTGAACACCAAGATCCCTCTGTACATCAATGCTGTTTAGGGTCCTGCCATTGTAACTGTACGTTTTCCCTTAACATTTGATCTCCCAAAGTGTAGCACCTCACACTTAACCAGATTAAGCTCCATCTGCCATTTCTCCGCCCACATCTGCAACTGATCTGTAGTCCACTGTGTCCTTTGACTACCTTCTACACCATCCACAATCATTGTAATCAGCTGCACAATCATTAACCCACCCATCTACTTTTTCATACAACTGAGTTACATGTATTCGGAAACAGCAGAGGTCCCAGTAAGGATCCTTACCAATACCAAAAGTCATGAACCTCCAGCAAGAAAAATATCTTTCTACCACTATCCTTTGACTTCTATGGGCAAGCCAATTCTGAATCCAAGCGGTCAAGTCACAGTGGATGCCATGCATCTCAATCTTCTGGATGAGCCTACCATGAACGACCTTGTTGAAGCCTTATTAAAATCCATGTAGACAAAATCTACTGCTCTGCCCTCATTGATCATTGTCGTCACCTGCTCAAAAAAATCAATCAGTTTAATAAAACATGACCTGCTCTGCGTAAAACCATGCTGACTTTCCCTAATTCGGTTATACTTGTTCAAATGTGCATAAATCCTATTCCTAAGAATTCTCTTCAGTAGCTTCCCAACCACCGACGTGAGACTCACCGCTCTATAGTATCCTGGATTATCTCTATTTCCCTTCTTGAACAGAGGAACAACATTAACGACTTACCAGTCCTCCAGACCTCTCCAGTGGCTAGCGAGGATACAAAGATCTTGGTCAAGGCCCCAGCAATCTCCTCTTTTGCCTCTCTCAATAACCTGGGTAAATATCATCGGGGATAGTAGGAACTGCAGATGCTGGAGAATCTGAGATAACAAAGTGTAGAGCTGGATGAACACAGCAGGCCAAGCGGCATCAGAGGAGTAGGAAAGCTGATGTTTCGGGCCTAGACCCTTGAAAAGACCCTCAGAAAAGACAGTTTTCTGAAGAAGGGTCTAGGCCCAAAACATCAGCTTTCTTGTTGCTCTGATGCTGCTTGGCCTGTTGTGTTCATCCAGCTCTACACCTTGTTATCTCAAATATCATCGGGCCCTGGGGACCTAACCACCCTAATGTTCTTCAAGAGACCACACACCAGTTCTTTATTGATCTCAAAATGCCCTAGGATATTAGCATGCTCACACTATTCTCACTGTCCTCCATATCTTCCTCCTGGGTGAAAACCAATGCAAAGTACTCATTTAGGATCTTGCCCACGTCCTCTACCTCCAAGCACAAGTACTTTCGTTTTTCCTTGAGTAATCCTACCTTCTCCTTAGTTATCCTCTTGTTTTTTTGTTTGACAACCCATTCACCTCTGGGATCGTTATTGTAAACCTCCTTTGGACCACCCCAATGCTGGCACATCCTTCATTAGATACGGAGCCTGAACTGCTCATGATAGTCTAAATCCAGTCTGACCAGAGCTATATAGCCTCAGTCCATTTCTGCTCTTGTATTCTAGCCCTCTTGAGATATTGCACCTGCATTCCTAATTGCTAACTGAATTTTGTGCTTAAGATTTTTGAAGTTTTTCCCATTTAGAAAATAGACTGTGCCTCTATTCTTCCTACCAAAGTGCATTACTTCACATACTTTCCCACATTGTATTCAGTCTTCTGCTTCTTTGCCCACTCTCCTAGTTTGTCCAAGTCCTTCTGAAGCCTTATTGCTTCCTCAAACTACCTATTCCTCCACCTACCTTTGTGTCATCTGCAAACTTTGCAAGAGTGTCCTCAGTTCTTTCGTCCAGATCATTAAAGTGTAACGTGAGTAGTTGGGGTCCCAACAGCTGTCCCTGAGAACTCAGCTAAGCACTGGCTACCATCCTGAAGAAGACCCCTTTCTCTTGAATTTGTTTTCTACCAGTCAATCATTACTCTATCCATGCCAGTACCTTGCCCTTACCATAATGGGTTATTATCTTGTGAGGCACCTTGTCAAAGGCCTTCTGGTAATCCAAATAGACCCCATCCGCTGACTCTCCTTTGTCTAATTTGTTCGGTTTTCTCCTCGAAGAATTCTAACAGATTTGTCGGGCATGACCTCCCCTTGACAAAGTCCTGCTGACTCAGCCCTGTTTTACCATGCAATTCCAAGTACTCCACAATCTCATCCTTAATAATGGACTCTAAAATCCAATGGTGGCTCAGTGATTGGCTCTGCTGCGTCACAGCTCCAGGAATCTGAGTTTGATTCCACCCTCAGGCAACTGTCTGTGTGGAGTTTGCACGTTCTCCCCACGTCTGCATGGGTTTCCTCTGAGTGCTCCGGTTTCCTCCCACAGTCCAAAGATGTGCAGGCTCGGTGGATTGGCCATGCTAAATTGCCTGTAGTGTTCAGGGATGTGTAGATTAGGGGAATGGATCAGTGTGGGATGCTCTGAATGTCAGTGTGGTCTTGTTGGGCTGAAGGGCCTGTTTCTGCACTGTAAGGATTTGATTCGATTTGACGGAGGTCAGGCTAACCAGCCTATAGATTCCCGTCTTCTGCCTGCCTCACTTCCTTAAACAGGGTGTTTCCAGTCTTCTGGGACCCTCCCTATCTCCAGTCATGGTTGAAAGATCACAACCAATCCAATCTCATTAGCTATTTCCTCCAGAAATCTAGGGTGTAGTACATCTGATCCAGGTGATTAATCCACTTTAAGATCTTACAGCTTCCCCAGCACCTTCTCCTCAGTGATGGCCACACTCTCACCTTTGCCCCTTAACTGTCTTGAAGTTCTAGTACACTGCTGGTGTCTTCCACTGTGAAAACTGATGCAGCATCTTCCTGAGATGCCCGTAGAAAATAATGTACTGTAACCTAATAAGAAATTATGAAATTAGAACGTCAATAGCCTTTGTTTTTAAAATGTCAGTTGTACGCCTGTTATATTTGTGACTTCCTTAAGACTGAGCGAATAAGTGACACCAGTGTCAATTTGGAAAGCAAATTATTATCAAAAATCTTTTTGTTGGAGGAATTAATTATGTATTAAAATCTACTGTGGTTCATAAATTGAAGGTTAACATTATAACAATTTCAGCAAGTTTACTTGTACAGTATTAGGAAAATAGGATGTCACACTGTGAGGTCGTATCCAAGTTATGTATAATGCAGTCTCATGACAGCAATCCATAGATAGGTGCCATTTAGTACTTTATCATCCTGACCTTTTGTCTATCCATATACTTTTCAAATGGTCAATGTTTTTGGTCGAACAAGATTAGTCGTATTGTACAGCAGCTCAACTATTTCCTGTGCTGAATGTTTCCTGTGCTAATATATTCAAACTAATTTTCCATGTAGTGCAGTATAAAGGGAACACATTGTTGCTTGCAAATTGCCTTCTACTGATCTGTCCCTGAGCCTGCTAGATCAACAGTGGCTAAAGTTATGATCTGAAAAGTATTGATTTATGCTGTCTTCAACATGTGTCCTCGTCCATCAATATTTTGACCATTTAGAGTTCTGATTTTCAATTAGGGCATATTTCAAGTAGAAATTATAAATTGCAAGAGGAAAAGCTTCAGTGAGTTAAGAGGAAGCCTTGCCGGTGTAAACTGGAACCTGACAGGAAAATGTGTAACTGAGCATCTGTTCTTATGAAATGTCACTAGACCCAAAACATTATCTCCCCACAGATGCTGTAAGACCTGCTGAGTTTCTCCAGCAATTTCTGTTTTTGTTTCAGATCTCTAGCATCTGCAATTCTTTGTTTTATTTTCTTATTATGTTTCTATATCAACCTAAGTTCTCTGGTGTTTAGAAAAATGAGAGTTATCAAATTGAGTGTACAAGATTTTGAAGTGACTTGACAAGCTACCTTGAGTCGAGAAACTAGAATAATGGGATGCATTTTCAGGGTTTTTAAATTTAGCTCCGGGATGTGCATATCCCTGGCTGGCCAGAATTTATTGGCCATCCCTAGTTGCCCTTGAGAAGGTGATAATGAGTTGCCTTCTTGAACTGCTGCAGTCCATTTGCTGTAGATTGATTGTAGTGATTAGAACCAGGTGAATCTTGCTGACTGCAGGATCCTTGATTAGGGTGGGGCAAATCAGGAAGCCCTGGCTGACTAATACACGCTGGAGATTTAGACTGTCCTCTGTTCAGGGGACTGAACTGAGCTGGCTGGCTACAGCCAGTGTACCGTGTGCAAGTAAATAAAGGCTAACTTGGTGGATACTGGCCTCTGTGCAGTTATTTTATTGACCTACAATGCCCTTCGGGAGGGAATTCTAAGATTTTGACCCAGTGAAGGAACATCCAAGTCAGGATATTGAGTGGGTTGGAGAGGAACCTGCAGGTAGTTGTATCCCCATGTATATGGTCCCTTTGTCTTTCTAGGTGGAAGTGGTTATGGGTTTGAAAAATGCTAAGGATCTGTGGTGAGTTTTTGAAGTGTATCTTGTAGATACTGCTGCTACTGAAGGTGGAGGGGATGGGTGCTTGTGGATGTGGTGCCAGTCTAGCGGATTGGTTTGTTCTGGATGGTGTCAAGCTTCTGATTATTGCAGGAGCTGCACCCATCCAGGCAAGTCGGGAGTATTCTGTTACGCTCCTGACCTGTGCCTTGTAGTTGGTGGGCAGACTTTGGGAAGTCCAGACATGAGTTACTCGCCACAGTATTCCAAGCCTCTGACCTGCTGTTGTGGCCACTGTGTTTATGCGGTGAGTCCAGTTGAGTTCCTGGCCAATAGTAACCCCAACGATGTTGGTAATGGGGGATTCAGTGATGGTAATACCATTGAATGTCAAGGGGCTGTGGTTAATTGTCTCTTATTGGTGATGGTTATTGCCTGGCATTTGTGTGGCATGAATGTTACTTGCCACTTGTCAGCCCGAGCCTGGATATTGTCCAAACCTGTTGCATCTGAACATAGACTGGTTCACTACCTGAACATTCACAAATGGTTTTGAACATTGTGCAGTCATTGGTGAATGTCCCTGACCTTATGATGGGTAGAAGGTCATTGATGAAGCAGCTGTTTTCGCCTAGGACACTATCCTGAGGAACTCCTGCAGAACTGTCCCTGGTGCTGAGATAACTGACCTTCTCCAACACAAATATCTTCCCACCTGCCAGATTTGACTCCAACCAGTGGAGAGTTTGCTCCCGATACTTATTGATTCCAACTTTGCTAGGGTTCCATGATGCCACACACAGTGGAATATGGCCGTTATGTCAAAGGCTGGCACTCTCACCTCACCTCTGGACTTTAGCTTGTTTGAACCAAGGCGGTAATGAGGTCAGGGGTTGACAGGCCCTAGCGGTACCAAAACTGGGTGTCAGTAAGCATGTGCTTCTTAACAACACTGTTGATGACACCTGTCATCATTTTGCTGATGATCAAGAGTAGGTGGGGGCATTAACTGGCTGGGTTGGATTTGTCTTTTTTTTTGTGCACCGGACATACCTGAGAAATTTTCCACATTGTTAGGTAGATGCAAGCGGAACAACAAGTGTGGCTCGTGGAGCAGCAAATTCTGGTGCACAAGACTTTAGGACCGTTGCCAGAATGTTGTCAGGGCACATTTTCTTTGCAGTATTTAGTGCATCCAAATGTTTCTCGCTATCATGTGGAATGAATTGAATTGAATTCAAAAACAAATTGCTGGAAAGAGGTCTGACAGCATCTGTGGGGAGAAATCAGAGTTAATGTTTCAAGTTCAGTGACCCTTCTTCAGAACTGATGGTAGCTAGGAATAAGAGATAAAAGGTACTGCAGATGCTGGAGAATCCGAGATAACAAGCATGGGGCTGGATGAACACAGCAGGTCAAGCAGCATCATAGGAGCAGGAAAACTTGACGTTTCGGGCCTAAACCCTTCATCAGAAATGGGGGAGGGGAAGAGGGTTCTGAAATAAATAGGGAGAGAGGGGGAGGCGGATAGAGGATGGATAGAGGAGAGGATAGGTGGAGAGGAGGCAGACAAGTCGAAGAGGCGGGGATGGAGCCAGTAAAGGTGAGTGTAGGTAGGGGGGTAGGGAGGAGATAGGTCAGTCCAGGGAGGACGGACAGGTCAAGGGGGCGGGATGATGTTAGTAGATAGGAGATGGGGGTGTGGCTTGAGGTGAGAGGAAAAACAGGTTAGGGAGGTGGAGATGAGCTGGGCTGGTTTTGGGATGCGGTTGGGGGAGGGGAGATTTTGAAGCTTGTGAAATCCACATTGATGCCATTGGGCTGCAGGGTTCCCAGGCTGAATATGATTTGCTGTTCCTGCAGCCTTCGGGTGGCATCACTGTGGCATTGTAGGAGGCCAAGGATGGACATGTCATCTGAGGAATGGGAGGGGGAGTTGAAATGGTTCGCGACTGGGAGGTGCAGTTGTTTGTTGCGAACTGAGCGCAGGTGTTCTGCAAAGCGGTCCCCAAGCCTCCGCTTGGTTTCCCCGATGTAGAGGAAGCCACAACGGGTACAGCGGATGCAGTATACCACATTGGCAGATGTGCAGGTGAACCTCTGCCTGATGTGGAATGTCTTCTTGGGGCCTGGGATTGGGGTGAGGGAGGAGGTGTGGGGGCAGGTGTAGCACTTCCTGCGGTTACAAGGAAAAGTGCCGGGTGTGGTGGGGCTGGAGGGGAGTGTGGCGCGGACAAGGGAGTCGCGGAGGGAGTGGTCCCTCCGGAAGGCAGATAAGGGTGGGGAGGGAAAGATGTCTTTGGTGGTGGGGTCTGACTGTAGATGGCGGAAGTGTCGGAGGATGATGCGTTGGATCCGGAGGTTGGTGGGGTGGTATGTGAGGACGAGGGGGATTCTTTTTTGATTATTGTTGCGGGGACGGGGCGTGAGGGATGTGTTCCGGGAAATGCGGGAGACACGGTCGAGGGCGTTCTCGATCACTGTAGGGGGGAAGTTGCGGTCCTTGAAGAATGAGGACATTTGAGATGTGCGGGATTGGAAAGTCTCATCCTGGGAACAGATGCGGCGGAGGCGAAGGAATTGGGAATAGGGGATGGCATTTTTGCAGGAGGGTGGGTGGGAGGAGGTGTATTCCAGGTAGCTGTGGGAGTCAGTGGGCTTGAAATGGACATCTGTCTCTAGGTGGTTGCCCGAGATGGAGACAGAGAGGTCCAGGAAGGAGAGAGAAGTGTTAGAGATGGTCCAGGTGAACTTCAGGTTGGGGTGGAAAGTGTTGGTGAATTGGATGAACTGTTCGAGCTCCTCGTGGGAGCACGAGGCGGCGCCGATGCAGTCATCAATGTAACGTTTTTATGCAGAAGATAGGGTGGAGGGAGGGGATAAGGAGTAAATGATAGGTGGGGATAGAGTCCAAAGAGAGAGAACAACGATTGGACAGACAAAGGAGTGGATGACGGTCAGCCTTAGGAGAATGAATGTCTGTTAATGGGGACTGTTGGTGGCTAACAATGGGTACTGTGTAGAACAGACCATGTGATAATGAGGCCTAAAAACAGGAACAAAAACAAAGTTGCTGGAAAAGCTCAGCAGGTCTGGCAGCATCTGCGGAGGAGAAAACAGAGTTAACGTTTCGGGTCCGGTGACTCTTCCTTAGAACTGATGGTGGCTGGGAAAACGTCAGTTTATATGCAGAAAATGGGGAGGTGGACGGGGTAGGGAGTAAACGATAGGATAGAGCCCAAAGAGAGAGAAAGACAGTTGGACAGACAAAGGAGTTGCTAACGATCAGGCTGGGAGGGTGAATAGTTGTTAATGGGGACTGTTAGTGACTAACAACAGGGGGTGTGTCATGGCAGGCTATGTGGTAACAAGGCCTGGTGTGTGGGGTGGGGGGCTGGGACATGGGAGAGTTTAGGCCCTAAAATTATTGAACTCAATATTGAGTCCGGAGGGCTGTAGAGTTCCCAAGCGGAAAATGAGGTGTTGTTCCTCCAGCTTGCGTTGGGCTTCACTGGAACACTGTAGCAAGCCAGAGACAGAGATGTTTGCCAGGGAGCAAGGTGGTGCATTGAAGTGGCAGGCAACAGGTAGTTCAGGGTCTTTTTTGCGAACAGAACGTAGATGTTCTGCGAAGCGGTCGCCAAGTCTACGCTTCGTTTCCCCACTGTAGAGGAGACCACATTGTGAGCAGCGAATGCAGTAGACTAGATTCTTGGAAGTGCAGGTGAAGTGTTGCTTCACCTGGAAGGTATGTTTGGGCCCTTGGATACTGGGGTGGGAGGAGGTAAATGTGCAGGTGTTGCACCTTCGCCGGTTACAGGGGTAGGTGCTGTTGGGCTATGAGGAGGTGTTGGGGTTGAAGGAAGTATGGACCAGGGTGTCCCGGAGGGAGCGGTCCCTGCAGAAGGTGGACAGGGGAGGGGAGGGGAGGGGAATATGTATCCGGTGGTGGCATTGTGCTGGAGGTGGCGGAAATGGTGTCTGATGATCTTCTGGATGTGGATGCTGGTGGGATGGTAGGTGAGGTGAGAATGGTAGGTTCGCACTCTCTCCAAAGCTTCCACATCCTCCTGGTAATGTGGTGACCAAAACTGAACACGATATTCCAAATGCGGCCTAACAAGAGTTTATATAGCTGCAACATGATTTGCCAACTCTTGTACTCCACGCCCCACATGATGAAGGCAAGCATACCTTTTGCCTTCTTAATCACCTTGACTACCTGTGTTGCCACTTTCAGGAAATTGTGGACCTGCTTGCCCAGATCCATCTGAATGTTAGTGTTCCCAAAGGTTCTGCCATTTAGAATATAATTCACACCTAAATTTGATCCTCCAAAATACATCACCTTGCATTTGTCTGGATTAAACTCCATCTGCCATTTCTGTGCCCAAGTCATCAATCTATCTATATCCTGTTGTATACTTTCACAATCGTTGGCAGTGTCAGCAACTCCACCAATCTTTGTGTCGTCAGTAAACTTGCTTATCAGAACTGAGTGAGGTGGTAAGCGGGTCAGGGATGGAAACTCGAGCAGCTAATGACAAGATCACTTTGTCCGTCATCTGTCTACTTCCACTGGAATTTTACAGTTGCTGGGAATAGCATCACATGGTTTGTCTCTCCCTTTGGCCCATTAAGTGCCAATTAATAGTTACTAAACTGCCTGTTTGTGCTGTTCTGATCTTTCCCTAGTAAGGGAAAGCACCCATGCTCAGCCAAGAGGTTACCAAGTGAACTTTGGCAGTCTGGCTGCAGGTGTAGATCCTTTCAGTTCAGGCACCTAGTATCAAGAAGGAGCATCTTGAAAGATATCGGCCACCACCAATACACATCCTGGCCTCTGGACCATGGCAGGCCCAGTTTCCTTACCAGAGCCTGCATGACTGGCTCTGGTACAATAATCCCGTTTCCTTGGTGTCCAGATTCAATATGAATCCTGGTGGGTGATAGAGAAGGCAAATGGAATGTTGGCATTTATGAGTCCTGCTGAAGAGTCTAGGCCTGAAACATCAACTTTCCTGCTCCTCTGATGCTGCCTGACCTGCTGTGTTCCTCCTGTACTGATTCTGACTCCAGCATCTGCAGTTCTTGCTATCTCCTAAGAAGTTACCCATTTAAGACAAAGATAAGAAGTTTTTTTTTCTGTGAATCAAATGCAGAGGACTGTAGAGGTTGGATTGCTGAGTATATTCAAGGCTAAGATGGGTGGATACTTAATCAGTAAGTAAATCAAGGGCTATGGTAATAAGGCAGGATAGTGGAATTGAGGATTATGAGACTCTTGTGGCATGGTGGCAGTGTCCCTAGGTTCAAGTCCTACCTGCCCTAGAGGTGTATGAAAACAACTCTGGGCAGGTTTACTAAAAAAAAATCTCATTGACTGACAGAGTAGGTGTAGTCCGAGACAACAAGCATGGGGCTGGATGAACACAGCAGGTCAAGCAGCATCATAGGAGCAGGAAAACTTGACGTTTCGGGCCTAAACCCAGTGGCTTACCGGTGTTCCTACATCTTTGTGGTAAGCGGCTGTTATGCCAACAGTGCCCACTGCTCCTGCTGGCAGTTCTAGGATTAGCAAGCTGCCAACCTCTGATAGTCTAGCAGTTCTCAAGTTGGACATCCTCCCAGATGGAGGCAGAAGTCTGAGACTGACCTATAAATCGGTCAGGGCTTCATGTCAAGTGGATATTGGCTCATGCCGACTTTTCACCTGGGATGGGAAGTGTTTGAACCATGACCTGTGCGAAAAATTCTAGCCTGTGACTAAATAATCTTTGGGTCTTGTATTGAAAATTATCATTTGTTGGTGCACCACTGTTAAATATATTGCTTTATAATTTTATGGTCTGTTGTTCAGTTTTTTATTTCAGCATCCCCCAGATGATCATGATATTGGTCTCCAGATGACTGAATTTCTCATGTTTTCTTTTGCTTCGTCACCTCCAACAATTTTAGTATTTTTGATTAAATAGTCATGGGCCATATAAGGAGGAGCTTGTGTATATACAGATGCTTAATAGTAAATTTGGTTATGGTAGAGTCTGTCTGTTAGTGTAAACGGGATGATATTGCAGAACCATCATTCAGGCAGCAGTTTTTCAATGTAAATGAAATTTTAGTTTGTCTAAATGCAGCCTAACTAGCTAATCGATGAATTACTGGTGTATTGTAAAACTAAAGTCTTGGGTTATTAGTTGTCAAAAAATGCAAGTTTAGTTTCTGTTAGTAACCACATCTCTTATGGTCTTAAATTTTTACTGCTGAAGGGCTCAGCTTTTAACGCTCTTATCAAAACAATATACTGAAGTAAATTGTATTTCCATGACAACACAGGCTCTCCCTGCATGCCCAATTCAGGCTACTTGTGAAGCTGCATCAAAGGAAGAAAACAAAGAGAAGAATCGATATGTTAACATCCTGCCTTGTATGTATTTTGATTGAATGCAGCTATGATAGCTTGATAAATTGTGGTTTTACTGTCTTATGTTGCAAACCAAGCTAGCTGTGTGTAATTGGAACATGCATCTGATCATTGCTGGAACTCTATTAATTAACTGGATAGTTCTTTCATCCATGGTGCAGTCATATCCTCCAATGATTTAATTTAGCTATTCATGCTGTAATTGTACTTTCAAGTTTGGAAATTTAGAGAATAAGTCATCCTTGGTCTCTGCGTGACACCATCTGAAATCTCAGTGATGAGGACTCGGAGAATTAGTAATTGACATTAAATTGGAACTGAACGTTACCTATAGAGTCTTAGAATCCCTAGTATGGAAGCAAGCCATTTGGCCCATCGAGTCCACACCAGCCCCCTGAAGAGCATCCCACTTCCCACCCTGTCCCTGTAACCCTATATTTCCCATGGCTAATCCACCTCGCCTGCATATCCCTGCACAAAGTGGGCAATTTTGCCTGGCCAGTCCACCTAACTGCACATATTTGGACTGTGGGAGGAAACCGGAACACCAGGAGGAAACCCATGCAGACATGGGTGCAAACTCCACACGGACAGTTACCCGAGGGTGGAATCGAATTCAAGTCCCTGGCATTATGAGGCAGCAGTGCTAACCACTGAGCCGCTGTGTCACCTGTCTATTTGATTTAGATGTAAATTTGATGTAAATTTAATTAAATGAGAAGATGTGGTTCTTTTTTAATTGCTCAGTAAAAGCAACACATGCTCAACAAATCTACTGGAGTTTTTTGAGAATGTAACTGATCAAATATACAAGGGAGAACCAGTGGATGTTGTGTATTGGACTTTCAGAAGGCTTTTGATAAGGTCCCTTGTAAGAGTTTGGTGGGATAAGTTAAGAGAGACAGAATGGGGTAATGCTGGTAACGCTACCATTACCATCAAACCAGAGGACCAACCTTGGTTCAATGAAGAGTGTAGGCAGACATGCCAGGAGAAGCTTCAGGCATACCCATACGTAGACAAAGACTGCAGAAAGATACAGGACAGTGTTATTTTGAACTCTTTGCCCATGAATCTCAAAAAGCTAACATCCAGATTCAGTGAGTAATAAGGAAAGCAGATGCAATGTTGACCTTTAATTTGAAGGGAATGGAGTATAAACATAAGGAGGTCTTGCTAAAATTGTACGAAGCACTAGTCAGACAAAAGCTGGAATATTGAGAGCTGTTTTGGGCCCCTTGTCTAAGAAAGGTATATTTGAATTGGAAGCAGTCCTGAGAAGTTCACGAGGCTGACCCCAGGTATGGAGAAACTGTCTTATGAGGAGAGGTTGAGTACAAAGAACAAAGAAAATTACAGCACATGAACAGGCCCTTCGGCCCTCCAAGCCAGCACCGATCCAGATCCTCTATCTAAATCTGTTGCCTATTTTCCAAGGATCTGTATCGCTCTGCTCCCTGCCCATTCATGTATCTGTCTAGATACATCTTAAGTGATGCTATCGTGCCCGCCTCTACCACCTCCGCTGGCAACGTGTTCCAGGCACCCACCACCCTCTGCGTAAAGATCTTTCCACGCATATCTTGCGCGGACGCCACCCGTTTACCTCTTGGTTTCACACCCTCTTGAGCTCTCTCTTCAAAGTTCTTTTCAACTTTCCCTTACGGTACTTGTTGACTATCGGTCTTGTGCCAGTATTTAGCCTTAGATGGAGTTTAACACCTGCTTTGGGCTGCATTCACAAGCAGCCTGACTCCGAGAAGACACCATAGGTTGGGCCTGTACTACTTGCCTCTCATTCCTCTAAATTTCCATCTTATTGAAACATATAATATTCATGGGAACTTGACAGAGTAAATGAGGTAAGGTTATTTCCCCGTGTTGGAGAGTCTAGGACCAGAGGACGTAATCTCAGGATAAGGGATCAACTATTTAAGACAAATGAGGATTTTCTTCTCTTGAGGTTAGTGAGTCTGTGGAATTCTTTACCACAGGCACTGTTGAGCTTTGTTATTAAGTATATTCAAGACGGAGATTTTTGATCAGTAGGGGAACCGAGCTTTATGGGGAAAAGGCAGAAAAGTGGAGTTGAGGATTATCAGATCAGCTATGAACTCATTGAATGGCAGAGAAAACTTGATGGGCTGAATGGCCTACTTCTGCTCCTACATCTATGTCTTATGAAATTGACATGAATATTTAATAATTGAAAAGTTCAGTGATTCATCCTCTTGAAAGTGGTGTGAGTCACATTGAAGGACTACCTAAAATTAAGATGGGAGAAATATGTCATTGTCAGTAGCGCTGATAAAAGATCCTTTGATCCATCAAGTCTACACTGGTCCAAAACAACCTCCTCGCTACTCTGGTCCCATTTTCCAGCGCTTGGCCTTGTATGCCTTGGCATTGCAAATGCGCCTATCAATACTATTTAAATGTTATGAGGTTTTTGCCTCTATACCCCTTACAGATAGCGAGTCCAGATTCCCACTACACTCTGAGCGGGAAAAGCAAAGATTCCTCACGTCCACTGTAAACTTGAGCTCACCTTACCCCTTCCCTTAAACCTAAGCCTCCGGTCCCACCAACAAGGGGGGAAGGTTCCTCCCTGTCATCCCCCTTATAATTTTTTACATCTCAATCCTGTTCCCTCCTAGTCTTCACTGCTCCAAGGAAAGCAACTGCAGTCTATCCAGTCTCTTTTCATAGTTAAAAATCTCCAGCCCAGGCAACATCTTGGGAAATCTCCTCTACACTCTCTCCATAGTAATCATAACTCTCCTATAACTGCAGAATTTCAGAAATGCACGCAGTACTGTAGCAGTGACCTAACCAATGTTTTTTTATGGATTCAGCTTAATCATCCTGCTCTTAAACTCTATACTTTGGCTAGTGAAGCAAGTATCCTATTTGCCACCTTAACCGCTTTAGCCGCTTACCCTGATACCTTAAGGGACTGGAAGACATGTACACCAAAGTCATTCTGATCTTCAGTTCTTGCCAGGGTCCTACCATTAATCACGTATTCCCTTGCCTTACTTGTCCTGTCCAAGTGTACCACCTCACACTTATCCGGATTGAATTCCATGTACCACTGGTTAGCCCATCTGACCAGCCTGTCCTTAACCTCCTGCAATCTGATGCTGCCCTCCTCACAGTTTACCACCCCACCAATTTTTGTATCATTCGCAAACGTACTGTTCAGCTCTCTTTCGTACAAGTCTGAATAATTTATGTAGACCACAAACAGCAAAGTTCCCAAAAGAACTGCCTGCAGAACCCCACTGGACACAGGGATTGCAGTCACAGAAATGCCCCTCGACAATCACTTTCTGCTTCCTGAAACTCAGCCAATTCTGGATCTAATTAGCAAAATTTCCTTGGGCTCATGGGCGCTTATCTTCATGATGAGTCTCTCATGTGAGATCTTACCAAAAGCCTTACTGAAGTCCACGTAAACTATGTTAAGGGCATTGCCCTCACCTACACACTGAGTCACCTCTTTGAAAAGTTCAATCAAGTTGGCCATCTCCCTTTGACAAAACCATGCTGATTGTCCTCCATTAATCCATGCTGCTCTCTGCTGATTAATTCTGTCCCTTAGATTTTCTTTCAACAGTTTCCCCGCTACAGTGATTAGACTAGCTGGTCTGTGGTTTCCTGGTTTATCCCTTGCTCCCTCCTTAAAGTGTTGGACCTCATACCCTGGGCCTCAGTTTATTCTTTTGTTGACCCACTACTCTCTACTCAGTTGAAGCTGAAGTGCAACCCATGATATTTCAAAGTGGAGAATGTCTACTTTATCTACCAGCCTGATGAACTGGCAGGCTGCATCAGATCACAATGCAAAACCATTAAGCAGAACATATGAATTGGGAGCAGAAGTAGGCTACTTGGCCCCTCAAACATGCTTTGCTATTCGATAAGGTAATGGCTGCAGGGAGACGGTGGAGCAGTGGTGGTGAGACTGGACTAGTAAGTCAGAAGCCCAAGCTAGCGTCCTGGGGCCTTGGAGTTAAATCCTACCAGCGAAAAGTGGTGAAATTTGATTCAATAACTAAAATAGCAGGTCAAAGAAGTGGGCATAGATTGAAGGAGACAACATCCCCAAGTCTGGAACTGCTGAGTGCCAATGCTTCGTGAGACTCCTTGAAGATCTCTTACACATTGGATCCAGAGGGCTTGCATTTCTGTCTGTCACTGGAGGGCTATACCAGGTTCTTATCTCTGTCTAGACTGTTCTCCTTCGAGGAGATGAAGCAGAGACCTCAGAATGGTTTCTGTGGATACAATAAGCGAAAACCAACTGTTGATGATAAATAGTGAGGTATGAGTATGAGCTATCAATAAGATGAGGGCAAGCAAATGTTAGCTGTTGAAATAGGGATGTGCAGAGGTGCATGGAAACAAAGGGGGTCAGTGAAGCTGTGTGATGTGTTGGTCTGAGAACCACTGGACATAAGAATGCTCGCAAATTCAGAGAGTGGAGTTTGACACCTGAAAGTAGGATATCCTCTTCTGTTTAACTTTGAAGCATTGTATCCCAGTTTATAAATAGAACATAGAACAGTACAGCACAGTACAGGCCCTTCGGCCCACAATGTTGTGCTGAACTTTTACCCTAATCCTAAGGTCTGTCTAACCTCCACCCCTACCTTATACTATCATCGTATGTCTATCTAATAGCCGCCTGAATGCCCCTAATGACGCCGACTCCACTACCCTCTCTGGCAATGCATTCCACGTCCCTACCACTCTCTGAGTAAAGAACCTACCTCTGATGTCTCCCCTATATCTGCCTCCACTCAGTTAAAACTATGCCCCCTCGTAATAGCTGCCTCCACCCGAGGAAAAAGTCCCTGGCTGTCACTCTATCTATACCTCTGATCATTTTGTACACCTCTATCAAGTCACCTCTCATCCTTCGTCGTCCTAAAGAGAAAAACACTAGCTCTCTCAACCTTTCCTCGTAAGACCTTCCCTCCATTCCAGGCAACATCCTGGTAAATCTCCTCTGCACCTTTTCCAACACTTCCACATCTTTCCTGTAATGAGGCGACCAGAACTGGACACAATACTCCAGATGTGGCTGAACCAGGCTTTTGTATAGCTGGAGCATAACTTCATGGCTCTTGAACTCAATCCCTCTCTTAATGAAAGCTAACACACCATACGCCTTCTTAACAACACTGTCCATCTGGGTGGCAGCTTTCAGTGAACTGTGGACATGAACTCCAAGATCCCTTTGCTCCTCCACACTGCCAAAAATTTTTCCGTTAACCCTGTATTCTGCTTTCAAGTTTGTCCTTCCAAAATGAATCACCTCACACTTTTCAGGGTTAAACTCCATCTGCCACTTCTCAGCCCAGCTCTGCATCCTATCACTGTCCCTTTGTAACCTAGAACAGCCCTCCTCACTGTCCACAACGCGACCCACCTTCGTATCGTCCGCAAACTTAATAATCCACCCTTCCACTTCTTCATCCAAATCATTTACAAAAATCACAAGTAGAAGAGGGCCGAGAACAGATCATTGCGGTACACCACTTGTAACAGTTTGAAGGGTGACAGATCTGCTGCTGTATTCTTCGGCTATTTCCATGCACAACTCCTTCGTCCTCCCATTCATGGGCAATTACTAGTCAATTATATCAAGCAGCACATCCCTTGAAGTACTTAGCTTTGTTAACCATGTCTTGCTTTCAGAACTCAATGTAGTGTCTAATGTTAGATGTGACTCTATTACAACACCTGCTGAACTATCCTGAGTATGTCAGCAGTTAGACTTTCCGATTTAAAGTTAATAGTTGGGCTTGCACTTATGCTTGCTAGAAGCTACAAAAATTTGACATAAGACCTGGTTGTCAGCAGGCAAAATTGCCCAGACATTGATCCATTTCAGTTGAACAAAAACTAGGGGATACTGTTCCCTGGTGATTCCTCACTGTAATACCTTGCCCAATCAGGCTCAACTTCATAGAATCCCTACAGTGTGGAAACTGGCCCTTCAGCCCAACAAGTCCAAACCAACTCTAGGAGCATCCCACCCTGACCCATTCCACTCTAACCCACACATCCCTGAACACTATGGGCAATTTAGCATGGCCAATCCACCTAGTCTGCACATCTTTGGACTGTGGCAGGAAACCTGAGCGCCCGGAGGAAACCACACAGACAGGGGGAGAATGTACAGACTCCACGCAGACAGTCGCCTGAGGGTGGAATTGAACCCAGGTCCCTGGCGCTGTGAGGCAGCAGTGCTAACCACTGAGCCACCGTGCTGCCCCAGTCTCAACTTGCCAACCAGTTCTCATCTTACTTCTCATGTAGTATGCATTTTTATTCCCTTTGGAATTTGGCATTTGTGCATCTACTCCAGTAAGTGCAAGACAAAAAACACTTTGTTGGCATGTGTTTTTTTGGGAATAATTGAAGATCTTTCATTTGATACGTTATGGTCATCATCGCACCTGCCCTCTGTGATTGGTTGGGAAACCCAGAAGTGGGATGATAATGTCATGATTAAATTCGAGAGTCATGGCAAAACCCGCCGAGGAAACAAACTGATTTCTAATCCACTAAGTGTATCTTCGCCCTGGCCCTTGCGAGCAGCTCTGGTTAGATACAGTTCCATCCAAAATCTGACATTCTGTGTTGATCTGTTGTGATGTAGTAAATTATAGCCTTCAAAGAAACTGAGCAGGAAGGTACTGTGGCAAGAGTCGAATGAGGAAGGATTGATTTTCTGTTGAATAAATAGGAAATCTAGTTGTGGATTTGTGAAGTAGTCACCTCATATAAACACTTATGAGTTAGATTCTAGCAAATGTTTGTCTGTAATGACAATATAAAACTTCAAGATTTACAAATTACTGCATTAGCACAAGTTATCAACTTTGATGTGATTCCTCTTGAGTCTTTTTAGAAGTTTTTTCTACAAATTTACTTGAAGGGGCAAATGTTACATAGTTGTTACAGCCTGTATATGGTATTTGCTATATTATGTGTTTAGCCATGGTGGAATATGTTTCCCTTTGCTTTCATCACTTGTAAAGTTTCTTTCTGATCTGTATTACCAGATGATCATTCGCGGGTTCACCTGACACCTGTGGAGGGTGTTCCAGACTCTGATTTTATCAACGCTTCTTACATAAATGTAAGTAGAAAAACTGTAGATAAAAGTATATAGTTACAAGATTTTGGTGTATAGTTTTTACATATGCTGATTGTTTTTCAAGAAACATTTATCAATCAAAAATAGCACTTTGCTCGAAGTAGCTTAGCAGTTGAATAGGCACGAATTCGTTGTGCCATAGAGAGATATGATTTGATGCACAATGTTGTGTGTATTTTCATAATCACTATTCATTATACTTGTGTATTGGTAAGCAGGCTAAATGTGGTCATTGGTTATATGGTAGCCATGTCAAATATTTCATAACTACTCATTGTTATCATGTTGCCTGGATCACAGACATTACAGGCAAGAAAATAGGTTTGAAATTACAAGTCTTGGTAAATTCACAATTATTAAAATCCATTCACATGAGTTTCCAGAGGTCAACGTCCAACAATAGTTTCCTCAGTGAGCTAGCCGCTGTAGTTTTCCTTCCCGTAGAAAACCGAAGGCTTCTTTCCAGCCTGCAACATGGATACAAATGGAGTGTCTAAGACAGGCTCCCATATCAGCTTGGAGTTATGCTGTCCCCTGGAAGTCAAGCAGCAATGGACTTTGAATCCCTGATTTTGTATACTTCAGCAATTCATCAAGATTGGCATAAACATGATGGACTGAAGGGTCTGTTTCTGTGCTATGTGACTCTGTAAGCTCTGATTTTAGTCATGTGACAAAGGCATTTCTGTTGATGAGAACTCATCTCAGTGGTGTAACTGAATGGTCATTATGTCAACAGCCTAGCTTTATCTCCCTTATTAGAGTTTCCATTACAAGGTGAAGAAGTAACTGTAAAAGTATTTCTGCATATTTTAACATAGTGGATTTTAATATTTTCTGTTGTCCATAGCTGGCTGGAGACCAAAAGCTGGTGTTCAAGACTTTTGTGTCAGCTTTAACTGCAGGAGGTCAGAAGCTTGAGAGCTATGATCATGTGATCAACTTCAGCCGTTTTTAGTCCAGCAAGGTTATGCATTTTTCGACCGTTAGACTCTTCCTTGAGTCTTCATACAACTGTGCTTAGACTTTTCTCAACTTCAAGTAACCCCTTCAGGGATGTAATCAACCACTTCTGGTTAGGAACTTCCAACCTAAACTCTTTACACTGATTTCTTAGATTTGTAAACGATCACCCTTCCTTCAGGAACAACAACCTTGCATATCCGATTTCAGCTGGGACTTCTGAAAACTGCTGAACTGAAACTAAAAGGCCTTCTTCAAACTATTCTTTCCCTAAACAGAAAAAAGTTTGTGACCTTATAAAAACAGAAAGTCTAATGCAAAACTGTTTATTTGCTTGTAAAAACTGTCCAAAAAATTCTGTTGCCCACGGGAAACGCTCACTATTTAAAAAAAATCATGGTGACAGAAATACTTACAAGTTAATCATTAAACCCTTCACAGCCACAGACCAAACCCACTTGCCACTAGTTCATGATCCGAATTTTAATATCACTTACTTTAAAGTATTGATAAATCACACACCTTACATCATAATGCAGTATTTCAGTTCTGATGTAACTAGTGTTTCACACAATATGCAATCTCCCTATTTTTATATTCTTAGTCTCAGGTAATAAAGAGATCTCCTTGACTACCTTATCTACCTGTCTAGGCACCTTCAGGGATCTGTGGACAAGTCCTCCAAGGTTCCTCTTCTCTACTGCATTTCTCAGATTATGATAATTTATTAAGCATTATGCCTTTTTCCAAATGCACTCCTTTGCACTTTCTGGATTTAACTCCATTTGCCACTATTCCATTCACCTGACTGATCATCCTGCAGTCTTCATTATCAACCATGCATTCAATCTTTTATCATTTGCAAACTACTTAGTTATTCAAGTCCAAAAAGCAGGGGACATAATTCTGGAGAAAAGCAAACGTCAGGACTAGACTAAGTGTCTTACTGTTCAGTGCAACCATGGCTGATCTTTGTCTTGATTTCCGTTTTCCCACCTGCTTCCCAAATCCTTTGATTCCCTGACAGATCAAACGTCTTTCTACCCCAGCCTTAATTATATTCAGTGATGGAGCATTTCTGTGAGTTAAGATTTCCAAAGATGCACAATTCTTTGAATGAAGATATTTCTTCTCATCGAAATCCTAAATGATTGGCCCCCTCTCCTAAGTCTATGGCCCTATGTACTAAAGTCCCCAGCTATGAGGAGCAAGCTGTCAGTGTCCGGTGTGTTACGTACTTCACAGTCCTGTACGTTTCACTGATGTCATTTGTCATTCCTCAGAAGTGCAGTGAACAAAGACTCTTTCAGCCTCTTTTCTCAGGGACCAAGTTTGTGCAGAGAAGGTGCACTATGTCCAGGTCATAGATATGGAAGCCATAGCTGTGCAAATTACTCCAGGTGAGGTCTCAGCAGAGCCCTGTACAAATGTAGCAAGATGACTGTATTCTTGTGCTGCAATCACCTTTCAATGCAGAACAACATGCCATTTGCCTTCTTCCAGAACCGTACTAAAAACAGCATTCCAGTCTCAAAAACCCATCTGTGCCATTACCCTTCCTTCCTGACTTTGGGTTAATTTTGTACAAAACCTCCTTTGCCTTAAATGCCATATGTTTTTACTTTTGTGACAGTCCACCATGCTGATCGACTCTCACTACCTCCTTGAAACAAAAACTCTTTGGTTTCACAACAAGGGTGGAATGGCTTTGAATACTCGAGAGGGTATCTGTCTCACATCACGACTCTGATTGTGGTTGTTAAATTTCTTTCAAAGAAATAATGTCTTTGGAGATACACCAACATTGGCCTAATCTGTGATAGCAAGATGTAGAGCTGGATAAACACAGCAGTCCAGGCAGCATCAGAGGAGCAGGAAAGCTGACGTTTCGGGCCTAGTGGTGCCTGCAGGGCTTTCTGCATCCTGGAGAGAGAAAAGGGTCTCCGTCCTTGGGCCTTTATATACACCACCATCTGCAGCGCAATGTTAAAACTTTGCTGTTGCTTTGGAAAATGCGGAAGTCATTTCTAAAAACAGTACTGGGCCCCTGCCAAAGCAACACCCCTTTTTGATGAGTGCTTTATGTAGTGTCAGAACTGCCCAATATGTAGTATGTGTAATGATTATAGAGAAGTGTACAAAACAGAAGTACGCCATTTGGCTCATCATATCTATGCCGGTCAAACACAAGTACCAACTATTCTAATTACATTTTCCAGCATTTGGCCCATATTCTTGTATGCCTTGGCATGGCAAGTTTACATCTAAGTACTTAGCACCATGGAGGTATACAGCACGGAAACACACACTTCAGTCCAAGTTGTCTGCATCAACCAGAAATCCTAAACTGATCTAGTCCCATTTGCCAGCATTTGGCCCAAATCCCTCTAAACCCTTCATATTCATGTATTTATCCAGGTGCTTTTTAAATGTTGTAATTGTACCTGCCTCCACCACCTCCTCTGGCAGTTTGTTCCATATACACACCACCCACTGCATGAAAAAGTTGCCCCTCAGTTCCCTATTAAATCTTTCCCCCTCACTTTAAACCTATGCCCTCTAGTTTTAGACTCCCCCTTGGCTATTCATCCTATCCATGTCCCTCATGATTCTATAAACCTCAATAAGGTCACCCCTCAGCCTCCGAAGCTCCAGGGGAAAAAAGCCCCAGCATATTCAGCCTCTTCCTATAGCTCAAACCCTCTAATCCCAGCAACATCCTTGTAAGTCTTTTCTGAACTGTTTCACGTTTAACAATATCTTTCCTTTAGCAGGTAGACCACAATTGAACACAGCAGTCTAAAAGTGGCCTCATAAATGTCCTGTATAGCCACAACATGATGTCCTAACTCCTATACTCAAGGCTCTGACTAGTGAAGGCAAGCATGCCAACACCACCTTCACCACCCTGTCTACCTGCGACTCCACTTTCAAGGAACTACGCATCTGCAGCCCTGGGTCTCTTTGTTTGGCAACACTCCCCAGGGTCCTACCATATACTGTATAAGGCCTGTCCCGGTTTCCCTTACCAAAATGCAACACCTCACATTTATTTAAATTAAACTCCATCTGCCACCCATTGGCCCATCTAATCGAGCTCCTGTTGTGCTCTCAGTCTCCCTCGCTGTCCACTGCACCACCAATTTTGGTGTCATCTGCAAACTTACTAACTATACTTTCCATATTCACATCCAAATCACTTAATGTAACATGACAGAAAGCAGTGGACCCAGCACTGATCCTTGTAGCACACCGCTGGTCACAGGACTCCAGTTTGGAAAACAACCCTCTACCACCATCCTCTGTGTCCTACCTTCAGTTCAGTTTTGTATTCAGTTGGCTAACATCCCTGGATTCCATGTGATCAAACCTTGCTGACCAGTCTACTATGCTGAACCTTTTTGAATGCCTTGCTGAAGTCCACATAGATAACAGAGATAACAAGCATGGGGCTGGATGAACACAGCAGGTCAAGCAGCATCATAGGAGCAGGAAAACTTGACGTTTCGGGCCTAAACCCTTCATCAGAAATGAAGGCTTCATCAGAAACCCTTCTGATGAAGGGTTTAGGCCCGAAACGTCAAGTTTTCCTGCTCCTATGATGCTGCTTGACCTGCTGTGTTCATCCAGCCCCATGCTTGTTATCTCGGATTCTCCAGCATCTGCAGTACCTTTTATCTCTGATACAATTTTAACCCCACTGCGAAGCCTCTTCTAAGGATGCCTACCCTGAAGAAGTTACCCTCCTCCCTCCGGACAAACCTCAGGGAATCTCTCTCCCACTGCAACTCTCTCATCACCTCTTCGGCCTTGAAACTGCTCGACCACGTCCTGAAGCAAACCAGGTACCACAGCCACATCACCTTTCTTAGTACCTGCCTACGGAACCAGATCATCCCCAGTGGACTACAGTCCACATTCAAGCCTTCCCAGTTTGGCCCCAACCATGACAATATCTACATGGAGAACATTGAGACCCTCCAGAAGCGCTTCTCCCTACGACTCCTGAAACACACACTTGCAGCAATGCGCAGGCACCTCCAGGCACTACAATCAAGACTACCCCAGCTCAGAGCCTCCCTCTCCCAGACCTGCAAAGGTCCTCTCCTGTTTTTTATTCTCCGTAGGATCCACAGCCTGAATTCACAATTCTACTCAGCTTTATTGGACACCAGATTTATGATGAAGGGTTTAGGCCCGAAACGTCAAGTTTTCCTGCTCCTATGATGCTGCTTGACCTGCTGTGTTCATCCAGCCCCATGCTTGTTATCTCGGATTCTCCAGCATCTGCAGTACCTTTTATCTCCATATAGACAACATCTGCCTCTCTGCCTTCATCAATCTTCTTTGTCACCTCTTCACAAAACTCAATCAAATTAGTGAGACAAGATTTCCCACACACAAAGCTATGTTGACTATAACCGTAATCAATCCTTGCCTTTCCAAATGCATGTAAATCAAGTCTTTCAGAATCTCCTCCTTCAGCTTACCTACCACTTAGATCAGGCTCACTGGTCTATAGTTCCCTGGCTTTTCCTTACCACCTTTCTGAAATAATGGCACAAAATTATCCACCCTCCATTCTTTGGGGACGTCACCCGTGTTTGTTGATGGCACAACAACCTCAACAGGGACCCAGCAATCTCTTCCTAGCTTCCCACAAAGTTCTGGGATCCACCTGATCAGGTCCCAGGGATTTATCTACTTTTATGCATTTTAAGATCTTTGGCACCACCTCTTCTGTAATATGTGCACTATTCTTAAATTAATGAGAGTTTCTGCCTTTATCACTCTTACAGGCCCTGAATTCCCTGAACCTCCTGCCCCTGACTTTAAATCTGTGACTCCAGCCATTGATCCTTCCACCAAAGAGAAAAGTTTCTTTCTATATACCTTGTCATTTTCCCTCATAATTTTATACACCTCAAACTGGTCCCTATCTCCTGCAGTCTCCTGTGCTTCAAAGCAAACAACCCCAGTCTATCCATACTCGCTTCATAACTAAAGCCCTCCAGTCTGGGCAACATCCTGATAAATCTCCTTTGCACCCTCTTCAGAGCAATGACATCCCTCCTCTATTTCAGAAATTGTCACAGCCTACTGTCAGTGGCCAAATCAACATTTTATGCAGTCCCAGCATCTCCTCCCAGTTCATAAACTCTGTGGATTGGCTAACAACGGCAAGTATCCAGTTTCCTTTCTTAACCACTTTGTCTACCTGCCCCACTACCTTACAGTATGGTAGTCATGCATGCCAAGGGCTTTTGGATCCTTGGTGCTTCCCAGGGTACTACCATTCACCCTTGCCTGTTAATCCTACCTAAGTACATCACTTGTTTGGATTGAATTCCATTTGCCACTGATCAGCCGATTTGAACATCTGTCTATATCCTTCTTTAATCTAAGGCTATCCTCCTCACTATTTACCACCCCACCAATTTTCATATCAGCTATGAACTTGCCAATCAGCCCTCCAGCCCAAGTCTAAATCATTTATGTATGCCACAAACATCAAGGGCGCAACACTGATCTCTGCAGAACCCCACCAGATGCAAAAATTCCCCTTTACTACCTGCCATTTAATTAATTGTGTCCAATTTGCTAAAATTCCTTGGATCCAAGGGGTTTGCTAGCTATCAGTCTCCCATGTAGGACCTTGTCAAAAGCAAGTGGATACCAGAAGGAAAATCACCTGATTCATAAATAAGCATTGTGAATATTTTACATGGCATAAGACAATCAATGCACTCTCTTGAGCATCTTTTTTTTGGTTGTAATCTAATTTCTCAACTCTTGTCAGACCACGAAATGACCGTGGACCAGCTTTTAACATGCATTGACTTATATTTGCAGATGTTTAATAAATGGAATTCCCTGAGACTAAAATTCCAGACTTTTTTCTTGTGGAGAATAATTGGGAAACTGGATCATTGTTTTCAAGATCAGTCTCCAGATATTTAAAATGAGTCTGAAGGAGAAACACAGGCCAAGAGCAGCACTTGGCAGAGTTAAAGATGAAATCTAAACCTATAAAGTACAGTACATACACATTGAAAAATAGAAGAGCATGAAATAGACGGAACAAAATCATCTAACAAGTAATGTTTCAGATCAAAGTGATGCAGCCTAGCCACATCCAGTACTCAGTGGTGCTGGACAATTAAATAGTTAACAGGAAACTCCACAAACATTTCCCCTATGTCATTAATGGGGGAGGCCAGTACATTGGTGCACATGACAAAGCTAAAGCTTTTGCAAACATCTTCAGCCAGTGTACATGATACATATCAGCCTCCTCCTGAGCTCCATAGCATCAGAGAGACCAGTCTTCAGATTTTCTGAAGGAGAGTCCCAACCCGAAACATCAGCTTTCCCTGCTCCTCTGATGCTGCCTGGCCTGCTGTGTTCCTCCAGCTCCATACTGTGTTACCTCTGACTCCAGCATCGGCAGTTCTTACTATCTCTGGTAAAATTGAAGTTGCTGGGAATCGGGAAATCCACACTGCTCAGTATCATACCTAACACAAAGGATAATTGTGGGTTTTGGAGGCCAGTCATCTCAGTCCCATTAGGTGTATGTACTTGATTGCCTTATTAGTACTTGTACAGTCAGTTGCTTAGTAACAGTTTATACTCATGCAATTTATAAGGCAAGTAAAAACTCTTTTCATCATAATAATCCAGCCTGTGTTCTTTAAGCTACATTCAGTCTTCAGTTTCTTTGGGAGTAGAATTTAAAATCTTTCCTGAAATCGCTTAAGTGTATTTTGATTAAAGGTGAAGTCACCACAGTCCTACTAGACAATAGCGGTGCTGTCATTAGAGTGAGAAAACTGGTGGTGGTGGTTTAACCTGACAGTCATTACACCTCAGGCGAGTGGGGTAATTGAGAATGTGTGTCCTTCGAGGTAACCTCACCTGCTGCAGGAATTGAACCCATGTTGTTTGCATCACTCTGCATCACAAACTACTGAGCTAGTATTTTGATTAACAGTCTGACTTTTAGCATACAGCTCTGAAGGGAAGTTGGTGGTGGGTTTGAAAAAAGGTAAAGAAAGGTTTTGGAAACAACAGGTGTACAATTACTTCTGGTTGTCATGGACTTTATCATGGCTTGTTATGGCATAATGAGAGCTTTAGTGAAATGTCTATCTTGTGTAAGAAGAAAATTATATTCCTAGAGCCAACAAAAATTAGTACAAGTTCTTTGTGAATTGCTAAGACGTTATTAATGCCTTTGGCAAAATTTTGTAAATGATCCATTGACTGCTTTCACTTCATGGAATTTGATGAATTAGTCAATTCTACTATTTCTCCATTGTCTTTCTTGCCATAGAGTGAATTCAGTTGTTGCATTCAGCATGAACTTGTTTAGTTATTAATTACAGTTAGTATACGTATCATTTTGTAGTTGCTTAGTCCTCTCCACCTGCAAACTCTGCACCCCTCAAGATTGTTATTTATTTGGGGATGAGACAAGAACAACATCTGCATGTGTTTTTTCATATCAATCCTAGTAATGTTCATCTTTTTTTAAAGGGCTATCAAGAGAAAAACAAGTTTATAGCAGCTCAAGGTAAATCATAAACATATTCAAATGTAAACAATTTTTCTATATGTCAGTAATTTCCTGCATGTAATTCTGTCAGTTATTGAAATGCTGAGTGGATGATTGGTCTTAATTACCTGTTAAGGTCCCTCGTATCACAGTTGCCAGCCTTCCGCCAACTAAATTCATTCCACTTGTAATCAAGAAACAGTTGAAGGCACTGGATACTGGAAAACCTTTGGTGCCCTGACAATATTTTGTCAGTAATACTGAGTACTTGTGCTTGTGAACTAGCTGTGGCCCAACCAAGCTATTCTAGTACAATTGCAATGCTGGCATCTATCCAGCAAAGTTCAAAATTGTTCCAGTATATCCTGTTCACAAAAAGCTGGAAAGCCTCAACCTAGCCAGATACCATCCCATCAGTCTATTCTTGATCTTCAGCAAAGTGCTAGAAAATATTATCAGCAGAGCTATCAAACGGCATTTGCTGAACAGTACCCTGCTCAGTGATGCTCGGTTTGCCTTCCCCTAGCTGCACTCAGCTCCTAACCCAATTTCAGCCTTGATTCAATCGGGGACAAAAGAGCTAAACTTCAGAGGGATAACAAGGTGTGGAGCTGGATGAACGCAGCAGGCCAAGCAGCATCATAGGAGCAGTACCTATTATCTCTAAACTTCAGAGGGAATGTGAGGGTGACTGCCCTTGACGTCTAGAGAGCATTTGACCAAGTGTGGCGTCAGGAGACTGAGCAAAACTAGAGTAATAGGAATCAGGGTAAGTTCTCTACCTGTTGGAAACATACGTGGCAAAAAGGAAGATCATTGTGGCCAATCATCTCAGCTCCAGAATATCACTGCAGGAGTTCCTCAGGATCGTCTCCTAGATATGAACATTTTCAACTGCTTCATCAATGGTTTTCCAACCATCATTAGGTCTAGAGTGGGGATGTTTGCTAATGATTGCACAATGTTCAGCACCATTCATTACTCCTCACATACTGAACCAGACTAAACACAGCAAGATCTAGACAATGTCCAGGCTGTACTGTAGACAAAACTGTGGCCACAACAGCAGGTCAGAAGTTGGGAATTCTTTGGCAACCAACTCATTTCCTAACTCCTCAAAGGATGTCCACTACCTACAAACAGAAGTCAGAGTGTGTTGGAATACTGTTCTTTCTACTTTGCTGGAGGAATGTAGCTCCAACAATCCTCAAAAAGCTCGTCACCAGCTAGGACAAACAGCCTTCTTGATTGACACTGTATCTGACACTTCCAGCATTCACTCCCTCCACCACTGACATACAATTTCAGTGTGTACTATCTACAAGACGCATTGCAGCATTTGACCCAAGCTCCTGAAGCAGGCACCTTCCAATCCTGTCACTTGTACTGTCTGGAAGGATAAGGGCAGAGAGATGTGGAAACACTGCTCCCTGCAAGCACTTCTCAAGCCACACACTGTCCTGGAGGTTCACCAGGTTGATTCCAGGGAAGAAAGGGCTGTCACATGAGAAGCAGTTTTATAGCTTGGGCATGTACTCGCTGGAGTTCAGAAGAATGAAGAGGAATCTGATTGAGGTATATAAAATGCTAAAGGGGATTAATAAGGTGGACGTTGAACAGATGCTTTCCCTTGTGGGACAGATTTGAACAAGAGGTTGTAGATAAGAATGAAATGAGGTATGCTCAAAACTGAGATGAGAAAAAACTACTTCTGTCAGAGAGTTGTGAATCTGTAGAACTCACTGCCCCAGAGTGCAGTGGAGGCAGAATCAATCAATAGACTCAAGAAAGAAATAACAAGGTGTAGAGCTGGATGAACACAGCAGGCCAAGCAGCATCAGAGGAGCAGGAAAGCTGATGTTTCGGGTCTAGACCCACCTTCATGTTCGGAAGAACTGTCTTATTTTCACTGAGAGATTGGAAGTAACAGATTGGAAATTGTGAACTAGAAAATGGGTGGATAATTTATGCTGTTTCCTTTCAATTATGTTTCAGGGCCAAAGGAAGAAACTGTGAATGATTTCTGGAGGATGATATGGGAGCAAAACACAGCAACAATTGTCATGGTGACAAATCTAAAAGAGAGAAAAGAGGTAACGCTGTCCAATGAGATTATTCGGGCTCCGTGATGCATTTCACGTGAGAAATGTATGCCCTTTCTTCGACTTATTTCACAGTCAAAGAGAGAGATCTGAGACGCCACATTATCTTAACACATTAAATGTGAATAAAACATTTTAACATGAAAATACAAGCCAACTGTACACAGTCCCTGGGACCAACAAACAAATCGCTCTTACTTTCTGCATACAGAAAGGTTTACTCCTTATGTCAAAGTTCATTTTTTAGAAAACTGGATTGGCTACACGTTATTGTGAGCATTTGAAGGGTATGCATTTTGTACAATCTGCTAGTCTTTGGGATCTTTGACTTGCATACTTGGTATACCCCTTACACTGAAATTCATAGCCAAATCAATCATTTGTGCAACAGACAAAACATCTTTTTAGCTTTTCCACAACATTGTGTTCATGGTGAATATCACTTGTATCGTTACTGCATAGTAGCAGCTAGCTTCACTTGTTGCTCACTTTGATAGCCTGGTCCCAGTATTTAATGTCTTGACGCAATAAATTTAAAAATAACGTATGAGTTGGCTAGATGGCTAATGTGCAGTTCACAATTAATGCCACTGCACTGACATGGCTTAAATTCCTAATCTAATTGAGGTAGACTTGGAGATAACAAGGTGTAGAGCTGGATGAACACAGCAGGCCAAGCAGCATCA
>JAHRHZ010000249.1:15935588-15984077 GCA_024137785.1 Ginglymostoma cirratum
CTGTGTTCATCCAGCTCTACACCTTGTTATCTCAGTAATGTCTTAACTGGCTGTTCCTTCATCTCATTGAACCATAGGTCTCCTTCCATCCTGCAAGACTGTATTGATGAATCGTGCCTGAGCTGGCATTTTGTAGGTGCCATCCAAATTGTTTCACTTCTCTTCCCTTTGCCCATAACACTGCCAGTTTTCCTTACCCAGCCCTGTCCTTTCATTTCTCAGTTCCTATTGGATCTTCTTCACCATTGTTTAATATAGTGCGTTTGAGATCATGGTTTACTGTTTAAAAGCAAAAATAATTTCCATCAGCCATCTACTGTTTTTGCCAATTATCTTAAATCTGTGACCTTTGTAATATTCAGCATTTAATTGCAGAAGATGCCTGTAAATTTTGTATTTTCATTGAACTTTTAACTTTTTTCAATGGGAAGAGGATGCAGTTGTATTGCGACTAATGAACCCAAGAAAATACACTCAAAACCACCTGTATCAGTAAAAGTGATTACGAAACTTGTTTTAAAAGCTGGACATCTGAAATAAATACAGAACGTGCTGGAGGAACTCAGCAAGTCTGGTAGCATCTGCAGAGATAAACAAAGTTAATGTTTTGATTCCGATACAACTCTCCTTCAGAACC
Organism: Ginglymostoma cirratum; assembly: GCA_024137785.1. Lineage (NCBI taxonomy): Eukaryota > Metazoa > Chordata > Chondrichthyes > Orectolobiformes > Ginglymostomatidae > Ginglymostoma > Ginglymostoma cirratum. The sequence continues at coordinate 15,936,226 of JAHRHZ010000249.1, forward strand.
AAAGATTATTTTGTACTGATCAACTGGTACTTCACGGACACATTAATGTCTTTTTTTAAGGAAGGAAACCTGTCATTCTAAGTTACTTTGGCCCATATATCCCTCTGGTCTCCTAATTCACTCTTAACTGCCCTTTGAAGTAATCAAACAAGTCATTCACTAGAGGAAGGTAGTCCACCAACACAACCTCAAGACAACTAGAGAAGAAAATGCTGACGTGGGGAGAACACTCAGATGCTAAGAATGAAACTTCAGAATTGAAGGCAGGAGAATTTGAGAACCTAAACAGTATGCGCTATTTTCATCAAAGACAGAGCCTTGATAAATTGCAAAATAGGTGTCTTATACAACACATAATTAGACAAAAGTAATTTTAATCCAGACTATCACTTCACGGTAAAGTATGATACCAGGACAAAAGGATGTAGGTTGAAAGGAAGATATAGCAATAGCTTCTTTACTCAAAGAATGAACATTGTTTAAAATAGTGATTCTAGGTAGAAAATTAGGGACAGAAGTTTTAGATTCTTTGAAGAGCCAGTTGTTTGGTACTTTTTTCAGAAATCTTAGATGCATGAGTTGGGATGGGCCAAATAGCTCCTCTGATCGGAAGTCATATCTGATGTGTGCCACAGTAAAAGTTATTACTGAAAATAAAAGCTCATGGTATAGAACTTCCAGTATATAATTGAAGATTGGGTGGCTGACAGGAAATTTGGCATAAATACTTCATTTTCTGGTGGGGTACCATGGGATGGAGTTTTAACTTTTTACAGTTTATACAAATGACTTAGATGAAGAGACTGAAGGTATGGTTGCTAAATTTGCTGATGAGACAAAGATAGATAGGAACATAAATTGTGAAGGGGATGTAAAGGATATAGATGGATTAAGTGAGTTGATAAAGATGAGGTAAACGCAGGAAAACTGTGAAATTGCCCATTTTGGCAGGAAAGACAAAAAAGCATGTTACCTAGGCTGGGCAGTGGGACTGGCTAGATAGCTCTTTCGGAAGCTTGTACGGAAAGAATGGGCCTCCTTCTTAAAGTTTTATTGTTCTCAATAGGGGAGATTGTACAGTTCTGAGAAGCTAAGGGATTTGAGTCTTCATGTGTTAATCACAAAAGTTTAGTATACAGATAGAGCAACTATGGAAGCTAATAAAGTGTTCCCATTAAATGCAAGAGGAATTGAATATAAAACTAGAGGGGTTATTCTTGAGTTGTACAGAGTGTTGGTGAGACCACATGAATAGGAATAGTTTAGAAGGACATGGGCCAAACACAGGCAAGTGGGGCTAGTTTAGTTTGGGAAACTTAGTTGGCATGGACGAGTTGGACGAAAAGGTCTGTTTCTGTGCTATATGACTCTATCACTCTGTAATATCTGGAGTACTGTGCACAGTCTTAGTCTCCTTAATTAAAAAAGAATAGAAATATGTTGAAATCAATTCAGAGAAAAATTTACAAGTATCTAGAATAGGCAAGCTGTCTCACGAGGAAAGGTTAAACAGGTTAGATTTGTGTCAAAAGAGTTAGAGGTGACTTGATTGAAACAAAGAAGATCTTGAGTGGAACTTGATATTGAAACTCACTTATCCTCTAAAAAGGTGTCAGATGGAGAGCCTTTGAATATTTTCAAGGGTGAGGTCGATAGGGGATGACAGATTATTGGAGCTATGCAAAAATGTGGAACAATCAGATCAGCCATGATCATACTGAATTGTGGAGCAGGCTGGAGGAGCCCAGTGGCCTACTCGTGCTCCTAAATCGTATGTTCTGTCTTGTGTACTTTGCTAACATTCAGCAATTTATTTTGACCTTCCATCTCTGTAGGTAGGAGATGTAATGAATAAGAAGCCTCAGCGATTGGTTACTCAGTTCCATTTTACCAGTTGGCCTGACTTTGGAGTTCCATTTACCCCAATTGGTATGCTAAAATTTCTAAAGAAGGTGAAGACCTGTAACCCATCCTTTGCGGGTGCCATAGTTGTACATTGCAGGTCAGTATGTTTTTAAATTGGTGTTCAGTAGATTTCATTTTTGACAGTTGGAAAAGGATTCACAATTGCTTAAATTTTTCATCTTTCACTTTGTTGCCTGGTAGTGGAGCAAGGGTGATGAGAGAAGTAAAAAAAAACGAGTTTTGTGCACAAATGCAGGTAATGTAAGAAATAAAACTTTTTTTTTAAAGAAATAAAGACTTGCATTTATATAGCATTTTTACTACGAATGGAAGTCTCAAAGTGCTGTACAGATAATTAATGATGTTTGAAGTGTTGTAACAAAGGAAATGTGACAGCAATGTGCACACAGCTTCAATTCCTCTCTCAAACAGCATGGTGATACTGACCAGATAATCTATTACCCTGCTCCCTTTTGAAAAGGTCCTCAAGATTTTCCATTGACCATCCATGAGAGGCCATCCAGGGTCTTGGTTTAATGTCTCATCTGAAAGATGGCCCTTTTAAACAGTGCAGCACCCTTTTAGTACTGCATTGGACTGTTGAACTTGATGTTTGTATTTGAGCCCTGAGTCAAATTTGAACCAGTAACTTTTTGAGTTGTTTCCACTTACTTATACCCAATTGATACAAACTCAAAATTGAATGCCATCAGATGGGCCACATACATTGATCTAGGCACCAGAGACAACAACTATAAACCCATGCTTACTAACATCTAGGGGCTTATGCCAAAATTGGGAAAGCTGTTCCATGAACTAGCCAAGCTACAACTCGGAGTCATAATCAATGAGTCTCACCCTACAGACAATGATCCAGATACCCCATTCCCATTCCTGGATATGTACTGTCCCACCAGCAAGATAGAGTCACCCAAGGTGACAGAATAACCATGTACGGTAATTGGGAAGGAGTTGCTGTGGGAGGTCCTCAAATTACATGATGCGTTCCATGAATCTCGTGGTTTCAGATCAAATATGGACAAGGTATCTTGAAAATTTCACCTTCTCTACCCCTCAACTGTCACCCCCACCCAAGTTTGTCCTAAGAGAGAGATCGACAAACGTGTGTGCCTGTGCTGTCTAGAATTTCAAAAAATGAGAGGTGATCTCATTGAAGATTACAAAATAAAAACGTAGACAGGGTAACTGCGGGTGTTTTGATCTCCTTTTCTGAGGAAGGATGCTCTTGCTCTTGAGGGAGTGCAAGAAGGTTTACCAGGCTGATTCTGGGGATGGCAGGACTGACGTATGAGGAGAAGAGATTGACTAGGTTAGGATTGTTTTCATTGGAGTTCAGATGGATGGGCAGAATCTCATAGAGACTTATAAAATTTTAACAGGACTGGACAGGGTAGATGCAGGGAGGATGTTCCTGATGGTGGGTGTGTCCAGAACCAGGGATCACAGTATGAGGATTTGGGGTAGACCATTTAGGACAGAGATGAGGAGGCATTTCTTCACCCAAAGAGTGGTGAGCGTGTGGAATTCATTACCACAGAAAGTAGTTGATGCCGGAACCTTGAATTTATTCACAGGGGAGCTAGATATAGCACTTGGGGCAATTAGGATCAGAGGTAATGGGGAGAAAGCAGGATTTGGCTATTGAGTTGGACAATTAACCATGATCATGATGAATGGCGGAGCAGGCTCTCAGGGCTGAATGCCCTCTTCTTGCTCCTATCTTCCATGTTTCTACGTTTAGGCTTCTATTTAGGATGTTTCCCTTGCTGGGGAGTCTGGAAGCAGAAGTCACAACTTAAAAATCTGAGGTGAGGAGAAATTATCTGACACCTTTGGAATTCTTAACTGCAGAAGGCTGTGGAAGCTCAGTTTTTGAGTCTGTCTGAGATAGAGATTGAAGGATTTCTGATTACCAGCGGCTACAGGTTTGGTTTAAGTAAGAAGTATTGAAATGGTTAATCAGCCATGATCGTACTGAATGGCCTACTCCAGTTCCTATGTTCTTCAGCTGATGAATCAGTCATCTTCTGTGTTGAACAACAATTGGGTGATGTATTGAAGGTCGCAAGGACACACAGCGCGCTCTGGGTCAAGGACTTCAATGTCCATCATCAAAAGTTGCTTGCTATCCCTGCTGCTGTCAGAGCTAGTCAAGTCCTTTCTTTTCATTTGTTTGTGGGATGTTGTCATTTACTGCCCACCCCAGTTGCCCCTGAGAAGCTTGTGATGATCTGCCTGCTTAAATTGCTTGAGTCCATTTGGTATACATAACTGGCAATGGTTTTAGAAAGAGTGTTTCAGGATTTTAAAACAGCAGCATTAAAGGAACGATGACCTATTCCCCAGTCAGAATGGTGAGTGGTTTGGAGGGGATCTTGCAGGAGGTGCTGCTGTCATTGTCCTTCAGATGGTAGAAGTTATGGGTCTGACTTTGTTGTTGAGTTTCTGCAGTGCATCTAGTGGATGGTAAATACTATTACCATTGTGCTTTGGTGCTGGAGGGACTAAACATGTGAGGATGTGTTATTACTGTCAGCTGTTTTGTCCTGGATGGTGTCAAGCTTCTTGAGTGTTTTTGCAGCTGCAGTCATCCAGGCAAGTGGGGAAGTAATCTGTTATGCTGCTGACTTACGCATTCTAGGTGGTGTACAGGCCCTATAAGCAGTCAGGCCATACGTTATGCCCTGCAAAATTCCTAGTGTCTGATCTGCCCTTGTAGCCAAAGTATGTGTATGGCTAGTCCAGTTCACTTTCTAATCAATGGTAACCCTAAGATGTTGATAATGGGGAATTCAGCAACAGTAATGCCATTGAATGTTAAGGGGTGATGGTTTCCTTCTTGTTGGGGCTGGTTGTTGTCTGGCACTTGTGGGATACACATGTTACATGCCACTTGTCAGCCTAAGCTTGGATATTGCCCAAGTCTTGCTGCATTTGGACATAAACCTTTTCAGTATCTAAGAAGTCACACGTGGCCTGGAACACTGTGCAGTCATCAATGAACATCCTCCTCTGACCGTATGATAGAGGAAAGGTCATGAATCAAGCAGCTGATCATGGTTAGGCCTGGGACATTTCCCTGAGAAATTTCTGTGGTGATATCCCAGACCTGAGATGAGGGGCCTGCAACAATCATAATCATCTTCCTTTGTGCTAAGTGTGACACCAACTAGTGGAGGGTTTTCTCCTTAATTCCTGCAAACTCTAGTTTTACTAGGGCTCCTTGATGCCACACATAGTCAAATGTAGTGTTAGTCTCAGGAATAGTCACTTACCTCCTCTCTGGAGTTCAGATCTTTTCTCTATGTTTGAACCAAGGCTGCAAAGAAGTCAGGAACTGTGTGGCCCTGGTGATACCCAGGCGAAACATCATTGAGCAGGTTGTTGCTGAGCAGGTGTTGCTAAACAGTTGTCAGGCTGGGGCTGAGAAATGGCAAGTAATATTTCCAATGGGCAAGTGCCAGGGTATGACCATCGTCAAAAGGACAATCTAACAGTCTGTTCTTGACATTCAATGGCATTACCATCACTAAATTATCAATGTTCTGGGATACCATTGAATGTAAATGATAAGACCATAAGAAATAGGAATGGGAGTGGGTGTTTGGCTTCTCAAGCCTGCTCTGCCATTCAATAGGATCATGGCTGATCTGACGTTCCTCACGTCCACATTTCTGACTCAACCTTAAATATACAACAAATGCTGTCTCCGCATCTCTCTTTGGCAGAAGTTCCAAAGGTATTCAACTCTCTGAGAGAAGAATTTCCTCCTCATTTCAGCCTCAATTCTAAAGTCCAAATTCTGAAACCATATCCTTCAATCTTAGATTCTCCCATGAGGGGAAACATTCTCTCAGCATTTACCCTGTTAAGCCCTTTCAGAATCATAAACAAACTAGTACCAATCATAAAAATACTCGGCTTCCAAAAGCACATCAGAATCTTGGAATTCTGAAGCAAGTAACTTACCACTTGTCTCCCCAATGTCTATTGCCCGTTTCCAAAGTTCAAGTCAGGATTGTGATAGAATAGTCTCCATTTACCTGGATGAGTGTAACCAGTAACTCTCACGAACCTCATCCCAACCTAGTACAAAAAATTCCTATTGATTGGCACCTATTTCACCAGTTTAAGCATTCACTCGCTCTGGCACCACAGAAAAAACAATGTATGCCATATATAAGTTGGACTGCAGCAATCCACCAAGGGTTTGGTACCATCCTCACCTGCAACTTCTCTTGCCTTAGGCCTTCTATGTGATAGATGCATAGGACCACTACCACCTAGCTCCCGCCAAACCCCACACCACCCTGTCAGGGCTATTCTGTCTCTTCTGCCCTGGATCTCCCTGTCCTATTTACTGAAGGTGTACCTATGCCAATGCATCAAGAGTTCATCTCACCTCACCTTCTCGAGGACATTTATGTATCAGCACCTATGCTGACTTAATCAACATTATTTGCATCCTCTGAAAAAATCTGGCTACAATCTGGGCAATACTGGGAGTTAAATATGTAGATTATATGATTTTTGAAAAGGAGGAAAATAACAGTATCAAAAAGAGACAATTGCAGCAGTATGAAAGAAGAATTTCAATAAGTATAGAGCTAAGGAACAGTATAGATGAAAGACTCTGGTATGAATTTCTTAAAATGTTGAATTGTAATTATGAGGTGAGGAAATGCGATGAAGTTCAAATAAGCACATAGCAGAAGCAATTTTGTTATAGAAAGTTATTTTAATTTTCATATAGGCAGGGTGAAACACATCAGCTTTGGTAAGCATTTGGGACAGTTTCTTAGAACATTCTGATGGTATTTAAAGAGTGGACCAGGGCATTTTGAAAAGAATGGTGTATGTGAAATGCTAAAAAGAAAGCAAAGCTATTTGAATGACTGTCATCATTCTGAAGATAGTAGAAATCATACAGATGATGTATTTAATATGGAGGCCTTTGAGTTGGAAGATCAAAGCATAAAGAATCTTATATAATGGTTCTGAGACAGGTTATGAGAGAGGTTGATGAAGTTTGGCTTGTACTGACTGGAGTTCCAAAGAATGAGAGGAGACCTGTTGAAACACACAAGATTGTTAGGGGACTTGACAGGGTTGATGCAGAGGGGTTATTTTCCCCTTGCGGGAGATTCTAGGAATAGTGGGCATAATCTCAGAAGTAGTAGTTGCCCATCTAAGAGAGAAATAAGGAATTTCTTCACTTAAAGGGTAGTGAATCTGTGAAATTCTTTACTGCAGAGGCTTGGTCCTGAAGTAAATTCAAGGTTGAGATTGACAGATTCGTAATCAATGAAGGGATCAAGAGGTATGGAGAAAAAGCAGGAAAGTGAAGTTGAGTATTATCGGATCAGCCGTGATCTCATTGAATGACAGAGCAGAGCCAATGGACTGAACATCCTCCTGCATCTACATTTTATGATCATATGTGTGGGTAAGATGAGGGTACAACTGGAGGAAATTGAGCACTTTTGATGGCCATGTGAATTATGGCAGTGGATAGTGATTAGTTAAGGCAAAAGGAAAAGATATCTGAAATACTAGTGTGAAAGGTGACATCCACAGAATGAGTGTGACAGAGAAACTGGGAGAAGGGAGAGACAAAAGAGGTGTTTGCATATATGGAAGTGTAATTAAGGCAGTGGTTTGACAGCCTATCCCCAGAACTGGAGATAGAAAAATTGAAGCAAGAAAGGCAAAAGTCTGAGCTGGACTGTGGCAACTCTTAAGGGATAAAAATTTGAAGCAAAGTGGGATTTTCTTGGACAAAACAAAAACAGGTAGTAGTACAAAATTGTCTGTACTGTGAAAAAGTGAGAGCGGAGTGCAAAAGTGCTGAGTAGCGCGAGAACAATGAATAATACAGCCAGAGCCTGTGGGTTTGAAACAATGTTAGCGAGGGATACATTTAAAAAATGGGTAAATGGGTTGAGATCAAAATCAATCATTATTCAAAGACATAATAAAATTGAGGGCTGAGCAGCTTATTTCTTGAAGAGCCCACCTTTGTTGTAAGGGGATATAAGTGGCTGGAGCTGCAATGAATCTGCAGTCATTATTAATAGTAGCAAGTCTTGAAATGTGTCATTAGAGTCTATTACTTGGTATTACTGAACTTGAATATTTTGAAGAGGGAGATATGTTGTTGAAGCTTTTCATCTTGAACCCACCAGGGATTGTACATACTCCTCCTAATTTGTATGACATACCAGGCAATCATAATGCCACATTTCAAACAATCACTGCAACTTATATATATGTTTTTTAATTAACCTGTTCAGACATGTTATGGCACACCTCTGGAACACATGGGACTTGAACCCTTCTCCCCTAATGGTAGGGGCACAACCGCTGGGCCATAAGAACCCTTCCATCATAATCTATAGATATTTTCTAATCAACCCATTCAGAGACACCATTGTACACCTCTGGAGCAGGTGGAACTTGAACTCAGGCCTCCTGGCATAGAGGAAGAGGCATCACCACTGTGTCACACAAGTCCTTACCACATAATATAAGGTTGACACAGCAGTCTTGTAAATGCCATTTGGTTAAATTGCAAGCTTACTCAGCAAATGAGTGCATTAAAAATATCCTGAAGTGCAGTGGCTGTCTTGATCAGATCATTGTTTACTTTGTATTCCAATTCACAAATGGATCAAACATTCTCATTTTCTGACCTGGAAAGTACCCAGCCTACTTCAGCTTAGACTGGATAGGCAAAGCGTCTGGAAAAATATTGAACAACAGATCAAGCAGTGTGCTTCACACTCCTTATTCAGAGGCCAAACAAGTGACATTTTCTGTGAGTAGGATGCTACCATTAATCCAAAGAGACATTCTGCTTGCTGTACAATTGAAAAGCATTATGAATTTTGTTGCTGATGCAATGTCAGAAACATAAGCCATACATTCCAGAGATTATCTGATTGAATCGAATACGCGTGTCCAGTTGCTGATGATAACCATGATACAACTCATTCTACACCAATACTGCTTGCAAAGCTCAGAATAAAATGTTTCCTGTTAAATATGATAGGGCAACACTTGCTAAGTATCCATGAGTGTTCTAGTAGCTGCACTGACAGTCAATTTAAGGTAATCAGTCAAGTTCATGACACGACTCATTTGGGCTTGCTAGAAACTGAATGGAGGGACTCACTCCTTGAAAATGAAAGAAGTATGTTCCTGCTTTGTGCTGTTTTTCCATTATTTAAGAACTTGATCATACATGGTGCTTTCTTTAAGACAGGGCCTTTGCCAGAGTCAACCAATCAGTGCCCATTTTCTTCAGTATAAATACGGAGATTGGTGGGAAATTGGACTGGGTAGGAGGATCTTCAGAAATTGGATGCAGACTTGATGGTTGTATGGTCTCTTTCTGCACTGTAGGGGTTCTATGATTCTGAATAATGACTATTTGAAATTTAGCATTCATGTTGGCCTGTCTGTTTTCAGCAATACTAAGAAAAGTCTGGCCTCGCACACTGGCTGTTTTGTTGACTGGGAGAAGGAAAAATTACCATTCCAGTGAACTAGAACCCTTTAAAGATGGCTTCCCGCTTTCCCTGGCCACAGTAGCCTTGTCTTTTCTTTTCCTGGCCTTCCATTGCCATTAGCATTGGAGAGAGCTTGGAACATAGGAAAGCTCTCTTGAGTTTGAAGCAAAACAAGCTTAATGTAATTTTGATGAAATAGGATGCAAGGCAACATTTCCATAATCAGTTGTGCATATGAGAATTTTATTTCTCACTTCTCCAGCCTAGGCGTTACTCAATTATGGTTTTATAACAAGATGGAAGCCTCCCTTGTATATCCCTGCTGACTTCTAATGCTTGATCTTAAGCTTTTGTGTCTTTTGCATGCACCGATGGTAACAGTGTTCAAGCCATGCTTCCTAATTTACATCTCTGAAAAGTCTGTTTTGATTTCAATATCCCTCTTTTATATGCAACATGACCAGAAGTATACTTTAAAATTTGTTGTGGATATTATGTGGTTTATACTGCATAAATTTTTAGTGGATTTTTTTTTGTTCACTTAGGTGATATAGGCATTGCAGGCTGGCCGTCATTTATTGCCCACCCCTAGCTGCCCTTGAGAAGGTTGTGAAGAGTTTCTTGAAACACTGCAGTTCACATGCTGTAGGTTGACCCACAATGCCCTCAGCAAGGAATTCCAGGATTTTCTCCCACAGATAGTAAAGGAACGGCAATATATTTCCAAGTCATGATGGGGAGTGGCTTGAATAGGATCTTGTAGGTGTTCTATGTATCTGCTGCCCTTATACTTCTAAATGTAAGTGGTTATGGGTTTGGAAGGTGTTGTCTAAAGATCTTTGGTGATTTTCTGCAGTGCATATTATAGATCATTCACACTGCTGCTACTGAGTGTCAGTGGTCAAGGGAATGAATCTTCCGAGCATTAACCTATTTGTACATTTAATTTGGAAACTTAACCAGTACTTCTTACGTTAGGAGAATTTTGTTAGGGAATTTTTAATATTGTTGCCCAGGCTATAGCTGCCACCTTGTGGAGCTTCAAGATATTATGTACTTTATTTAAATATTTGACCAAGGTTTGGTTCGAAAAGAAACTGAAACATCTGAAAGCCATTGTCATTTCCTGCTTTGTAATCTTTGGAATTCCCTCAAGAATCTACATTTTGGGTCCATTCTTATTTCCCATGTATATGCAGCATTATCCGAAGATAGGAAGGTAGAAACTGTACCTCCTGCCCCTTGCGCAAGATTAATTTTGGACCTTTTTCAGTTGACTCTGAGGATGACCTAAAAATAGATGTTAGCTCCTTCGTTTACATCACTAAGGGACCGAACAGCCATCAGAAATTGACAGTGAAGAATTGAACAGCTGACAGTCCCATTCACAATTTCTTAAGCTTTTCTTTAAACATTTATTGTCCTTCTGTAGAGCTTAAAGGAATGATAATGCTTTCCTATTCCATAATCGTGGGGTTTTTTTCAACTTGCTTTGTCTTACCTAGCGCAACAGATCTTCTGAACTTCAAGCTGCCTGCTGTTCAAGTAAATAACTCAACAGCCATGTTGTTCAGATGAATATGGATACATAAAAACATGATGTAAAGTGCTGATTGCACTCAGTTTCTAGCTACCTTCAGGTTGATACTTCTTTAATTATTTCAGGGAATGAGGGCTGGTGCTGTCCATCCCTAATTGCTCTTTGAAAAATTGGTGGTGAGGTGTCACCTTGAACTGCTGCAGTCTATTTGGTATAGATATACCTACAATGAGACGTAGAAGCAAAAGGAGCCCATTGAGTCTGCTTCACCATTCCACAAGATCGTGGCTGATGTGACAATCCTCAACTGTACTTCCCTGTCATTTCCCTTACTTGTTAAAAATCTGTCTATCTCAGCCTAGAATATACTGAATGACCAGACCTCATCCGCCCTTTATGGTAAAGCATTCCACAGATTCATGACATCTGAGAGAAAAAAATCCTCCTCATTACTGACTTAAATGTGCAACTCCTTATTCTGAGAGTATACCCTCCAATCCTAGATTCTCCTACAAAGGGAAACAATCTCCATTCAGCTACTCTGTCAAGTCTCTTAAAGATCTTGTATGTTTAAATAAGGACTCCTCTGATTCATGTAAAATCTAATGAGTACAGCCTGAACCTGCTCAACCTTTCCTCATAAGTCAGTGCCTCCTATACCTGGTATCAGCCAGAAGTCACACGACACCAGGTTATAGTCCAGCAGGTTTATTTGAAATCACAAGCTTTTGGAACACTGCTCCTTCGTCAGGTGAAGTCAGGTATCAGTCAAGTGAAACTTCTCTGGACTGCTTCCAATGCCAGTATATCTTTCATTGGATAATTGACCCAAAACTGTTCACAGTATTCCAACTGTGTCTGACTAGTGCCTTGTATAATTTTAATCAAACCTCCCCATTTTCTACTCCATGTCATTTGTCTTCCCTATTACCTGCTGAACTTGGATGCTAAAATAGCAGTGTGATGAGAACCCAAAAAGGGAGACAGAGGAGAGGGAAATAACAGTTAAAACAAAAGACAAAATGGGAAATAAGAAAAGTGATACGCAGATAATTCAAGGGCAAGAATCAAACAGGGCCACAGTACTTAATCATGTGGAAGGAGCTAATAATGTTAAAAAGACCAGCTTTAAGGGCTTGTGACTTAATTTGCAGTGCATTCACAATGAAGTGGTTGAATTAGCTGCACAAATAATGGGTGACGATATAGTTGGGATTATAGAGACGTGGCTGCAGGATGACTGGGGATTAAAACTGAATATCTGGCATATTCAGTTTTTAGGAAGGACAGACAGAAAAGAAAAGAAGTTGGGACAGCATTGCTGCTTAAAGAGGAAATTAATGGAATAGCGAGGATTGTATGGATTGAACTTAGAAACACCAAGAGGCAGAAAACAATGGTGGAAGTTCTGTACAGACCTCCAAACCAAAACCAAACCAAACCAAACCAAATTGATGGGAAAGTATTAAACAAGAAATTAGAGTCATAAGCAATCAATGAATAGTTGTAATTATGGGTGACTTTAAATCAAAACAGTAACAATACTGTAGAGGAGGAATTCATTGACTGTATGGGATAATTTTCTGGTTGAGTTGAGTTGAGGAGCCAACCAGAGAACAGGGAATCCGAGACTTGGTATTGTTTAATCAAAAGAATGATTTGCAGTCTAGCTGTGCAAGGCCCCATGTGCAAGAGTGACCATAATATGATTCATGCAATTAATTCTTTATTAAGATGGAGAGTGACAGTTGAATTTGAGATTAGGCTCCTGGATCAGAATAAAGGAAACTATGGTGGCATGACACATACACTGGCTCTGATAATTTAGGAAATGTTCCTTAATGGGATATCAGTGGATAGATAATGGCAAACAGAGTGCTTGAATGAGCGGTAACAATTGTTCATTCTTGTCTTGCATAAAATAGGTCGCCTAACCTTGGCTAACGAGGGAAATTAGGGATCGTATTAGATCCAAGGGAGAGATATACAAATTGGCCAAAGAAAAGCAGCACACCTGCAGATTGAAGCTGTTTAGATTTCAGCCAAAGAGGACAAAGGGATCAATGAAGAGGTGGAAAATAGAGTATGTGAGTAATCTTGTGGGGAACACAACTGATTGTAAAGGCTTTTGTAGGGAACATAGAACATAGAACATTACAGTGCAGTACAGGCCCTTTGGCCCTCGATGTTGCGCCGACCTGTGAAACTAATCTGAAGCCCATCTGACCTACACTATTCCATTATCATCCATATGTTTATCCAATGACCATTTAAATGCCCTTAAAGTTGGCGAGTCTACTACTGTTGCAGGCAGGGCATTCCACACCCTTACCACTCTCTGAGTAAAGAACCTACCTCCGACATCTGTCCTATATCTATCACCCCTCAATTTAAAGCTATGTCCCCTCGTGCTAGCCATCACCACCTGAGGAAGTGAAGAGAAAAAGATTTGTGAAGACAGATGGAGATCCCTAACAGCCTAAAATAGGGGAAGTTGTAAAGGGGAACAAAGTGATGATGGATCAATTAAATACCCGTTCTGCCTTCACAAAGGTGGACACAAATAGTGTCCCAAAAATGTTGGGGAACACGGAACCAAGTAAAAGGGAGGAACTTGAGGAAGACAGTATTAGTAGGGAAATGGTATTTGAGAAATTGATTGGATTAAACCCTGATAATTTACCAGGCCCTGATATCCTACATGCCTGATTACTTAAGGAAGTGGCCCTAGAAATAATTGATGCATTGGTAGTCACTTTTTCAAGATTTTATGGATTGGAGGGTAGCTAATGTAACCCCAATACTTAAAAAAAGGAGTTAGAGAAGAAACAGGGAATTGTAGACCAGTTAACCTGATATTGGAAGTGGGGAAATGTCTACACGGACTTTAGGCCTTTGACAAGATTCCACACAGTAGACTGGTTTGTAAGATTAGATCACATGGGATCTAGAGAGAGCTAGCCAATAGGATACAAAATTGGCTTGACAGTAGGAGACGGAGGGTGGTGGCAGAGGGTTGTTGTTCAGACTGGAGGCCTGTGACCAGCGGTGTGCCACAAGGCTTGGTGCTGGGTCCAGTGTTGTTCATCATTTATACAAACGATTTGGATGAGAATATAAGAGGCATGGTTGGTAAGTTTGTGAATGAACCAAAATTGGTGATTTATTGGACAGTGAATAAGGTTATTTAAGAGTACAACAGGATCTTGATCAACTGGGCCAGTGGGCTGAGGAATAGCAGAAAGAGTCTAATTCAGATACGTGCAAGGTGTTGCATTTTGGTGGGTCAAACCAGGGCAGGACTTGCACAGTTAATGGTAGGACCCTGAGGAGTGTTGTCAAACAGGAAGACCTGGGGTGCAGGTACATAGATCCTCAAAAGTGGTCTCATCCTGAAGAAGTTACCCTCCTCCCTCCGGAAAAACCTCTGGGAATCTCTCTCCCACTGCAACTCTATCATTGGTAGACAAGATGGTGAAGAGGGTGTTTGGCACGCTTGCCTTCATCGGTCACAGTACTGAGTACAGGAGTTGGGACGTCATGTTACAGATGACAAGACATTAGTAAGGACGCATTTGGAGTACTGCTTACACTTTGGGTCGCCTTGCTATAGGAAAGATTTTATTAAACTGGAAAGGGTATAAAACAAGATTTACAAGGATGTTACTGAGACTGGAGAGTTTGAGTTATTAGGATAGTTTAGGACTTTTTTCCCGGAAACATAGGAGGCTGAGGGGTAACCTTATAGAGGTTTATAAAATTATGAGGGGCATTGATAAGGTGGATAGCCAAGATCTTTTGGTGGTGGGGTCGGATTGCAGATGGCGGAAGTATCAGAGGATGATGCATTGGATCCGGAGGTTGGTGGGGTGGTACGTGAGGACCCAATGCATCATCCCCCGACACTTCCGCCATCTGCAATCCGACCCCACCACCAAAGACATTTTTCCCTTCCCACCCTTATCTCCTTTCCAGAGGGACCACTCTCTGTGACTCCCTTGTCTGCTCCACACTCCTCTGCAGCCCCACCACACCCGGCACTTTTCCCTGCAACCGCAGGAAGTGCTACTCCTGCCCCTACACCTCCCCCCTTACCCTCATCCCAGGCCCCAAGAAGACTTTCCACATCAAGCTAATGTTCACCTGCACATCTGCTAATGTGGTATACTGCATCCACTGCTCCTGTTGTGGCCTCCTCTACATCGGGGAAACCAAGCGGAGGCTTGGGGACCGCTTTGCGTAACACCTACGCTTGGTTCGCAATAAACAACTGCACCTCCCAGTCGCGAACCATTTCAACTCCCCCTCCCATTCCTCAGACGACATGTCCATCTTGGGCCTCCTGCAGTGCCACAACGATGCCACCCGAAGGTTGCAGGAACAGCACCTCATATTCCGCTTGGGAACCCTGCAGCCCAATGGTGTCAATGTGGACTTCACAAGCTTCAAAATCTCCCCTCCCCCAACCACATCCCAAAACCAGCCCAACTCGTCCCCGCCTCCCTAACCTGTCCTTCCTCCCACCTGTCCCCTCCTCCCACCTCAAGCCCCACCCCCATCTCCTACCTACTAACCTCATCCCGCCCCATTGACCTGTCCGTCCTCTCTAAACTGACCTGTCTCCTCCCTAACTCCCCACCTACACTCCCTTTACTGGCTCCATCCCCATCTCTTTGACCTGTTTGTCTCCTCTCCACCAATCTTCTCCTCTATCCACCATCTATCCGCCTCCCCCTCTCTCCCTATTTATTTCAGAACTCCCTTCCTCTCCCCCATTTCTGATGAAGGGTCTAGGCCCGAAACATCAGCCTTCCCGCTCCTCTGATGTTGCTTGGCCTGCTGTGTTCATCCAGCCCTACACCTTACCTAAGGTGAGGAGAAATTTCTTCACCCAAATCGGTGAGCCTTTGGAATTCTCTCCCACACAGAAAGTAGTTGAGGCCAAAACATTGAATGTTTTCAAGGAGTTCAATATAATTCTTAGGGCTAAGGGGATTAAAGGTAATGAGGAAAAAGTGGGAACAAGGTAAGAGGTAAATGATAAGCCTTGATCCTATTGAATGGCAGCGCAGGTTCAAAGAGCTGAATGGCCTATTCCTGCCTTTATTTTCTACATTTCTATGCTGGCATTTTGTTGTTCATATAAAAGAACTCCCAAATGTTCTGTACCTTTCTGTAGTTATATCCATTCAAATAATATTTAGCTCCTCAATTCTTCTTGTCAATGTGCATAACCTTTTCCCATATTATATTCCATCTGCCAAGTTTTAGACCACTCATCTAACTTATCTAAATCCCTCTACAGACTCTTTGTGTCATCCTCATCACTTGCCTTTCCCACCAATTTTGTGTAAATTCATACACTTGGTTATAGAACGCTTGCTTTCCTCATCCAAGTCATTAATATGTATTGTAAATAATTATAGCCCCAGTACTGCTCCCTATGGGATTGATATAGTTACGGGTTGCAATTCAGAAAAGGTCTCCCCTTGTCCCAACTCTCTATTCTCAATAGCCCAATTCTTTTTCTATGCTCATCCACTACCTCAACACTATGTGCTCTTATCTTATGAAGCAGCTTAATGGGGTACACCTTGTCAAATGCCTGCTGAAGATCCAAATACCACTTCAAACGATTCTGGTAAATTTGTCAGACATGATTTTCCCTTCATGAAGCCATGCTCGTATACAAAAGGTCAGAAATTGCTGGAGAAACTCATCAAGTTTGGCAGCATCTGTGTAGAACTGGGGTAAAGGTGGTATTTATGTTGATGGTGGGGAGTGCAAAGGGGGTGGTGGAGTGGAGTGAGCAGAAGGTGGAGAGGGAGCCCAGAGATAGAAGAAAAGTCGTATGGATAAAGGGATTGAGATACTGAGCCAAGGAAGAAAAGAAGCTAGGTTGGTAAAAATGCGTTGGCTGTGCTGAAAGTGGATGGTGTCATGACTGGGCCTTGAGTTTGGGGGTGGCTAATAGACATGGAAGGAGGTGTTCATGCTCTAAAGCTATTAACTCAATGTTGAGTCCTGAAGGCTTTAATGTCCCCAGACACAAAATGAGGTGTGGCTCTTCCAGTTTGCATTGAATGTTGCTGGAGCACTATAGCAGGCCTGAGACTGAAATGTTGGCCAGGGAACCCAGTGGTGTGTTGAAGTGCGGGCAACTGGAGGCTTGGGGTTATATTTACAGACAGAGCATAAGTGTTCCACAAAGTGATCACCCAGTCTGCGTTTAGTCTCCCCAATGTGGAGGAGACGACATTGCGAGCAGCAAATATAATAGACTAGATTGAGTGAAGTGCAGGTAAATCATTGCTTCACCTGGCTTTGGATAGTGAGGAGAAAGGAGTTAAATGGGCGAGGGTTGAACCTTCTGCATTTGGAGTTGTTAGGAGTGGAGTAGTGGTGGACCTGGTTGTTCCAGAGGGAACTGTTCCTGCAGAATGCTGACGGGAGGGCAATAGTTATCTGATGGTGGCATCTTGCTGGAGGGGCAGAAATGAAGGTTTATGATCTTTTGAAAATGGAGGCTATTAAGTTGGCAAGTGAGGACCCTATCTTTGTTGTGAGAGGGAAGAGAAGTTGTGAGGTCAGAATTGTGGGAAATTGGTCAGACATGGCTAAGGGCCTGTACTATTAAACTTTGGTTTTCAGAGTGCTTTCGATAAAATTTTCCACAGGAAGCTAGTTCGAAACACTAAAGCACATGGAATATAACATACTGTACTTGCATAGATTAATACTTAGCAACAGACAGAAAACAGAGAATGAATAAATGGGTCATTTCTACATTATGCTGTGACTAGTGGGATTCCACAAGGATCAGTATGTGGGGTCCCGGGTCCCCAGCTGTTCATAGTATGTATCAGTGAATTGGAGGTGGAGATCAAGTGTAATTTTTCCAAATTTGCGAATGGTACAAATATAAGTAGGAATATATAATATGAGGAAGATGTAAAGGCGTTGCCGAAAGATTCGGATAGACACAGTGAATAGGCAAGAGGAGTAGTACAGTGGCTCTTTGGTTAGCACTGCTGCCTCATAGCACCAGGATTCCCAGGTTCGTTTCCACCTTTGGGCGACTGTCTACGTGGATTTTGTACATTCTTTCCATGTCTCAATGGGTTTCTTCTGGGTGCTCTGTTTTCATCCCAGAATCCAAAGACGTGCAAATTAGGTGGATTGGCCATGCTAAGTTGCCCGTAGTAGTCAGGGTGGTACAGGCTAGGTGGATTAGCCATGGGAAATGCAAGGTTACAGGCATAGAGTAGGGTTGGGTCTGAATGGGATCCTGTTCAGAAGGTCGGTGTGGACTCTTTGAGCCAAATAGCCTGCTTCCATGCTGTAGGAATTCTATGATTCAATGATAGATGGAATACAATATGGAAAGATGTGAGGTTATCCACTTTGGGAGGGGAAGCAGATTAATCCAGAAACTAAGTTAATGTTCTGGGAACCTGGGTTTGAATCCCACTATGACACATGGTGGGATTTGAATTAGATAGAAACAATATCTGGAATTAAGAATTAAGAATCGATTGATGATGTCGGGAAGAAAATCATCTAGCTCATTAATGTCCTTAGGAGATCTGACATCCTCAACTGATATGGCTGAAATGTGACTCCAGTTCCACAGCAAAGTGTTTGACTCTCAACTGCCCTCTGAAGTAGCTTAGCAAGCTGCTCAGTTGTACCAATTGTATGAAGTCCCAAAGAAATGAAACTGGAAGGAACACCTGGCGTTGACCTACGCAGCAGAATAGGCGATGACATAAGCAGCCTGGTTGACCTTGCAAAGTCCTTCTTACTAACATCTAACTCCTTACTAATTTTAGTTAGTGCACAAATTGGGAGAGCTGTGTCACAGACAAATTAAGCAACAGCCTAGCATAGTCAAACTCATGGAATCATACCTTACAGACAATATCCCAGACACCACCACCATCATTCCTGGATATGTCCTATTCCACCAGCAGGGCAGAACCAGCAGAGGTGGTGACAAGGTAATACACAGTGGAGGGAGAGTTGCCTGGGAGATCTCAACATGGACACCGGACTCCATGAAGTCTCATGGCTTCAGGTTAAATATGGGTAAGGAAATCTCCGGCAGCAGCACTATTGATCGAGCTGGTCTGGTCCTAAAAGACATTGCTGTTAGACTGGGTCTGCAGCAGGTGGTGAGGGAGCCAACAAGAGAGAAAAACATACTTGACCTCATCCTTATCGATTGCCAGTTGTAGATGTATCGGTCCGTGACAGTATCGGTAAGAGTAACCACCACATTGTTCTTCTGGAGATAAAGTCCTGCTTTAACCTCCATGTTATGGTACTATCACCTGCTAAATGGGACAGACAGCGAACAGATGTTGGAACTCGACTTGGCATCCATGAGGCACTGTGGGCTGTCAACGGCAACAGAAATGTACTCCAGCACAATCTTCAACCTCATGGCCTGACAATACCCCCACTCAACTATTACCAGCAAGCCAGAGGAATAACGCAGGTTCAATGAAGAGTGCAGGAGGACATGCCAGGAACAGCACTAGGCATACCTAAAAATGAGATGTCAATCTGTTGAAGATACCTAACAGGACTACTTGCATGCCAAACAGCATAAGCAGCAAATGTGAGCTAAGTGAGCCCAAAACCAACAGATCAGATCTAAGATAACAAGCATGGGGCTGGATGAACACAGCAGGTCAAGCAGCATTATAGGAGCAGGAAAACTTGACGTTTCGGGCCTAAACCCTTCATCAGAAATGGGGGAGGGGAAGAGGGTTCCGAAATAAATAGGGAGAGAGGGGGAGGCGGACAGAGGATGGATAGTTGCAGTGGGAGAGAGATTCCCTGAGGTTTGTCCGGAGGGAGGAGGGTAACTTCTTCAGGGTAGGCATCCTTAGAAGAGGCTTCGCAGTGGGGTTAAAATTGTATCAGAGATAAAAGGTACTGCAGATGCTGGAGAATGCCTACCCTGAAGAAGTTACCCTCCTCCCTCCAGACAAACCTCAGGGAATCTCTCTCCCACTGCAACTATCCATCCTCTATCCGCCTCCCCCTCTCTCCCTATTTATTTCGGAACCCTCTTCCCCTCCCCCATTTCTGATGTAGGGTTTAGGCCTGAAACGTCAAGTTTTCCTGCTCCTATGATGCTGCTTGACCTGCTGTGTTCATCCAGCCCCATGCTTGTTATCTCGGATTCTCCAGCATCTGCAGTACCTTTTATCTCAGATCAGATCTAAGCTCTGCAGTCCTGCTACATCCAGTCATGAATAGTGGTGGATAGTTAAACAACTGACTGGAGAAGGAGGCTCCACGAATATCCCCATCATCAATGATGGAAGAACCCAATACATCAGTGTAAAAGATAAGGTTGAACCATTTGCAGCAATTTTCAGCCAGAAGTGCTGAGTGGATGATCCATCTCAACCTCCACCAGTGGTCCTCAGCATCACAAATACCAGTTTTCAGCCAATTCAATTTGCTCCATGTGATATCAAGAAATGGTTGGAGGCACTGGATGCAGTAAAAGCTATGATCCCTGATAACATTGCGTCAATAGGACGGAAGGCTTATGCTCCAGAACTTGTTGCTTCCCTAGCCAAGCTCTTAGAAGCATAGAAAATAGGTGGCCCTTCAAGTCTGCACCACCATTCAATATGATCATGGCTGATCATGCAATCTCAATATTCCATCACATTTTCCCTCTATACCCCTTGATCCCTTTAGCCACAAGGGCCACATCCAACTCCCTCTTGAATTTATCTAACGGACTGGCCCCAAAGCTTTCTGTGGCAGCGAATTCTACAGGTTCGCAACTGAGGAAATTCTTCCTCATCTCAGTCGCTGAATGGCTTACCCCTTATTCTTAAACTGTGATCCCTAGTTCTGGACTTCCCCAGCATCGGGAACATTCTTCCCGCACCTAGCCTGTCCAGTCCCATCAGGACTTTATATGTTCCGATCAGATCCCCCCTCATTCTTCTAAATTCCAATGAGTACAAAACCAGTCAATCCAGTCTTTCTTCATATGTCAGTCCTGCCATCACAGGAATCAGTTTGGTGAACTTTCACTGGATTCCCTCAATAGCAAGAACGCACTTCCTCAGATAAGGAGACCAAAACTGCACACAATACTCCAAGATGTAGCCTCACCAAGGCCCTGTATAACTGCAGTAAGATATCCCTAACTCCTATACTCGAATCCTCTTACAATAAAGGCCAGTATGCCATTAGCTTTCCTCACTGCTTACTGCACCCGCATGCCAACCTTCAGCGATTGTTCCAACAAAACATTGTTGCACCTCACCTTTTGCAAAACTGATACCATTCAGATAATAATCTGCTTTCCTGTTTTTGCCACCAAAGTGGATAACCTCACATTTCTCCATACTAGAGGATATTGCATTTGCCAAAAATTTGTCCAATCAGCCAGTCTGACCAAGTCACTCTGCTGCCTCTTAGTATCCTACACACAACACACAGCTTAGTGTCACCTGCAAATTTGGAGATATGACATTAATGTATATTGTGAACAACTGGGGTCCCAGCACAGAACCCTGCGGTACCCTACTCGTCGCTGCCTGCAACTCTGAAAAGGACCTGTTTATTCCACCTCTCTGCTTCCTGTCTGCCAACCAGTTTTTTTATCCACGTCAATACATTACCTCTGCTACCATGAGCTTTAATTTTCCTCACTAATCTCTTGTGTGGAACCTTGTCAAAAGCCTTTTGGAAGTCCAGACACACAACATCTACTGATTCACCCTTGTCCACTCTACTGGTCACAACCTTAAAAAAGTTCCAAAAGATTTGCCAAGCATGATTTCCCTTCAGTGAATCCATGCTGACTTTTGTTACACTTCCCAAATGCTCAGCTATTACTTCCTTAATAAATTGACTCCAGCACTTTCCCCACCACTGTTGTCAGGCTAACCAGCCTACAATTCCCTATTTTCTCTCCCTCCTTTTTTAAAAAGTGGGGTTACATTACCTCATCTGATGTAATTGCAATACTCATGTCTACCGGACAATGTGGAAAATTTCCTAGCTATGTCCTGTACACAAAAAGCAGGATGAATTCAACCCAGCCAGTTACCGTTCCATCAGTCTACTCTTGATCATCAGCAAAAGTTAGGAAGGTGTCATCAACAGTGCTATCCTGCAGCGCCTGTTGAGCAATAACCTGCTTCGTTCACCCCAGTTAGGGTTCCACCAGGACTACTCATCTCCTGACATCATTACAGCCTTGGTTCAAATATGGACAAAAGAGCTGAATTCCAGAGGTGAGGTGAGAATGACAGCCCTTGAAATCAAAGCTACATTTGACTGAGTGAAGCATCAAGGAGCCCTAGCAAACTGGAATCAGTGGGTTTCGGGGGAAAACTCTCCACTTGTAGAAGTTAAACATGGCACAGAAGATAATTGTGGTTGTTGGAGCTCATTCACCTAAGCTCCTGGAGCTCTCTGCAGGTGTTTCTCATGGCAGTGTCCTTGGCCCAACCATCTTCAGCTGCTTCATCAATTACCTTCCCTCCATCATAAAGTCAAAAGTGGGGATTTTTGCTGTTGATTGCATAATGCTCACCACCATTAGCAACACAGATGCTGAAGCAGTCCATATTCAAATGCAACAAGATCTCAACAACATCCAGGCTTGCGCTGGCCGTGTGGCAAGTAGCATTTGCACCATGCATAAATGTCAGGTCATGACCATCACCAATAAGAGACAATCTAACCGCAGCCTTTTGACGTTCAATGGTGTTGCCATCAATGAATCCCCCACTGTCACCATCCTGGAGGTTACCATTGATAAGAAACTCAACTGGACTCACCACTAAACACAGTGGCTACAGGAGCAAATTATTGGCTAGGAATAGTGCAGCGACTAACTCACCCCTGTCTCCCAGAGCCTGTCCATCATCTGCAAGGCACAAGTCAGGAGTGTGATGGAATACTCCCCGTTCGCCTGGAAGGATGCAGCTCCGACAACACTCAAGAAGCTTGACGCTATCCAGGATAAAGCAGCCCACTTGATTGGCACCACATCCACAAACATCCATTTCCTCCACCACTGACGCACAATAGTAGTAGTGTGTACTGTCTACAAGATGCATTGCAAAATTCACCAGAGATTCTCAAACAGCACCTTCCAAATCCATGACCACTTACATCTGGAAGGATAAGGACAGCAGATACATGGGAGCACTACTACCTGCAAGATCCCCTCCAAGCCACGCACCAATCTGACTTGGAAATTGTTCTTTCACTGTCACTGGGTCAATAAACTGGAATTCCATCATTAAGGGCATTACAGATTTACCTACAGACATGGTTTGCAGCCTTCAAGAAGGCAGCTCACCACCTTAAGGACAACTAGGGATGGGCAATAAATGCTTCCTGACCAGCAATCCCCACATCACACAAATGAATATAAGAAAAATTCGAGTAAATGAGAAGTGAATTCTTGTCCATAAGACCATAAAGACTAGGAGCAGAAATTAGGCCATTCGGCCCACCGAGTCTGCTTCGCCGTTCAATCATGGCTGATAAGTTGCTCAACCCCATTCTCTTGCTTTCTCCCCGTAACCCTTGATCCCCTTGATAATCAAGAACCTATCTATCTCAGTCTTAAATGTACTCAATGACCTGGCCTCCACAGCCTTCTGTGGCAGTGAATTCCATAGATTCACCACTCTCTGGCTGCAGTAGTTTTTCCTTATCTCCGTTCTAAAAGGTCTTCCCTTTACTCAAAGGCTGTGCCCTTGGGTCCTAGTCTTTCCTACCAATGGAAGAGTCTTCCCAACGTCCACTTTGTCCAGGCCATTCTGTATTCTGAAAGTTTCAATTAGGTGCCCCCCTTGTCCGTCTAAACTCCAATGAATATAGTCCCAGAGTCCTCAAACGTTCCTCATATGTTAAGCTTTCCATTCCTGGGACCATTCTCAAAAGCCTCCTCTGAACCCGCTCCAGGGCCAGTACATCCTTTGTGAGGTATGGGGCCCAAAACTGCATGCAATACTCCAATGTGGCCTGACCAGAGCCTTATAAAGCCTCAGTAGCACATCCCTGCTTTTATATTCAAGTCCTCTCAAAATAAATGCCAACGCTGTGTTTGCCTTCCTGACTCAACCTGCAAGTTTACCTTGAGAGAATCCTGTACTAGGATTTTGCACTTCAGACTTCTGAATTTTCTTCCCATTTAGAAAATAGTCCATGCTTTTATTCTTCTGACCAAAGTGCATGACCTCACACTTTCCCACGTTGTTCTCCATCTGCCACTTCTTTGCCCACTCTCCTAACCTGTCCAGGTCTTCTGCAGCCTCGCCACCTCCTCAATACTACCTGTTTTTCCACCTATCTTTGTATCATCTGCAAACTTAGCCAGAATGCCCACAGTTACTTCATCTAGATCATTAATGTACAAAGTAAATGATTTGAATGAAGGAGTGGAAGGGCGGATTAGTAAGTTCACGGACGATACGAAGGTGGGTCGAGTTGTGGATAGTGCGGAGGGCTGTTCTAGGTTCCAAAGGGACATTGATAGGATGCAGAGTTGGGCTGCGAAGTGGCAGATGGAGTTTAACCCTGAAAAGTGTGAGGTGATTCACTTTGGAAGGACAAACTTGAAAGCAGAATACAGTGTTAACGGAAAGATTCTTGGCAGTGTGGAGGAGCAGAGGGATCCTGGGGTTCATGTCCACAGTTCCCTGAAAGCTGCCACCCAGGTGGACAGTGTTGTTAAGAGGCGTATGGTGTGTTAGCTTTCAATAATAGAGGGATTGACTTCAAGAGCCATGAAGTTATGCTTCAGCTATACGAAAGCCTGGTTCAGCCACATCTGGAGTATTGTGTCCAGTTCTGGTCGCCTCATTACAGGAAAGATTTGGAAGCATTGGAAAAGGTGCAGAGGAGATTTACCAGGATGTTGCCTGGAATGGAGGGAAGTTCTTACGAGGAAAGGTTGAGAGAGCTAGTGCTTTTCTCTTTAGAACGACAAAGGATGAGAGGTGACTTGATAGAGGTGTACAAAATGATCAGAGGTCTAGATAGAGTGGACAGCCAGAGACTTTTTCCTCGGGTGGAGGTAGCTATTACGAGGGGGCATAGTTTTAAACTGCGTGGAGGTAGATATAGCAGAGATGTCAGAGGTAGGTTCTTTACTCAGAGAGTGGTAGGGGCGTGGAATGCATTGCCAGAGAGGGTAGTGGAGTTGGCCTCATTAGGGGCATTTAAGCAGCTATTAGATGGGAATTTGGATGATAGTATAAGGTAGGCGTGGAGGTTAGATAGACCTTAGGATTAGGGTAGAAGTTTGGCACAACATTGTGGGCCGAAGGGCCTGTACTGTGCTGTACTGTTCTTTTTTCTGTGTTCTGTAATTGAAAAGTTGTGGTCCCAGCACTGACCCTTGGGGAACACCACTTGTCACCAGCTGCCATCCTGAGAAAGACCCCTTTATCCCTACTGTCTGCTTTCTGCCAGACAGCCAATCTTCTATCCATGCTAGCACCTTGCCACTAACACCACAGACCCTGATCTTACACAGCAGCCTCCTGTGTGGCACCTTATCAAAGGCCTTTTTGAAGTCCAGGTAGATAACATCCATTGCATTTCCTTGGTCTACCCTGCTCGTTACTTCCTCAAAGAATTCTAGCAGATTTGTCAAACATGACCTCCTTTTGTTTAAACCATGCTGACTTTGCCCTATTTTACTATACACTTCCAAATATTCAGCAATCTCATCCTTTACAATGGACTCCAAACTCTTACCCACGACTGAGGTTAGGCTTATTGGCCTGTAATTTTCCGTCTTTGTCCCACTCCCTTTTTAAACAGGGGTGTCACGTTAGTGATTTTCCAGTCCTCTGTGACCCTCCCTGACTGTAGTGATTCCTGAAAGATCACCAGTAATGCTTCCACTGACTCTTCAGCTATCTCCTTTAGAACTCTGGGGTGTAGTCCATCTGGTCCAGGTTATTTGTCTACCTTCAGGCCAGTCAGTTTTACTAACACCTTTTCCTTGGTGATGGCCACCATACTCAGCTCTGCACCCTGACTGTCTTGAATTTTCGGGATATTACTCATGTCTTCCACCATGAAGACTGATGCGAAGTAATTATTCAGTTCCTCAGCCATTTCCTTGTTCCCCACTACCGTCTCTCCACCGTGATTTTCCAATGTCAACTTTTGCCTCTCTTTTGTCCTTTATATACCTAAAGAAACTCTTACAGTCTTCACTTATATTACTGTCTAGCTTACCCTCATTTTAATCATCTCCCTCCTTTTTTTTTTTGTTGTCCTCTGTTGATCTTTGTAAGCTTCCCAGTCCTCTGGTTTCCCACTGCCCTCTGCCACATTATATGCTTTCTCTTTTGCTTTTATGCTATCCCTGACTTCCTTAGTCAGCCATGGTTGCCCCATCCTCCCTGTACCATGCTTCTTTTTTCTAGGGATAAGTTTCTGCTGCGTCTCCTGAATTACTCCCAGAAACTCCTGCCATTGCTGTTCCACTGTCTTTCCTGCTAGGCTGCTCTTCCAGTCAGTTCTGCCCAGCTCCTCCCTCACACCTCTGTTGTCACCTTTATTCAGCTGTAATACCATTACCTCTGATTCTGTCTTCTCCCTCTCAAATTGCAGAGTAAATTCTATCATCTTATGATCACCGCCTCCTAAGAATTCCTTTACCTTAAGCTCCCTTACCAATCTGCCTCATTGCACAACACCAAATCCAGTATTGCCTGTTCCCTTGTGGGCTCCACTATGAGCTGCTCCAAAAAGCCATCTCATATACATTCCACAAACTCCTTTTCTTGCAATCCACTACCAACATGATTTTCCCAGTCCATCTGCATATTGAAATCCCCCATGATCACCATGATTTTGCCTTTCTTATTCACCTTTTCTATCTCCTGGTGTATCTTGCGCCCCAGCTCCTGACTAATGTTTGGAGGCCTGTACACAACCCCAGTTATTTTTTTTTTTAATCTTTGTGGCTCATCAGTTCTACCCACACAGATTCTACATCATCTGACCCTACTTAATTTCTTCCTATTGATTCAATTTCATTTCTCACTAGTAAGGCAACCCCACCCCCTCGGCACACCTGCCTATCTTTTCGGTAAGATGTATGTCCTTGGATATTCAGTTCCCAATCCTGATCCTCTTGCAACCATGTCTCCGTGATGCCTACCACGTCATATCTGCCAGTCAGCGCCACAAGCTCATTTACCTTATTCCTTATACTGCGTGCATTCAGATATAACACCTTCAGTCCTATATTAACCCTCCCTCTTCTCATTTTCATTTGTTTTTCCAGTGTTTGATTGAAAGCCTTTTCCAAACACTCTGTCCTATTTGTGTCTGTGCTGGTGACTTTAATAACCTCTCCTGAATTTCTCTTCCCTGTCATTTCTTTCCTATTTTTCCACTTAGTTGAATCCACCACTACAGATGTTAACTTGCTCCTTTGTTTCCCACCGGGGCAAGTTTTCCCATTCCCTTCCCTCCCCACTTTCTAGTTTAAAGTCCTTTTGACCAGCCTATTTACTCTTTTCGCTAGAACATTGGTCCCAGCTCGATTCAGGTGGATACCATCCCAACGGTACAGATCCCTCCTGTTCCAATACAATACTGATGCCAGTGCCCCATGAAAAGGAACTCCTCTTTCCAGCATCACTCTTTTAACCACGTGTTTACTTCCCTTATTCTCATGTCCCTATGCCAATTAGCACGTGGCTTGGGCAGTAATCCGGAGATTATAACCCTTGAGGACCTGTTCTTTAATTTCGTTCCTAGCTTCTGACAATCCCTGAACAGGTCCTCTTTCCTAGTCTTGCCTATGTTGTTTGTTCTGACATGGACCACAACAACTAGATCCTCCCCCTTCCTCTCCAATACCTTGTCGAAAAAGAGAAGCTGGATCTGAATTCTCTAGAGTTTTGAAGAATGAAGTGATGGAATTGAAATTGAAATATACAAAATACTTAAAAGGAATAGACATGGTAAATACAGACTCTATGTTTTTCCTGGTTAGGAATTTGAAAGCTGTGAGCAGTTTAAAAGTAAGAGGGCTGCCACTTAAGTCTGAGATGGGGAGAATTATTTTTACTCGGATGGTTGTGAACATTTGGAATTCCCTACTACAGAGGGCTGTGGACACTGTCTTTGAATATGTTTAAGATAAA
This sequence comes from Ginglymostoma cirratum, assembly GCA_024137785.1. Taxonomy (NCBI): domain Eukaryota; kingdom Metazoa; phylum Chordata; class Chondrichthyes; order Orectolobiformes; family Ginglymostomatidae; genus Ginglymostoma; species Ginglymostoma cirratum. Next base: position 15,964,383 of record JAHRHZ010000249.1, read on the forward strand.
GGTTGATAGTATCCTGATTACCAGTGGTATATGAGGTTATGGGATGGGGTGAGTAACAGATACTGAATTATTTGATCAGACGTGGTTGTTTTGATGGATGAATAGCCTACTCCTGTTCTTTGTTCTTGAGATGACTGACCTCTGTCAGCACAGCTATCTCCCTTTGCACAAAGTGTGTTTCCAACCTATGCAAAGTTTGAGTTATTTAAAATATAACTCTCTATAAATCTACATTTCAACAGTGATTATCTTTCTAAAACACTTTGGCTGTACAGCACTTTGAGCTTTCCGGTGTTGAGAAGAGCAGTATAAATCCAAATCCTTTTCTCTCTCCTTTTCTTGCTCACTGATGCACCTTGTTCTTGTTGATTTAGATTGGTTTTAAATACTCCAGTGTGTCTTAATTTCAGAAAAAAAACATTGTGTTTAAATTCTTTCATAGATTCCTTTTCTGTCGTCTTATCCGGCCAGCATCATTCCCTATCCTCTGAATATTGCTTTCATGATCATGGCCTTTTGCATTCTTCCTCCCTTTACTCCTTCATTCACCACTATGCCTTCAGCCATTTAGATTCCATGATCCAAATTTCTCACCTTTAACATTTCCTTCTATCTATTTCCCTGTGTCCTGAAAGTTCTTCCTGAATACTCACTATTTTAACAAAGATTAATCATCCCTCCTTACAGATACATGCTTGGTTGTATCCTTTTTCTTTGAGTACACTACAGTAGGTAGGGATTATTGCTATGGTCTTATCAGGTTGTCCCTCAGCCTCTGACGCTTTAACAAAAACGATCCAAGTTTGTCCAACCTCTACTTATAGCTGATGCACTCCAATCTAGGCAGAATCCTTGTAAACCTCTTCTACACCCTCTCCAAAGCATCCACATCCTTCCTTTCTAGTGTGGTGACCAGACTACACACAGTTCTCCAAATATGGCCTAACTAAAATTTAATACAGCTGTAACATGACTTGCCAACTTTTATACTCAATGCCCTGACCAACAAAGGCAAACTTATACCTTCTTTGCCACATTATCCATTGTGTTGCTACTTTCAGGGAACTATGGACTTACACCCCAAAACCCCTGTGTATAACAATGTTCCTAAGGGTCCTGCCATTTACTGTGTACTTTCTTCTTGCACTTGACCTTCCAGAATGCATCACCTCACACCTGTCCAGGTTAAACTCCATCTGCCACTTCTCCACCCAACTTTGCAACGAATCTGTATCCTGCTGTATCCTTTGACAGCCTTCCTCACTGTGTACAATTCCTCCAGTTTTCATATTATCCGCAAACTTACTAATCAGACCATCTTAAATTTTTATCCAAGTCATTTATATGTTGCAAAAAAAGTGGTCCCGAACTGGTTCTTGCAGAACACCACTGATCACGGACCTCTAGTCAGAAAAACAGCCCTTCACAACTTCCCTTTGTCTCTATGACCAAGCCAATTTTATATCCAACTGACCAACTTACCATGGATCCTATCTGACTTGATCTTCTGGATCAGCCTACAATGAGCGATCTTGTCAAATGCTTCAGTAAAGTCTGTGTAACCAACATCCCTACCCTCATCAATCTTTGTCACTTGCTCAAAAAGCTGAAAACTTTTGAGACAAAACCTTCCCCACATGATGCCATGCAGACTTCCCCTAAGAAGTCCATTTCTTTTCAAATGCAAGTAAATCCTGTCCTTAAGAATCTTCTCCAGTAACTACCCGACTACTGATGTCAGGCTCACCGGCCTATAATTTGCTAGATTATCCCTGTTGCTGTTTTGAACAGAAGAAGAATATTGGCTATTCTTCAATCTTCTGGGACCTCACCCATGGCTCCAGAGGATACAAACATCTCTTGGGGCCCCAGGAAAACTCCCTCCTTGCCTCCATCAGTATCCTGGGACAGATCCCATCAGGCCCTGGGTGTTAACTATCTTAATGTTTTTCAAGACACCCAACACCTCTGAAATAATTCCACAGAGGCTCATATCCTATCAACAAGTCACCCTTTATTTACACATGCATAGTACTTGACACTGATCCAACTTCCTCAGAGCCAGCATTCAGAGTGAACAGAACCTCTGACACCAGTTTATATCTGTCAGACAGGGCTCCCTGATTACACCAGGTTAACGGATACTGTCAGGGAACTCATATTCTATAGGGTGCACTTGGCTGACCTTGTTACATTCATTACATCCTTGCTCCTCTAAGTCTGGAAATGTAGGCCTGTCTTGGGGCATTTTCACACCAAGTCTGGTTCCTCTGACTCAGCCTCAGATCCAGGCAGCCTGTACTGAACCGACGCCTGCCTCTTGAGCTCAGAGTGACTCAAAAGAAATTCATCCTGTTCTTCAGGTGGTAAAGGTGTCAAGGCTGTGACAACTGCCATGTCCACCTCAGACTCTGAGGTTTCTTTGATGCTAGACGGAGTGGGAGAACCCACAGGTTCCAATGGCCTTTCCAGCTGTTCAGAGGGGCTGGGTATGTTTTTGCTCCTGCCCTGTTTGCAAATTTGCAGCTTTCATGTGGTCCACCTGTTTGTTCAGGACTGTGCCACCTCCACGAATGTTGTACGTCACAGGACCTGACCTCGTCAATCATGTCTCTTACGCATGCAGGGCCATTTTTGTGGTTTCGGCACCAAACTTCATCCCCTGTAGTAAGCTGTCTCTCTCAGTTAAAGGAGTTTTGCGTCTCGCACTGGTGTTCCTGATGTCATTTCACCCTCATCCCCAGGTTTCAGGATGATCAGATTTAACACGATGTGGAGTCCATTAGCGTCTCTGCTAGAACTATTGGTATAGTTACATGAGGGGTGGTCTGATAATCAAATAGGAATCGAGTCGGTTTGGTATTAAGTGAAGCTGCATACTGTTTCTTTAATCCTGCTTTCAAAGTTTGGTCTGCTCTTTCCGTCAGACCATTGGACGATGGATGAAATGGAGCTATCCTTATACGTTAAATGCCGTTTGACTCTAGGAACTCTATGACTAAGAACATTGGGCTCATGAGAAAACCTGCACTGTGAACGTGCAACCGAGTCCAGGGTTTACCCGACTGTTCCAACGAATGTGGGGGAGCTGCTGGCGGTAATTTATTTCCATGTTGGCACTCTGGGCACTGACCCACCAACGTGGCTTTGTCTGCATCCAGTCCTGGCCGCCAGACATAACATCTTGTCGACATCTTCATTATGAACACCCTTGGATGACCTTGGTGGAGTTCAATCAGTATCTGGCAGTGACCTATGCTCGAGACAATCACTCTTGCTCCCTATAACAAAATACCATCCTCTGTGGTGATCTGGTCTCATTGGGTCTGGAAAGGTTTCAATTCTGGTTACAATGACCCTTTTGTTTACCCATCACCATGAGCTGTTTTGGATTTGCCAGGACTGGATCTTTTTGTGTCCACAGACTAATATTGTCAGCAGTGACCGGAAAGGTGTCCAGAAAGTATAAAACCAGAACGGACTGTTCCAGTGCCAGCACAACTGAGGGTGTATCTGCCAGTGGGAGGTGGCTGAAGGCATCCGCAATTGCTACTTGACCTCCCGGACGGTATCCCAACTTGTAATTGTACACACTTAGAATGAGAGCCCACCACTGAATTCGACCTGAAGTTATGAGTGGCACGGCCTTGTCCTCTTTGAGTAGCCTTAGCAAGGGTTTGTAGTCTGTTACTATTACACATTTACGTCCATAAAGGTATTAGTGGAACTTTCTCACACCAAAACTGACTGCCAATCCTTCCTCCTTTGGGTGTATTTGTGATTTGCATAAGCCAAAGTCCAGGAAGTGTACACTATTGGGCCATCTGTGAGCCAACGCTGCTCTGCTATTATATGGGGAGGCGTCGCATCTCAGCACCAGATCTCGCTTAGGATCATAGTGTGCCAACACCTTACGTGATGATAGCTGCTTCTTCACTTCCCTAAAGGCTACATCTTGGCTATAAGACCATTTCCAAGGCTACCCCTTTTTCAACAGCAGATATAAGGGTGCCAGGATGGAGGCCAGGTTAAGTATGATCTTTCCATAATAATTCACCAGTCCAAGGAAAGACCTAAGATCCAGGACAGTTGTGGGAGCCGGGACGCCTTTGAGTGCCCTCACTTTATCTTCGAACAGGTGTAACCTGGTCTTGTCAACTCTGTAGCCTAAGTAGGTCACTTGGGGTGCCTGGAACATACATTTTTCCTTTCAAAAATGTAGGCCCACCTTGGAGAAATGTCTAAGAACTGTGTCCAAATTCTCTCTTAAGTGTTCTTTGTTGGTCTTCCCTGTTATTTGCACTTCATCCAGATAAATTGTCACCTGGGGTTAACCTTGTAAAATGTTCTCCATCATCCTGTGAAAAATGACACAAGCTGATGATACCCCAAATGACATTCTTGTATATTGGTCCAAACCCTTATGGGTATTAATTGTAGCACACTTCTGCGAATCCTCATCTAACGACAATTGCAGGTGCGCACGGCCATGTCCGGCTTCATGAAGGTCAGCACCCCCTGCCACCAGCTTTGCATACAAGTCCCCTATACGAGGGATTGGGTATATATATCCAGCAGCGAGAAGTGGTTTTACCTTTTGTTTAAAATCCCCACAAGGTGAACCGAACCATCAGGATTCACAATTGGTATGACTGGTGCTGCCTATACTTTATACTTGATTGGTTTGATCATTTCTTCACTTTCCAACCTCCCGATTTCTGCTTGTAAGGCAAATGGCACTGGGTAGTCCTTGCAGAATTGTGGGATTTTTCCCGGTCGACATGCAAGGTGACCTTGGCCCCTTTGATAGTCCCTCGACCTTCCTGAAAATCTTTTGAGTATTTAATTAGGACTTCACTCAGGCAGCCATTTTCTGATCAAAAAATGTTGAGTCAATCAAGGTGAATCTTTCTCAACCAATTTCGCCCCATCTGGCTGGGGTCCAAGCTTTTTACTACAATCAGTGGTAACTGAACCAGTTGCCTCTCATATGAGACTGGAACTGAAGTTGTACCCTTAATCTGTAAAGGTTCCTGGATATAGGTTCTCAGTCTAGTCAAAATCTTACGCAAATGTAAGGGTTGGAATTTTGTCAAAGACAAGTTCTGCAATCACTGATACACCTGCGCCAGTATTAGAACTGGGTGACTATTTAACCAGGCTTTTATTTTGATTAGTTCTGATTTGGGACTTGCTAAACAATTTAACTGTTCCAAGGTAGATGCAAGTGAACTTTCCAGGGTGTGCACTCTCCTGGATACCAACCGATGAGTTCTCATACTGAATTCAAGCCTAATAGGATTCTTTTGCTGTCTTGAGTCCACGTACCAGCAGCAACCAGAATGGCTTGCAGATCCAGATCCTGAAGAAAAAATTAACAGTTTGGCCAAGGCTTGGCTTTGTTTTGAGGTTGTGCTTGGGCTGATCTAGAGTCCCTCCATTCTGGATATTTCCTAAGTGAGGCTATGCAGTTGCCTTCACTCAAGTGGTGTCCCCCAAACTCAGGTGAGGGTGTCCACTTGCATCAGCATAATCTGTAACTCATATGCTCTCCTTGCCACATTTTCTAATGACAAAGCCAGTTGTAGTACCTGTTTGAAGTCCACTTAGGCTTCTGCTGGTAAGCACTTTTGCATAGTTACATCATTAATTCCACATACCAAACAGTCTCTCAGCATCTTATTAAGGGTTAAACCAAAGTTACATGCTTCTGCTAGTTGTCTTAACCTCATCAAAAATCCTGACATAGATTCCCCTGGTTCTCAAACTGCCGAGTAAAGCCGTTAGCATCTCAGAATTAGACAAGGCTTAGGGTCGTAATATTCCTTAACTAAACCCATCAACTCTTGAAAGATTCTAGTATCTGGTGCCTCAAGAAATGTTAGACCCCTAATACTTGAAACAGCTGCAGGTCCAGAAGCTGTAAGGAGAATTACTCATTGACTTTCATCTGCTCCAAGGTCATTTGCCTGAAACAAATAACGCATTCTTTCCACATACTGGGCCCAGTCTTCGGCAGGATCGAGCAGGTCAAGCTTCCCAAATAATGACATGATGCCAGAAATGCTTACCCCAACTCAAAGTCACCCTTTATTTACACACGTGCAGTATTCAACACTGATCTGGCATCGTCAGAGCCAGTTCTCAGAGTGAACAGAACCTCTGACATTCCTGTTCTTGTATGTCAGCTAAGGGTCCCTGATTGGACCAGGTTAACAGCCCCAATCAGGGAACTCATATTCTGTGAAGTCCATGTGGCTGACCTTGTTGAAATCACTACAACTGCCTTCTTAATATCCACACGCCCTAGCATATTAATATATCCCTGTCTAATCTTACCATCCTCCATGTCCCTCTGCTCGGTGAATAGTGATACGAAGTGCTTATTAAAGACCTCAGCCACTTCTGACTCCATGCATAAATTCTGTTTTTTGTCCTTGAATGGGTCTCCCTTTCCACAGCCGCTGTCTTGCTCCTGATATACATAAAAAAACAAAAAATGCCTCAGGGGGAATCTCCTTAATTTGACTTGCCAAGGATATTTCATTTTGCCTTTTAGCCCTCCTAATTCCTAGTTTAAGTTCTACACCTTGTTATCTTAAGCACTTGCCTGCTCTCTTTATACTCCTCAAGCACCTTGTCTGATTTCAGTTCCCTAGACCTTACACATGGCTTCTTTCTCTTTCTGATTAAACTGTCAATATCTCTTGTCATGCAAAGCTTCCAAAGCTTTCATCCTCACAGGAACATGTTAGTCCTAAACTCTGATCATTTGGTCTTTAAAAGATTCTGATATGTCAGAAACGGATTTACCTTCAAACGGCTACCCACAAACTCATTTCTCCAGTTCCTGCCTATTACTGTTGTAATTAGCCTTCCCTCAATTTAGCGTTTTCTCCTGAGGACCTATCTTATGCTTATTCATAACCATCTTAAAAAATATGGAATTATGATCACTGTTCCCAAAATGCTTCCACACTGAAACCTCAGACACCTGGCCAGGCTCGTTTGCAATATGAAGTCTATTATGGTCCTTCCTGACTTAGACTATCTGTATATTGTCTTCGCTGGATATTTACCTAGTCTAGTTTCCATGTGACTCCAAACCCACAGCACTGTGTTTGATTCTTAATTGCACGCTAAAACGGTCTAGTAATTCACTTGGTTGTGATAATTGTTAGAAAGCCTCAACAAGAAATGAAACTTGATGTCATCAGTATCACCTGGTATCAACATAAGCATCAGAAATGATAACAGCAGAAACAGCCCTGTCAACCCTGAAAAGTCCTCCTTACTAAAAACTGGGGTTTACAGCTAGCATTGGGAGGCCTGTATCACATACTAGTCAAGCAACAGCGTAACATAGTCATTATCATGGAATCACACCTGAAAGGTAATGTCTAAGAAACCACCATCACCATCCCTGGGAATGCCCTGGTGCAACACAGGACAGACCCAGCAGAGTTTATGCCACAGTAGTATACAGTGGGAGGAAGTTGACATCTGTATTGACTGTGTACATCATGAAATTGCATGGCATCAGGTCAGCCATGGGCAAGGAAACTTCCTGCTGATTACCACATACCATCCTCCCTCGACTGATGAATCTGTGCTTTCCCATGTTGAATAACATTTAGAGGAAACATTGAGAGCGGCAAGGGCACAGGATGTACTCTGGATGCAGAATTTAGTTTATCCATCACTGAGTGGCTCATCACTGCTGACTGAGGTGATCGAGTCCTAAAGGATATCACTGCTGAACTGGGACTGCGCCCAGTGGTGAGGGAACCAATGAGAGTGAGAAGCCTATTTGATCTCTTTCTCACCAATGTGTCTGCTGCAGATGCAACAGTCCAGGAAGAGAGGCTGCCGCACAATCCTTGGGGTGATGAAATCTAGTTTTCACATTGAGAATACCTTACATCGTGTTGTGTGGCACTATCACTGTGCTAAATGGGACAGAGTTCAAAAAGATCTACTAACTTGACTGTGCATCCATGAGGCTCTGTGGCCATCAGCAGCAACAGAAACATACTCCAACACAGCCTGCAGCCTCATGACCTGGCATATGCTCCACCCTACCATTGCTATCAAGGCAGGGGATCACCCTGTTTCAATGAATGTGCAGTAGGGCATGTAAGAAGCAGCACCAAGCATACCCAAAAATGAAGTGTCAACCTGGCAGAGCTGCAAAACAAGACTTATCATGTTGCTCAATCAAAAACCCAAACAGAATAATGATACTAATTGTTGGTATGATAAGTAACATCGTGAAATTCCACCATAATACCTGTGCTAGATTAAAACATTTCATTTCTCAAAGGTGCTTGGAAACAATATAGTCACCTTTGTAGATTCAAAACACATATTCAACCGTACTAGCAAGTCTTTGTCAGCTTCAGAATGACACCTCGATTAATCCGAAACATGTGTTGTTTGCACCCAAAGAAAATCATTAACCATTAGGACTGAGATTATAATCTACAAGGTAGATCACATCAGATGAATTCTGGGTATAGTTCTACACTAGAATAACAATCTAGATGTCTAGACAAAGAATACAGAGAAAAATAATTGAAATTCTTCCATGGCTGTTAAGAATTTGAATTCAGTTTTTTTAAAACTTGGATATTTGAGAAAAAACTGGATCTGTACAAATTATCATGACCTTCTCCAAAAAACCTGTTTGGGTAAATGGAAATGTATTACCTTTACCTACCTTTGACCTATATTTGAGTTTAATTCAGTGCTACTCTTCGCAGCCATTTGAAATGGCTTAGCAAGCCATGCACTCCAAGAGATGGCTGTTGAGTTCTAGCCCCGATAGATCTACAAAACATTTTTTTAAATCGCTCCTTTGCGTAATTTTCCAAGTTAATATGTTTTTTTTTGTGATTTTCAGTGCTGGTGTTGGACGTACAGGTACTTTCATTGTTATTGATGCCATGCTGGACATGATGCATGCAGAGAGGAAAGTGGATGTATTTGGATTTGTATCACGGATTCGAGCTCAGCGATGTCAAATGGTGCAGACAGATGTAAGTCTAATACGTTTCAATAATAACACAGGTGGTTGTTATCTTCCTTCTTGCTGCCGTCAGTAGTGCTTGTGGTTTGGGAAGTGTTGCCGACTGAGTCTTAGTGAGTTGCTGCAGTGCATCTTGTATATGATGCACACTGCTACCATAATTTACTGGTGGTAGAGGGAATGAATGTTCAAGGTGACAGATGTGGTCCTGTTCAAGCAGTTGCTTTATTCTGGACACAGATGAGCTTCTTGAGTTTTGTTAAAGCCACACATCTGGGCAAGTAAAGAATATTCAGTCAGGCTCTTGACTTGGGCCTTGTAGATGTCAGACAAGCCACAAGGGGAGCTATCCACCTCCGACTTCTCAGTCTTGTCGTCGTGCTTTTGTACTCATGGTATTTATATAGGTTTTTCATTAACATTCGGATCAGTGAGAACCTCAGGAAATTTTTGGTGGTGTTGCAAAAAGTATGTTTTGTAATAAGAGGAAAGGGATGTGAATACTAAAAATTAGGAAACAGTAGACTGTAAAACGTAGGAGCAGAAGCAGGAATTTGGCCCATCAGGTCATCTCTGCCATTCACTGAGCTCATGGCTATATTGATAATCCTGAACTCTACTTTTCCTGCCTTTTCCCCAAAACCCTTGATTCCCTTTCCAATTAGAATTCTATCTCAACTTTGAACGACCTAGCCTCAACGTCTCTCTGTGATAAAGATGGGCAATAAATGTGATATCTACATTCCATAAATGAATACAAAAGAATTCCATAGATTCTCTAACCTCAGTGAAGAAATTTCTCCTCATCTTTGTCTTAAATGCACAACCTCTTATTCTAAGATTATGCCATCTAGTCCTAGACTCTTCTACAAGGAAGTGTACATCTACCCCACCATGCCCCCTCAGAATGTTTCAGTAAGGTCTATTTCATTTTTCTGTGTTCTGATGAGTATATGCCCCTACTCAATCTTTCCTCATCAGAAAATCTGTCCATACCCAAGATCAGTCTAGTGAACATTCTCTGGACAGCCTTCAATACCAGTATATCTTTCCTCAGATAAGAGGACTAAACTCTTCACAATATTTCAGCTGTGGTATGACAAGTAGTATGAATAGTGTTAGCAAGACCTTTCTATTTTTATGCCATGTTGCCTTTAAAATAAAAGCCAACATTCCTGCTCCTATGATGCTGCTTGACCTGCTGTGTTCATCCAGCCCCATGCTTGTTATCTCGGATTCTCCAGCATCTGCAGTACCTTTTATCTCTGATTCTATTTACCTTCCGTGTTACCTGCTGAACTTGCTTGCTTTGTGTGATTCATGCACAAAGTTTCACAAATCCCTTTCTGCAATCTTTCCCCAATTAAATAATATTCAGCTCCTCAATGCTTACTGCCAAAGTGTGTATCCTCACATTTCCCCGCATAATATTCCAACTATTAAAATTTCCTCGCTCATGTAGTATGCCTATCTCCCTCTGGAAACTCTGGGTCATCCTCAATACCACTTGCCTTCGCCCCCAATTTTGTAGTGTCCACAAGCATGGTGATAGTACATTCACTTCCACCATCCAAGTCATTAATATATTTTGTAAGTAATTGTGGCCCAGCCGTGGTCCCTGTGGCACTCCATTAGGTACAGGTTGCCATCCTGAAAGTGCCCCCTTTTTTTCCCCTCAACTCTGCCTTCTGTTGTTTGGCCAGTTCTCTTTCCGTATGCTAGGAAGTGGAATCACAAAGTTGGTGAGTGATTGTGGGAGGAGCATTTCGAAGAGGGACTGCTAAATCAGAGAATGTAGGTGAGATCTTAAATGAGTACTTTGAATCAGTATTCAACCAGGATAAGGATATGGAGGATAGTGAGTTTTGTGTGGAGGATGCTAATATGCTAAGGCATATTGAGATCAAGAACAAAGTGGCATTGGATCTCTTGAAGAGCGTTAAGATGGATAAGTCCCCAGGGCCTGATGGTATCTATCCCAGGTTATTGAGAGAGGCAAGAGAGGAGATTGCTGGGGCCTTGACCAAAATCTTTGTATCCTCGCTAGCCACTGAAGAGTTCCCAGAGGACTGGCAGTAGCCAATGTTGTTCCTCTGTTTAAGAAGGGAAATAGGAGTAATCCAGGAAACTACAGACCAGTGAGTCTCGCATCAGTGTTTGGGAAGCTATTAGAGAGAATTCTTAGGGAAAGGATTTAGGAACATTTGGAAAAGCACGGCCTAATTAGATACAGTCGGCATGGTTTTGTGCAGGGCAGGTCATGTCTTACTAACTTGATTGGAATTTTCGAGGAGGTGATGAAGGTGATTGATGAGCGTAGAGCTGCCGATGTTGTTTACATGGAATTTAGTAAGGCTTTCGACAAGGTCCTGCATGGTAGGCTCATCCAGAAGATTAAGATTCATGGGAACCACGGTGACTTGGCCGCATGGATTCAGGACTGGCTTGCCCATAGAAGACAGAGGGTAGTGGTGGAAGGTGTTTTTCAGGCTGGAGGTTGGAGACTAGTGATGTTCTGCAGGGATCCGTACTGGGACCTCTGCTATTTGTGATATATATGCAAATGCCTTTGATAAAAATGTAGGTGGGTGGGTTATAGGTTTCAGACAATACAAGTATTGGTCGAATTGTGGATAGTGTAGAAGGTTGTCAAAGGATTCAGCTGGATAGAGTTCAATTGCAGATATAGGAGGAGAAATGGCAGGTAAAATTTAATCTGGGTAAGTGTGAGCTGCTGCATTTTGGGAGATCGAATGTTAAGGAAAAGTATACAGTTAATGGCAGGATTCTGAACAGCATTGATATACTGAAGTATCTTGGGGTTCAAGTCCATAGCTCCCTGAAAGTGGCCACATAAGTAGATAGGGTGGTAAAGAAGGCATATGACATAATTGCCTTTATTGGCCAGGGAATTGAGGTACAAGAGTCAGGATGTCATGTTGTAGCTTTGTAAACGCCACATTACAGAAACGATGTGGAGGCTTTGGAGAGGGTGCAGAAGAGGTTTACCAGAATGCTGCCTGAATTAAAGGGTATGAGCTATAAGGAGAGGCTTGAAAACCTCGGGTTGTTTTCTCTTGAGCGGTGGAGGCTGAGGGGAGATTTGTTAAAAGCCTATAAAGTTAAGAGATGCATAGATAAAGTTGACGGTCAGAATCTTTTTCCCAGAGGTCAAATAGATTATAGATTATAGAATCTAGATTATAGTGTGGAAACAGGCCTTTCGGCCCAACAAGTCCACATCGACCCTCAAGAGCATTCCACCCAGACGCATCCCCCTTTCACCCACCTAATCTACACATCCCTGAACACTGCAGGCAATTTAGCATGGCCAATCCACCTAGCCTGCACATCTTTGGACTGAGGGAGTACCTGGAGGAAACCCATGCAGACACGAGGAGAATGTGCAAACTCCACACATACCATCGCCAGAGGAACCAAAACTGGGTCCCTGGCTCTGTGAGGCAGCAGTGCTAACCACTGAGTCACAATGTCTAATACTAAGGGGCATACACTTAAGGTTAGAGGGGTAAAGTTCAAAGGAGACATGAGGGGCAAGGTTTTTTTACAGAGAGAGTGGTGGGAGTCTGGAACGCACTGCTATGGGTGGTGGTGGAGGCAGATATGATAAGGGCATTTAAGGGACTTTTAGATAAGCACGTGAATAAGCAAGGAATGAAGGGATATGGACCAAGGACAGGCAGAAGGGCTTAGTTTCATTTGACAAAAACCGAAAGAACTGCGGATGCTATATATCAGGAACAAAAACAAAGTTGCAGGAAAAGCTCAGCCTCTGTGAAGGAAAAGACAGTTAACATTTCGGGTCCAGTGACCTTTCCTCAGAACTGATGGTGGCTGGGAAACGTCAGTCTATATGCAGAAAATAGGGAGGTGGATGGGGTAGGGAGTAAACAATAGGATAGAGCCCAAAGAGAGAGAAAGACAGTTGGACATACAAAGGAGTTGCTAACAATTGTGCTGGGAGGGTGAACAGTTGTTAATGGGGACTGTTAGTGACTGACTAACAGTGGGTGTGTAATGGCAGGCTTTGTGGTAACAGGGCCTGGAGTGTGGGATAGGGGGCTGGCACATGGGAGAGTTTAGGCCCTAAAATTATTGAACTCAATATTGAGTCTGGAGGGCGGTAGGGTCCCCAAGATGAAAATGAGATGTTATTTCTCCAGCTTGAGTTGGGCTTCACTGGAACACTGCAGCAATGTAGAAGACATCGGGTAAACGAATCGTAGACTTGGCGACCACTTCACAGAACATCTACGTTCTGCTCGCAAAAAAGACCCTGAACTACCTGTTGCCTGCCACTTTAACGCACGACCCTGCTCCCTGGCCATTATCTCTCTCTTTACTGCAAAAGAGTTCATCCTTCTCTCTCCTTGTGCCCTGCCACTGCCCCTCCAGTTGCTGCTTGACAATGGCCTGAGTCTCTGAAACAGGCTCCTGGCTCTCTGTAACAGGCCCTGGGGTCCCAGTTGCCCCAGTTTGGGAAGCGTTGTCCTGAATGAATGGGATGCGAGAGTAGAGAGCTGTTGAGCATGAGTGGGAAGGGGCTGCATTGGATGGCTTGAATCTTCAGTTACCAGGGAATATAGACAGTTGGGCTAAAACGTACATGAGTATTTAAAATAATATTTTGACAAATCACAGATTTTAATGGTTATATAATCTCTGATTATATATTAATTTATTTATACTTCGCTTGCACTTCATCCTTTACTACATTCACCCTGCTGAATTCACATATGCTGAGGTCACTTTGGTGATTTGATACATTTGTGTTGGTCATGACAGTAATAGAAGGTTCACAAAAGGAAAACTAAGGTCTTTACCCTTTTGATGTCTAATGATTCTTCCTATTTGAAGTGGTCCAAAAGCATTTGCAATCACTGCAGTTTATTAAGTGCAAAAATTCCATGATTCCTTGTTGCACAATAATTTCCCATCCTTGTGTCTTCAGCCATTAATTTTCAGACATATTTGTTTTTGGCCACTCTGATCCTTGCATTCATGAATTTGAGACAAAAAGAATGGAGCCGTTGCAGACTGTCAATATCTAGGACATTCATTTTATCAATATTAAACCAGTGGAAGTAAACTTGCTGCTATTACATTGTAGATGCAGTACGTGTTTATATATCAAGCATTGTTGGAGCATTATTTATATGGGGACACGGAGCTGGAAGTAACGTCACTTGAGAGCCACTTGCAGAAACTTTACAACAGAGTATCTGGATCAGGTTGCAATGGTCTGGAGGAAGAATTCAAGGTGAGAAGTGGAACTGTTTGTCGATTCAGTAATACAACTAATTGAGGGGAGTAGTAAAACATTTCTGTTTTTACGATACTTTTTAAAGGCATTTAATTTACTTTATTTTGTAGCACTGAAGCTATACTTAAAATGACTACACTTTCAGATTGACTAGTGACTAAATTAAGCTAGATTTCAATGGGTTAAAAACAACTTATTTGTAGCAGCATTACACTTGACCTGCACTGGCAGCAGTGATGAATTAAGGATAGAAATTATTTAATTAGTTTACATCATGAAGGCTGGCTAGAATGGAAGTCTGCATTGAAACATTTTGCTGCTGCATAGAAATTAGTTAAAATTTCTGTTTTCCAAATTATGTTGAGGTAGCTGACTTCTAATAGAGTTTCCCATATTTGTTCCGATTTCTGCTCAGGTGCTTACTACTCGTTATCATCCTCTAGCATTTCTTTCTGCTGTTTGCTTTCAAAAGAGCAGCATGGTATTTGGGTATTCTTTACAAAAAAACTGCCCACATGCAAGGTATTTGCAGTCAGTAGGCCAAAGTTTCTTTGAATTATTGCAGGTATTTTAGTTCATACTCTCTTAATTCTTGACATGATAATGAATAAAGTTTTTTTTATCTTACCCAGTTAAGTCATCTTTGCTCTTTTTGTTTAGCTTTTTGTTTCACATATTGGATATTTCACCAAGCAGAAACTTTGCATAATAATTTGTTTGAAATCTTACAATACAGCCCAACTAAATGTTGGGAAGATTTAGGCAATCTTCACTACCTGACATTAATTTGATTCCATAGCCACCATATCCCCCTTCCTAGCGAATATCTGAGCTTGGAACAAGCTATTCACTCTTTTGGTGTTATTTTTGACTCCAGGTGTGAGTTCCTAATCACACATCCCTTGCCTTCACTTAAGACCACCCTTTTCTACCTCTGTGTCATTACTTAACTCCTCTTAATCCATTTCTTTATTACCTCTGGACTTAACTATTCTAATGCACTACTGAGAGGCCTTCGATCTTCTACTTTAAGTTAAGTTTATCCGAAAAAAGGGCTTTGTTGTTAAACTTGCAACTGTAATCTCAAGATGGACAGAAAGAGCTTCTTTAATTATGTAAAAAGGATAAGAGAAGCCAAAGTGAACATGGGCCCCTCAGAAAAAGAGGCTGTGGAAATAATATTGGGGAATCAGGAAATGGCAGAAGAGTTAAGTAATGCATCAGTCTTCATGATAGAATTCGCTAATAGTATTCCAAGAATACTAAATAACTAAGGGGTGAAGCGGAGAGAGGAAATAGAAGGAATATTGTGAGAGAAAAAGTGCTAAGGCAACTAATGGAGCTAATGACTGGTAAGTTCCATAAACCTGATGAGATGCATCCCATGATTTTAAAGGAAATAGTAGCAGATAGTGGGTGCACTGGTAACAATCTTTCAAGATCCCTCAAACTCTGGAAAGGTGCTGCAGGATTGGAAAACGACCAATGTGATAGCTTTCTTTAAAAAGAGGAAACCATAAAAAGTAAGTCAAGGCAAGTTCACATGAGAAAATGTTAGCGTCTATTATAAAGGATGTAATAGCACAGCATTTAGAAATGCATAATATGATTGAGTACCGTCAGTATGGCTTCATGAAGGGGAAATCATGCCTAATGAATTATTTAAAATTATTTGAGAGGTAGTAAGTAGGATAGATAAAAATAAAGCAGTGCATGCAGTGTGTTTAGATACCCAGAAGTCACTTAATAAGCACCCTTGGTGTCAGACGTAGTGTATTAGCATGGATGGAGGCTTGGCTAATTTTTAGAGGACAGAGAGTTGGAATAAGGGTTGTATTTTCCTTGTATGTAGTAACTAGTGAGGTTCCTCCGAGATCAGCGCTGGGCCTACAATTATTTATAATGTATATCAGTGACTTGGAGGAGAGAAGTGAATGTACTATCGCTGCATTTGTAGATGACACAAAAATAGGTGAGAATGGAAGTGATGAGGATGGTACATGGAATCTGCAGAGGGATATAGACAAGGAAGTGGTCAAGATCTTAGCTATTCACTTTCCTTATTGAGGTTATTAATATATACTGCAAATAATGGTAATCCCAGCATTGATCCCTGTTGATACTCCACTAGTTACAGGTTGCCATCCTGAAAATGCCCTCCTATCCCAATTTTTTGTCTGCTATTCGTTAGCCAGTCCTCTATCCATGATATTATGCTACCTCCAACACCATGTACCCGACCATTGAGGGTTGTAGAGGCTGGATTGTTAAATATATCGAAGGCTGAGATAGGCAGATTTTTAATCAGTATGGGAATGAAGAATAATAGGTAAAAGGTAGGCAAGTGAAGTTGACGTTTATCAAATCAGCCATGATCTTATTGAATGATGAAACAGACACAATGGGACAAATGTCCTACTTCTGTTTCTATGTTTTATAGTATATCATTAGTAACACAACTTGTATTGGCACCATTCTGCTGTGCTTGCTGATGAACTGCAGTTTTAAGTGCATTTTAACGTACAAGCTTTCCATGCCCTCTCTACTTCTATGCCATCTCTCCTCCCTATTTCCAGTCTACCCAGCCCTACAACCTTCAGATATTTGCACTAACTCTGGTCTTTTGGACAACTCCAATTTGAATTATACTTAGTTAGTTTCTGGGAGTCAAGGAGGACTCAGTTCGATGGGTTCTGAGCTGACTGTCAGTTCCAATATGCAGTGGAGACTTTGCCAAATGTGGGGCAAGCAGTGCTTGGAGAGATGTGGCAGTGGAGTTATTTGGAGGTTTGTACACTCTCCATTGCGTCAGCTTTGTCTCTGCATGTTGCCACTGATGTCCTACAATGTATTTGGAACCTTTCTAAAAGAATGTTTTCCTTTTTGTCAGTCACAACCTACGTTTGACCTCTTCAGAAATATTTTGATAACATCGCAGAAGTGTTTCGATTTTCCTTTTGGGAGTCATACAGTCATAGAATAATACAGGATGGAAACAGGCCCTTTGGCCCAGTGCTGACCATGGTGCCCACTCATCTAGTTCCAATTGCTTGCATTTGGTCCGTATCCCTCTAAACCCTTCCCAACCATGTACCTATCCAAATGTTTTTTAAATGTTGCTATTGTACCTGCCTCAACCACTTTCTCGGACAGTCCATTCCATAGACACACCACCATCTGCATGAAGAAGTTGCCCCTCAGGATCTTCTTAAATCTTTGCCCTCTCACCTTAAACGTATGCCCCCTAGTTTTCAATTCTCCATCCCCTGGGAAAAAGACTATATGCATTCATCCTGTCTCCGCCCCTCATGATTTTATACACCTCAATAAAGTCACCCCACGTCCACCTATGTTCCAAGGAATAAAGTCTGATTCTGACCAATCTCCCCCTATAATTCAGGCCACCTAGTTCTGGCAGCATCCTTGTAAATCTTCTTTGCACACTTTCCAGTTTAACTACGTCTTTCCTATAACAGGGTGATCAAAACTGTATACAATACTCTCAAGTGTGACCTCACTAACAACTTATACCAATGTAACATAACATCCCAACTCCTATACTCATTGCCTCGACCGATTAAGGCCAGCATGCTAAATGCCTTTTTCACCATCCTGTCTACCTGTAATGTCGCTTTCAACAAACTGTGTACTTGTACTCCCATGTCCCTCTGTTCCAGAACACTCCTCAGGACCTTATCATTTACTATATAAGCCCTACCTTGGTTTGACTTTCCAAAGTCAAACCTTACACTTCTCTGCATTGAATTGCATTTGCCAATTGTCAGCCCACTTCTCCATCTGATCAAGATCCCTCTGTAATTTTTGATAACCTTCTTTGCTATCAACGATACCTCGTAATTTTGTATCATTCGCAAACTTACTAATCATGCCTTGTACATTCACTTCCAGATAATTCATGTAAATAACAAAGGTCCAAGAGCCAACCCCCGTGGCATACCACTAGTCACAGGCCTCTAGCCCAAGAAACAACCTTCATCCATCACCCTCTGCTTCCTACCATCGAGCCAGTTTTGAATCCAATTAGCTAGCTGTCCCTGGATCCCATGTGACCTAACCTTCATAACAAGTCTGCCATGCAGGACCTTATCAAAGGACTTACTAAAGTCCATATAGGCAATATCCACTGCCCTACCCTCATCCATCCTCTTGGTTACCTACATTGCGTGAATGAAAACTCTAAATATCCATTAAAAATCTCCCCATCTCCTGTGGCTGCACACATCGATGGCCATGCTGATCTTTAAGGGGACCCATTCTCTCCCTAGCCACCCTTTTACTCTTGATATAGCTATAGAACCTGTTGGGATTATCTTTAAACTTATCTGCCAGTTCCATTTCACACCCTCTTTCTGCTCTTCTGATCTCTCTCTGAAGTGTGCTCCTACACTTTTTATAGTCATCTAGGGATTCACACGAGCCCAATAGCCTAAACCCAGTGTACACCTGTTTCTTTTTCCAACCAGAGTCTCAATATCCCTCATAACAAGGTGTGGAGCTGGATGAACACAGCAGGCTAGGCAGCATCATAGGAGCAGGAAAGCTTGACGTTTCGGGCCTAGACCCTTCATCAGAAATGGGGGAGGGGAAGAGGGTTCTGAAATAAATAGGGAGAGAGGGGGGAGGCGGATAGAAGATGGATAGAGGAGAGGATAGGAGGAGAGGAGGCAGACAGGTCGAAGAGGCGGGGATGGAGCCAGTAAAGGTGAGTGTAGGTGGTGGGGGGTGGGGGGGGGGGCTGGTGGGTAGGGAGGAGCTAGGTCAGCCCAGGGAGGACGGACAGGTCAAGGGGGCGGGATGAGGTTAGCAGATAGGAGATGGGGGTGTGGCTTGAGGTGGGAGGAGGGGATAGGTGAGAGGAAAAGCAGGTTAGGGAGGCGGAGATGAGCTGGGCTGGTTTTGGGATGCGGTTTGGGAGGGGAGATTTTGAAGCTTGTGAAATCCACATTGATAACCATTGGGCTGCAGGGTTCCCAGGCTGAATATGATTTGCTGTTCCTGCAGCCTTCGGGTGGCATCACTGTGGCATTGCAGAAGGCCCAGGATGGACATGTCGTCTGAGGAATGGGAGGGGGAGTTGAAATGGTTCGCGACTGGGAGGTGCAGTTGTTTGTTGTGAACTGAGCGCAGGTGTTCTGCAAAGCGGTCCCCAAGCCTCCCACACCTCACCTCCTCCCTCACCCCAATCCCAGGCCCCAAGAAGACTTTCCACATCAGGCAGATGTTCACCTGCACATCTGCTAGTGTGGTATACTGCATCCGCTGTACCCGTTGTGGCTCCCTCTACATCGGGGAAACCAAGCAGAGGCTTGGGGACTGCTTTGCAGAACACCTGCGCTCAGTTCGCAACAAACAACTGCACCTC
>JAHRHZ010000249.1:15984477-16004233 GCA_024137785.1 Ginglymostoma cirratum
CCTCCTCTCCACCTATCCTCTCCTCTATCCATCTTCTTTCCGCCTCCCCCTCTCTCCCTATTTATTTCAGAACCCTCTTCCCCTCCCCCATTTCTGATGAAGGTTCTAGGTCCGAAACGTCAAGCTTTCCTGCTCCTATGATGCTGCTTGGCCTGCTGTGTTCATCCAGCTCCACACCTTGTTATCTTGGATTCTCCAGCATCTGCAGTACCTATTATCTCAATATCCCTCGTCAGCCAGGAATTCCTAAACCTGCCAGCTTTTCCATTCACCCTAACAGGAACATACCATCCCTGGAATCTTGATATCACACTTAAAAGCCTCCCATTTTCCAGTCATTCCTTTTCCTTCAAACAGAAATTCCTTTAACAGGAGTCTACTGTTGCCAGTACATTTTAACTAGAGCATTTGCTTCTGGAGTCTAGTGTCAAGGATGAACAACATGTCCTGTCCAGTAGAGCTGGTTTCGAGAAATCACTATATCAATGCTGAACATGTTGGCTTGTGAGAGGGTGTTGCTTTTCAGACTGGTTCTGGAATATGTTGTGAAAGCACTGCTGGTGGTACTTCTCCAGTTCTTTGAGATGCCAGTTAATGGTTATCTGCATCTCCAAAATAAATAGTGCAGCATTCACTGCTACTGAATAAACCATGATCTTATTCTGGAGTTTGAGACCCTGGTCCTCAAATGTTCTTTTTCCCAGTCAGCTGAAGGACATTGGAGGTGACAATGAATGTTGTCATCTCTATCCCTCTCCATTGAGAGGAGGCTCCTAAGTTACTTGGAATTATTATCCGGGTTCTCATTGGTGATCTTAATTGAGAAGGATCCAGTGTTATAGGATCTGGTTGGAAGCAGGCCTTCATGTTCTGGGTATTTAACAAAGTACCTTTCTTGAGATGTTTCAGAGAAGAAGTCACCAAGGGCAGAAATTCAGTTTGAGTTTGTTTATATATAAGCATCATGCATACTGAAGTTGGAGTAATTCTGATTTTGGAAAGCAGCTTGAAAAGTTTACTGCTGATCTTGGGTAATTGGAGCAATTCACCAAGGATCCTTGGACAATACCTGTAAAACCTGTGTCTCTATCACCCAGAAGGACGAGGGTAGCAAATGCACAGGGGCACTACCACCTCAAAAGTCCTCTCCAAGTCTCATAACATCCTGACTAAAAGTGGATTATCATTTCTTTGCTGTCATAGGGTTGAAATCCTGTAACTCTGTGATAATATTGAGGGTGTACTTACAACATGCAGACTGTAGGGTGATTCTTGAAGGCAGCTCACGGCCATTTTCACGAGGGCATTTAAACATAAGTAATAAATACTGGCCTAACCAGTAATGTCTACATTGCGTGAATGAAAATGAATATTTGCTGGAGGTTAGATACAGTATTGTAGCAAGCAATGTAGAAAAGAGATGTTGATGTTATGCTTCAGCATTTTTTTGACCCCAGTCTGTGCTGATGTAGGGCCTGTGGTATTTATTTCCATTGGTGAATATCACAACTTGGTTGTCATTGTGGAGCATGGTAGCAAATTGGAGGGCAGCCAAATTTGAGGAGGATGCTCTATAAACTTTTGCAATTGACAGAATCCAAGGCTTTCTTGAAGACAACAAGTATTTCACAAGCTTCAAAATCTCCCCTCCCCCAACAGCATCCCAGAACCAGCCCGGCTCATCTCCACCTCCCTAACCTGTTTTTCCTCTCACCTATCCCCTCCTCCCACCCCAAGCCACACCCCCATCTCCTATCTACTAACATCATCCTGCCCCCTTGACCTGTCCGTCCTCCCTGGACTGACCTATCTCCTCCCTACCCCCCTACCTACACTCACCTTTACTGGCTCCATCCCCGCCTCTTCGACTTGTCTGCCTCCTCTCCACCTATCCTCTCCTCTATCCATCCTCTATCCGCCACCCCCTCTCTCCCTATTTATTTCAGAACCCTCTTCCCCTCCCCCATTTCTGATGAAGGGTCTAGGCCCAAAATGTCAAGTTTTCCTGCTCCTATGATGCTGCTTGACCTGCTGTGTTCATCCAGCCCCACGCTTGTTATCTCGGATTCTCCAGCATCTGCAGTACCTTTTATCTCTGAAGTAACTTACGACAGTTGGTGCTGCTATTCGCAATTTCTTCGATTTGTTGTGAAGATCATGTCTTGTAGTGCACTTAAATTGGTAAATAAATCACACGGGTCTGGAAAGAACACTTCAGCCATACTGGGAAGAGGTTAAGAAGGACCTCCATAATGAATTTGCATGTGGTAGACAGCCGGAAGAGTATTCTTTATTTATCACAATAGGACTTGTGTCCTTTCTTGAATATAATCATGATCACAGCATCCCTGAGATGCCTTGGCATGTGCTTTTGTCTCCTGATGAGAAGTATGATGTCACAATGAGTGTATCCCCACCATGTTGCTGAATTTTGGCAGGGATTTCATCTCAAGAGCCTTTGTTGCTCGACAGCTGTTATACTTTGCTCTATACTCGGGTTTTGTGGAACTATATCGGATGGGGTATTGAAAAATGAAGTTGAAGGTATTCAGTTGAAGAGATTCGTAGTTGAGGAGTTGTTCAAAATATTCTTTTCCCCAGTCAGCTGAAGGACGTTGGAGGTGACAATTAATTTGCTATCTCTATCCATCTCCATTGAGAGGAGGCTGAGCTTTTCCAGCAACTTTGTTTTTGTTGGTAGTTGAGGAGTTGGCCAAAATATTCTTTCCATCAAGAATTGACTACCTTCCCTGTTCCTTCCAAATTTGGATCTCAGCATGTGGACTAATGATTGCTTTGGCAGAGGAAATTGAAAATTCCTTATTGAAAAGAAGCTATGGAAAATATATTTTGCATGCTTTTGATGCTAATTTTAAAAAGTTGTAAATGATATTATGAGGTACCAACTGAATTTGGTGATTGCCTTTTCCTAGAAGTTAACTTCAATCAAAATACAGAATGACAAGATGAGGACAGGCAATTTGCCAGCCAACATGAAGAAAAACAGAGTGCTTCAGATCATCCCATGTAAGATTTTCTTTTGAAAAGCAACATGCTGTTTGTGCTATGGTTGAGAAACACCATCTAGTTATGCCATGCAAAACTGAAGTGTGAATATCAGGGAATTATCTTAATTGTCCATCCAGTTCTAGTGTCCTTTTTTATGTGTGCTACGATAAAGGACAAAGACTGAAGTTCTTCATTTAGTCATAAAATAAGCTGATAGGCAACTGAGGAGACCGTGCACTAAACTTTTCAGACTTCAGTTTTGATTTGCAAACATCTAAATCTAGTCTAATTAAACGTCACCAAGTAATGAAGGGAATTGAAAGTTCAAACTGATTATTGCTGTGAAGATATATGGAAAAAATAAGAAGCTAATGAATTGTTGACCATTATTTGACGAGGACTGCAATAAAAAGTCCCTCTTAGACATTTTGTCTTTGAATGCTGCACCTCAGGGTGACTTAAGAGGGGGTTGGGCAGAGATTCACTAAAATGATGTGCGCTTTTCTCAAGAGATAAAAGGTACTGCAGATGCTGGAGAATCCGAGACAACAAGCATGGGGCTGGATGAACACAGCAGGTCAAGCAGCATCATAGGAGCAGGAAAACTTGACGTTTCGGGCCTAAACCCTTCATTCTTCATGCACCCAAGGTTATCCATCAAATGCTGTCCATTTGCAGAATCACATCCATGTTGGACGCTTGTGCGGTTTGCAAGCGCAAGCTGGTTGAGTACAATAATAACTTGCTTATTCGAACAGACAAAGGGATAGCTTGTTTTGTACACTTGCATGTCTTTGAGACATGTGGTCTACATAACTGGCATTGTGCTGCCACAAATATTCATATACTTCATTACTCATCTGTGTGATAGGCTGAAATGCCCTTTTGGCTTGATGGCAGCATCCTGCTTGTGGCAAACAGCACTCATGTTGCTACTTTACAACGGTTTAAAATAGCTAGCTTCACCCTTTGCTTAAACCTCTGTAAACTCCTGAGACATGTTACCCTCCCAGGATATCCCATGTAAATCTAGTGCTTTTGAGAAGCAGCAGTATTAACTTAGGCCTTTCTTGAGTTTATGTGATAGAAACGATCTGATCAAGGTAGCTATCATCTCGCAGAATGGTTTTTACTATGGTTCTAGATGCCAGTTATTTTATGGATGTGCAGACCAGTGAGGTATATGTCTGAGATCAGGAGCTGGCTGGTCACCTTTAAATTACAATTGTCTAACTGGCACCAACTTCTAATTTCAACAATTTTGTTTTGTCTTAAATACACTTATTTCTATTTCTCACTTCACTGATATGAAATTCCTTAGTGTTTTCTGTGGAATATTGATTAGTAAATAACTACATTATTTCTGCAGTTGACAGCATTAATTATGTGTCCCAGTTAATGCCCTCATTAATTTAACTGTTGCATGTGCAATCATTTTGAGCTCTCTCTGTATGAGGATTAAGTTTGTATATTTCTGAACTTTTGGCATAAAAGGTCTATATTCACTAGTTTACATAAATTAAAGCAAAAAAATTCAGCTGTCGAGATTGTTTTACTCATGATCATTTGGTATCCTCTAGTGGAGAAATTTGAAATTGTCATTTTTTTATATATAAATTGCACATAGCTTATTCAACTATTGGCTTAGATGTACACCAGTTTAAATTTACAAAATTTTGTGGCTTTATTGGGCTGTGAATTTGGTATATCTGAAAATATTAATATTTGAGTATTGAATGTGACAAAGCTGATCTTATGTTTGGTCAGAGAACATTCGTTTAAGTGTGAACTTTGCTCTTATATAACAAATGGGAATTCCTAACCTGTTCTGAAAGTTGATATGCAGATACAACAAGCAATTAAGAAGGTAAATCTTGACCATTATTGAAAGACGATTTGAGCACAGGAGTAAAGGTGCTTTATTACGATAATGCAGAATACAGTTATGTAGAGCCTCGGTATGACCACATCTGGTGTTTTGTGCGACCTTTTGTTCTCCATACCTAAAAAGGATACATTTGCCACAAAGGTACAACAATACTTCACCAAACGAGTTCCTAAGATGCAGAGGTTGCCCTTTAGGAAAGATTAAATAGATTATATACCCTGGACCTCACTTGAATGCCAAGTAATCACTTTTGATTGTTATAAATTGTTCCAGGGATTCACAGGGCACATTTATTTCACTGGCAGGGAAGCCCAGAACTGTGAACATAGCCTGCCCATCGTTCCAAGACTATTTAGGACTGAGATGAGGAGGAATTTCTTCAATCAGGGTAGTACGCCTTTGGAATTTTTAGGCACAGATGTTGATCATTTTCAACATTGAGATCAAGGTATATGGGAACAGGTATGGAAATGGTTTTGAAGATCAGCCATGATCCACTGAATGGCAATATGGGCTGAAAGGGCTGAGTGGTCTACTCCAAATTTTTATAATTTTATATGTTATAATTATATGCATAATCTGGGCTAACATTCCTCCTTTGCACTATTCTAAACTGCTCCCTCTCAGGTCTTTTTTTCTGGCTAATTTGTATACTTCCTTGGGTCTGATACTATCTCTAATTTCCCTTGTAAGCCATGGTTTGGCCACCTTTCCCATTTTATTTCTGTGCCAGACAGAAATAAACAATTGTTGCAGTTCACCAATGTCCTCTTTGAATGTTTGCTACTGCCTCATACTGTCATCCTTTAATCAGCTCTCTCCCCTCCCCCCGCCCCCCAGTCTATCACAGTCAACTTGCACAATAAGCCTTGTAGATGGTACACTTTGTTGCTGCTGTGTAAGAGACTGGATAAGCTTGGGTTGTTTTCTTTGGAGCAGAGGAGGTTGAAGGGGGACCTGATAGAGGTGTATAAGATAGAGGGGCATGGACAGAGTGAATAGAAAGCAGGCTGTTCCCCTTAGTCGAAGGGTCAGTGATAAGGGGGCATCATCTTAAAGTGAAAGTAAGGGGTTTTGAGGATAAACCTTTTCACCCTGAGGATGAAAGGGGCATGGAATGCACTGCCTGTGAGGCTAGTTAAGGTGGCTAACCTCACAACCTTTAAAAAGTATGTGGATAAGCACTTGAAATGTCTTAACAGTCAAGGCTGCGGGCCTAGTATGGTGGGAAGTAGTAATATATTTTTGGCAGTACAGACTCGATAGTCGGAAGGGCCTCTTCTATACTGTGATTCTGGGTCAATGGAGAAAGTGGTGGGTAGTGTAACAATCAACAGGCTGCTTTATTCTAAATACTATTGGTGTAAAATGTTGTTTGAGATCTACTAATGCTGTCAAGTGGACGGTATTCCATCATCGTTCTGACTGGTGTTTTATACGTATTGGATTGGGATTGAGAATCAGGAGATGGGTTACTTGCTGCTGAATTCCTGGCCTCTAATCTCTAATTTTGTAACCACAGTGTTCACGTGGTTGTTCCTACTCAGTTTCTGATTTGTAGTTACTCCAAGATGTTCTCTGCTTGTGAATCTTACTCTGCTTCTTCTTCCTATGTTAAATACTTCTTGTGTTTCTTCCTTATCTTTATTTGACATTACATGTTTCTTCCAGTTTTGATCTCAGTTTACATTGCAATGCTTTTTGTATTTATGTCTTTGTGTGATTTGAATGATTTCTTTCCTCATGCTTAAAAAGAGAAAGCATTTTTGACTGTTCAGCGTAGGTCCACAACTGCTGGACTGTAAATCAGCAAGGTGGCACTTCCTGCATTCTTCCACAGTGGGTTCTTGATCTTAGTTGTGCCATGTAATGTTTTTGTGTGGGTTCAGAGTCCTCATTTGAGAAAATGAGAAAAATTAAAACAGATGTCAGTGGACATCACTCTTACCTAGAAGTTTCTGTTAACCTCAAAGTGTTGCAATTATCTTTCATTATTTTAGTTAGTGTGTGACAATGCATCAATTCTTTATCCTTGGAATTGTCCTAATTCATGTGTTATACCTGTTTTGCAATTAGAGATTATGGTTTTGATTCACCTGTAAAGAGGGAATATTCATTTAAGGTTCTTGCAAAGATTTGTCACTCGGGTTGTGGATAAGGTTGTTGGCTTGCTCGCTGAGCTGGCTGGTTATCATACAGATGTTTTGTCACCATGCTAGGTAACATCATCAGTGCGGCCTCCGATGAAACAATGTTGTTCTACTACTTTTGATATTTATATTCCTGCTACTTCTAGGAATCATGGTAGCACACAAACCTATAGACACACTATGCCAAGCACTCACGAGGACCAAAGACCCCATGCCCATGACATGCAGGACCAACGTAGTTTACAAAATACCTTGCAATGACTGCAACAAACATTACATCGGCCAGACCGGAAGGAAACTAGCCATCAGGATCCATGAACACCAGCTTGCAACAAAACAACATGACAAACTTTCCCTTATCTCAGTGCACTCAGACAATGAAGGCCATCAATTTAACTGGGAAAAACGTGACCATCTTAGTTCAAGCCAACCACAGGCATGTACGGGAACTGGTTTTCAACCCTTAATGCAATCAACAAACATGTGAAATTCGACCCCGTATACAAACCCATGCAGAATGGAACCAGAAATGATGCAACCCAACTTAACAGACCGGATCATATAAATACCAAGCAGAGAAGAGCAACATCGCTTTGTTGGAGGCTAGATTGATGATGTTACCTAGCATGGTGATGAAACGTCTGTACGATAACCAGCCAGCTCGGTGTGCAAGCCAACAACCTCAGGTAATATTCGTGTTGCCCAGCCAGGAGCACCTTCCAACAAAGAATTTTTAAAACGCACTCTCAGACACTGGAAATAATTACACAATTAAAGGTAGTTATGATGGGCCTCAAGAATAGTTGAATAAGTTTGGGGAAAAGTAAGTTGGTAAACAGAATACCTTTCCCTGGTTGAAATGCAGTGTGTTCAGCACATATTACAGTATAATTATGCATTTTTTGTTTCCGTGTGATTTCAGATGAGTTTAACAGAGTTATCATTCCTGTAAAGAGAGGCGAAGAGAACACAGATTATGTGAATGCATCGTTCATTGATGTGAGTTTTTACAAAATTAGTTTATCGTACAACCTGAATGTAAAATCAAATTTTCAATTAAACATCAGTTAGTTTCAATGTAATTACATATGGAAACCAAGTACAAACTTTTCTAAATATTAATTTGTCATTATTTTAGCTATCTAAATTGGTTCATAATATGTTGGAAGGCAAGCGTATACAAATCCAATTAATCATTAAAATGTTATGCAAGGAATTACTTTAAGTAATGATTTGAACATAAGTAATGACTAGAAACTACACTAGAACTTCGAACTTAACACAGCTTCCAGAAGTATTTTTGTCTGCTGTGAACCACCTACTTTGGTGGTTATTCCTTTATTTGGTATCATTATACAGGAATGTATGTCAGGAGTCACACAACACTTAGTTATATTGCAACAGGTTAATTTGAAATCACAAGCTTTTGGAGCACTGCTCCTTCGTAAATGAGGTGAAGTACACAGGCACAGAACCTATAGGCAGGGAGATCAAAAGATCATACAAAGGGTATGAGTCAACTGTTGAGAGGCTGAATAATAAGTCTCTCCACCATACTGTTCTGTATGTGTAAAATCTTCCTTATTGTCCTATTTTGACACCATCACCTTGATAACTCATTATAATCTCTCTACCTTAATTAGTTTGTACAGTTTTGGCATACTTGTTACTTGGTTAGACCCTCGGCATGTGACTGTTAAAGCTGTCATGTTATTCGAACCATTTGGTTCGTCTCCAGCAGCACCTTATTTTTAATTTTTTGTAATTATCTCTCTGCCTCAAGTATTTGCTGTTCAGCTGTTGACACTTTACTCATCCCGTCTGATGCTTTCGATCACCTGCAAAGATTCATTATTCAGCTTGTTAACGCTGCACCCACACCATTTGTATGATCTTTTGATCTCTCTGCCTGTAAATTCTGTGCCTGTATACTTCTCTTCACTTCAGCTGACAAAGGAGCAGCATTCCCAAAGTTTGTGATTTCAAATGAACTAGTTGGACTATAACTTTGTGTCATCTGACTCCTGATCTCATTCACCACAGTCCAAACACTGGCACCTCCACATCATGGAATATTTGTGGAATATTCACTCTTCTACTCTGAAAGGTATTACGTATTAGGTTACAGATTTTGGACACAAAAGCATTGAAATAGACTTCTAATGGTGCAAAGACTTTAAAAATGGATGACTTAGGAAAAGAAAACGTATTCCTATACATGTTATAACCTACAAGATTTTAAACACTTCTTGCACTGAAAATGTGAGCATTATGATTTTTAGGTTCGCTGTTGATGTTTCACATTCAATCTTAGCTAAAGTTAACAATTAAGGCAGTTATAAACTATTAAGCTTTTCATTTCCTTATGGAAGGTGTGTCAAATATTTAGTTGCATATGACTAGGTATTAACAAATAATTTCAACCAGGAACAGATTTGGAAAGATTTTGAGTATTGGTCATTCCCTTTACAGTGAGACAGTAGCTAACTTTGAACACTGCTCTATTTAAAAACCAAAAGACCTGCGGATGCTGTAAATCAGGAACAAAAACAAAGCTGCTGGAAAAGCTCAGCAGGTCTGGCAGCATCTGTGGAGGAGAAAACAGAGTTAATGTTTCAGGTCCGGTGACCCTTCCTCAGAACAGTTTGATCTGCTCTGTTTGATTATTATGTAGCACTTAAAATGTCTTTGACCAAATCATCTTCAGCTGCTTCATTCACAACCTTCTGTCTATCCTAAGTTCAGAAGAGGCAATATTCTCTGACGATACACAATACTACACCATTTGTAATTCCTCAGATACTGAGCAAATCCATATCCAAATGCAGCAAGAGCTGGACAATATCTAAGCTTGGGCTGATAAGTGACAAGAAACATTTTGCCAAACAAGTGCCAGACAGTGACCGACTCAAACACAAGAGAATGTAGTCATCGTCCCTTTACATTCACTGGTATTTAAATTTTTTCCCACTATCTGTATCCTGGGGTTTACCATTGAGCATATACTGAACTACAGTAGTCAGCTTCGTACTGTGGCTGTAAGAGCAGATCCAAGGCTAGGAGCCTTGCAGCGAGTAACTCACCTCCTGACTCCCCAAAGTCTGTTCACCATCTACAAGGCATAAGTCAGAATTATAATGATATTCCCCAATTGCATAGATAAGTGCAGCTCCAACAGTATTCAAGAAGCCTGATGCCATCCAGGACAGAGCAGTCTACACAGTAGCAGTGATGTGTACAATCTACAAGATGCACTGCAGAAATTCACCCAAGATCTTTAGTCAGCATGTTACAAATACATGACTATTACCTTCTAAAAGGATAAGAGCAACAAATACATGGGAATATCATGACCCATAAGCTCCCCCCCCACCCAAGCCACTCACCATACAGACTCAGAAATATATCATTGTCTCTGCATCGAATCCTGCAACTCCCTTCCCCAGACGTCATGTGTACCAAATGAACTGCTAAGTTCAAATTCAGGATGATCACTTACCACCACTTTCTCAAAGGGAATTAGCACACTACCGTTGCTTACCCTTAGGAACTCCTACAGCCCCTCCTGGGGCTGTGATTAGTGACCTCCAATAACAACAAACCTGGGCCTGGTATGACTCCAATCAGCTGAGAGTTTTTTCCACAATTTTTATTCACTCCAGATTTGCTAGGGTTCCTTAAGAACTTAAGAACATAATAAATAAGAGCAGGAATAGGCCAGTTGGCCCTTCGAATGTGCTCCGCCATTTAATAAGATCATAGCTGATCTTTTCGTGGACTCAGCACCAATTAACCCACCTGCTCACCACAGCTCTTAATTCCTGTACTGTTCAAAAATCTATTTTGTCTTAAACACATGCAACGAGGTAGCCTCAACTACTTCACTGGACAAGGAATTCCACAGATTTACAACCCTTTGGGTGAAGAAGTTCCTCCTCAACTCGGCGCTAAAGCTGCTTCCTCTTATTTTGAGGCTATGCCTCCAAATTCTAGTTTCACCTGCCAGTGGAAACAACCTCCCTACTTCTATCTTACTATTTCTTTCATAATTTTATATGTTTCTATAAGATCCCCCATCATTCATCTAAATTCCAATGAGTATAGTCCCAGACTGCTCAATCTTTCTTCATAAGCCAACCCTCTCAACTCCAGAATCAACCTAGTGAACCTCCTGTGTACCCCCTCCAGTGCCAGTATATCCTTTCTCAAGTAAGAAGAACAAAACTGTACACCATACTCCAGGTGTGGCTTCAGCTGCAGCATAACTTCCCTGTTTTTATACCCCATCCCTCTAGCAATGAAGGACAATATCCCTTTTGCCTTCTTAATTACCTGCTGCATCTACAAACCAACTTTTTGTGATTCATGCACAAGGACACCCAGGTCCCCTACTGTAATTTTCCACCATTTAAATAATAGTCCATTTTGCTGTTATTCCTACCAAAATGGATGACCTAACATTTACCAACATTGTTCTCCATCTTCCAGACCCTTGCCTACTCACTTAACCTATGTATATCCCTTTGCGGACTTCCCTTGATGCTGTAACCAGTCAGACAAGACCTTGATGTCAGGGACTGGTCACTCTCACCTCACCTCTGGAATTCAGTTCTTTTGTCCATGTTTGAAACAAGATTATAATAAAGTTGGGAGCTGCGTAACCCTGCAGAACCCCAACTGGGCACCAGAGAGCAAGCTATTGCTGATAAGGTGCTGCTTGACAGCACTTTGTTGACACTTTCTGTCACTTTACTGATGATGCAGAGTAGACTGATGGGTCAGTAATTAGCCTGGGTTGTATTTGTCCTGATTTGTGTGTGCAGAACATACTTGGGCAATTTTCACATTTTCAGATAGATGTCAGTATTGTAGCTGTACTGAAACAGCTCAGCTAGTGTGGCCAGTTCAGGAGCCTGTCTTCTGTACTGTTAACAGAATGTTCTCAGGGCTCATAGCCTTTGCAGTATCCAGTGCCTCAAACCTTTGCATGATATCACATGAGGGAATCAAATTGGCTAAAGACTGGCATCTGTGATACTGAGAACCTTTGAAGGAAACTAACGTAGACCCATCCACTCCAGACTTCTGGCTGAAGATGGTTGTGAATGCTTCAGCCTTGTTTTTTCACACTGATATACTGGGCTGTAACACCTGAAGAAGAAGTAAGATTCCACGTTTGTGTTTTCAAATAAACCTGTTGGACTATAACGTGGTGTTGTGTGATTTCTGACCTGGGCTGTCTGATCATTGAGGATATTTGTGGAAACTTCTCCTCCAGCAAGTTGTTTAATTGCTCCCCATCATTCACAACTAGATGTGGCAGGACTGCAGAGCTTTGATCTGATCTATCTAGCTTAGCTTTGTCTGTCACTTGCTGTATATGCTGTTTGAAACGCAAGTATTCCTGTCTTTAGCTTCACAAGGTTGACAGCTCATTTTTAAGTATGCCTGGTGCTGCTCCAGGCATGCCTCCTGCACTCTCCGTTGTACAAGGGTTGATGCTCTGGTTTGATGGTAATTGTTGAGTGGGAGATATGTCCAGGCCATGAGTTGGCAGATTATGTTAGAGTATGATTCTGTTCCTGCTGGTGACCCAGCGCCTTGTGAATGCACAGTCTTCAGTTGCTAGATCTGTTCGAAGGCTGTCCCATTTAGCATGGTGATAATACCACACAACTCAATGTAAGGTGTTATCAATGTGAAGATGGGAGTTTGCCTCCGCAATGACTGTGCAGTGCCACTCTTACCGATACTATCATGGACAAATGGATCTGTGCAGGTGGATTGGTGAGAATAAGGCCAGGTATGTTTGCCCCTCTTGTTGGTTCCCTCACCATCTGCTGCAGACCCAGTCTAGCAGCAATGTCCTTTAGGACTCGACCAACTTAATCAAATGTGGTGATGCTGCTTAGCTACTTTTGATGGTGGACATCAAAATCCCTCACCCAGAGTGCATTCTGCGCCCTTGTCACCCTCAGTGTTTCCTCTAAGTGTTGTTCAACATGGAGGAGCACTGATTCATCAGCTGAGAGAGGATGGTATGTGGTAATCAGTTAGCAGTTTCCTTGCTCATGTTTGATGTGACGCCATGAGACTTCATGGGGTCTAGAGTCAATGTTGAGGGCATCCAGGGCAACTCTCACAAATGTATACCACTGCGCTGCCACCTCTGCTGGATCTCTCCTTTTGATGGGAGTGGACATACCCAGGGATGGTGATGGTGTTTTCAGGGACATTGTCATATTCACAGAATCATACCTTACAGGCAATGGCAGGCTGATGCTTGATTGGTCTGAAAGACACCTCTTCAAATTTTGATACTAGTTCCCAGATGTTTATGAGGAAAACTTTGCAGAGTTGACAGGGCTGATTTTTCCCGTTGTCATTTCCAGTGCCATGGTCCATCCAGTCTAATTTTTGTTTTCAGATTTTGTAGAGATTATTACAACTAAATAGCTCTCTAGGCCATTTCAGAGGGCAGTTTAGAGCCTGTAAGACATAGAAGCAGAAGTACGTCGATCAGCTTATCAAATCTGCTGCACCGTTCACTGAGATTATAATGGATCTGAAATCCATTGCCTGCATTTTCCCTTGATTCCCTTACTGAATAAAAATCTTTTTATCTTAGCTTTGAATGTACCTAATGACCCAGCCCTCTATGGTAAAGAATTCTGCAGAATCACAACCCTCTGAGAGAAGAAATTCGTCATCTCTGACTTAAATATGTGATCACTTATTCTTACATTATGCCCCCTGGTTCTAGATGCTCCCATAGGGAAAATAACCTTGCCACACCCAGCCTGTCAAGCTTTCCAAGAATCTTCTGTGTTTCAATAAAGTCTCCTCTCATTCTTCTACATTTCAACCTGTACAGGTCAAACCTGCTGTCATAAGACAGGCCTCCATACCTGGTATCAACCTAGTAAACCCAGCCTACCCAGTACCAGTATATCTTTCCTTAGGTAAGGAACCCAAAACTGTTCACAGTTTAGGGGGAGGTGTTGACCTAGTGGTATTATCGCTGGACTGTTAATCCAGAGACCCAGATAATGTTCTGGGGGCCTGGGTTTGAATCCCGCCATGGCAGATGGTGGAATTTGAATTCAATGAATATCTGGAATTAAGAATCTAGTGATGACCATTGCTGATTGTCAGGAAAAACCCAAGTGGTTCACTAATGTCCTTTAGGGAAGGAAACTGCCATCCTTACTTGGTCTGGCCTACATTTGGCTGCAGACAGACTGCAGATGTGGTTCACTCTTAACTGCCCTCTGGGCAATTAGGGATGGGCGATAAATGCTGGCCTAGCCAATGACACCCATGCACTTTGAACAAGTAAAATAAAATTTTACTCGTCTGTAACCCTATGCAGACTCCTTGTGTCATCCTCACTACTTCCCACCTATTTTTGTATTGTTCATGCTAATATACTACTTCTAGCGCCATAGGCTCTTATTAAGAAACCTAATGTGTGGCGCCTTATCAAATGCCTTCTGAAAATCCAAATATGTTGCATCCACTGTTTCCCCTTTATCTATCTTGCTTGTTACCTCCTAAAAGAAATCTAGTAAATGTCAGTCATGATTTTCTCTTCATGAAACATTGCTGACCAGATCATATTATGCATTTCTAAATGCTCTGCTATTACAATCCTTTATAACGGACTGTTAACATTTTTGCAATAACAGATGTTGAGCTAACTGGCTTATAGTTACCTGTTTCTCTTTGTCTCCTTTTTTATTAAATAAAGGTGTTACATAGCAGTTTTCCAATCTTTTGGGACTTTTCCAGAATCTAAGGATTCTTGGAGGATTGCTACCAATGCACCCACTATCACTGTAGCTACTTCCTTTAATATCCTAGGATATAGAGAAGGGTGCCTCCCATCAGGTCCAGGTTACTTATTGTTCTTTAATCCCATTAGTTTCCTCAACGCTTTTTTCTCTCATGATGTTCATTATATTTATTTCGTCTCCTCCTTTTACCCCTTGAATATTCAGTAATTTTGGGATACTACTAGTGTCTTCTTCTATGAAGACTGATAGAAAGTATTTGTTTAACTCCTCTACCAGTTCCAGGTACCCCAATATTAATTCCCCAGTCTCATTTTCCAAGGGGACTATGTTCATTTTGGCTTCTCTATTCCTAATTAAAATAGGCTCTTGCTGACCATCTTGTTACTAGTTGCAAGTTTACCCTCAAAGTTTGTTTTCACTCTTTGGTTTTCGTTATCTTTTGTTAGTTTTCAAAACTTTCCCAATCCTTTGGTTTATCACTAATCTTTGCCAACTTGTATGTTTTTTTTCAGTCTAATGTTATCCTTAACTTCCCTAGTTAACTATGGTTGGCTTATCCCCTTCCTGGAACCCTCCTTCCTCAGTGGAACATGTTTTTGCTGTGAGCCATGAACTATTTTCTGAACGGTCTACTGTTGATCCTCAGCTGTTTTTGCTGTTAAATTCAGTCCAGTCCAGCCAGCGGTGGCCTCATTACTTTGTAATTACCCTTATTTAAGCTTAGCACAGTTGTTTCTGACCCAAGTTCCTCCCTGTCAAACTAAATGCAAATTCAACTATGTTATGATCACTGTTGCTGCTGTTTTTGACATCGTTTATTAAGCCTGCCTCTTTAGAATTAGAATTAGATTTTATTGTTATGTATACATCACTAGATCCAAAATTGCCTGATCCCTGGTTGGGTCCACAATATATTTTTCTAGGAAATTGTCCCAAATAAACTCTATGAATTCTTCCCCACGGCTTCCTGTCCCAATCTGACTCTACACAAAGATTAGAGTTACCTATGATTAATGTACTACCTTTGTTGTGTGTCCTTATTATCTCCTGATTTATTCACTGTTCCACCATATACTGTCAAGGAGCCTATAGACTACTCATGGTCAGGTCTTTTTGTCCTTTTTATTTCTTATCTTCATCCTTGTGGATTCTTCCACTTCAAGATAATTTCTTACTATTGTATTTATAGTTTACATCAACAATGCTACCTCACACATCCTTTCCTTCCTGCCTGACCTTTCGAAAAATCATATACCCCTGAATATTTCATTCCCAGCTTTAATCTCGTTGTAATCATGTCTCTGTAATGGCGAAAAGATCGCACTCATTAACCTGTATTTGTGTGGTTAATTATTTTGTTCTATATGTTCCATGCATTCAAGTAAATTGCCATCAATTTTGCCTTCTCACATATTTTCTTATCAACCTGTTCAAAGATGTTACTACACACCTCTGAAGCAGATGGGATTGAACCCATGTCTCCTTACTACGAGGGTAGGGACACTAGTACTGCACCACAAGAGCCCCATAATTTTGTTTTTTGCCCAATATTTCCCTTCTTGACCCTATTTACTGTTTTATTTTAATGTTTGTATCCTCTATCCTTTCCCGTACCACTCTGGGTGTCATTACCCAAATAGCTACCCTATAGTTCTGCCATATCATGTTGCTTTGTAAGCTATTGCCTTTTGCATTCCCCCTCTCCCAAACCCTCCCCACTTCTAACTAGTTTAAAATTCTCTTTACAACTCTAACTATTTGATTTGCCAGGATATATGACCCAGTACGGTTCAAATGAAACCTATCCCAGCTGTCTTCTATTTCAATCTCCTTAGGGGTTTTTGGGGCTGCTGTGTTCCAGGCAGTGGAGAACATTCCATTCCGTTCCTGACTTGCACCTAGTTGTTCGTGGACTGGCTTTGAAAAGTCAAGAGATGAGTTACTAACTGCAGAATTCCCAGCTTCTGACTTACACTTGTAGTATATGCATGGTCAGGTATCGCTTCAATTTCTAGTCAATGGTAACCTTCAAGCTGTTGATCGTGGGGAATTTAATATGGTAATGCCATTGGGTAATAGTTAAATTTTGTCTTATTGGAGACGATCATTTTCTGGCACTTATGTGACACAAATGTTATTTGCCACTTATTAAAAGAAACCTTAATGTACAAGTCTTGCTGCATATGGATATGGCATATTTCAAGAGCTGAGATGTTTTAGTGAGGCCACAGCTGAGTACTGTGTGCAGTTCTGGCCACCACTCTATTGAAAAGATGTGATTGCACTAGTGGGGATGCGGAGGAGATTCATAAAATCCCTACAATACAGAAATAGGCCATTTGGCCCATCCAGTCTGCACTGACTCTCCAAAGAGCACCACACCCAGAGGCAATCCTCCACCCTATCTCCACAATCCCACATTTACCATGGCTAATCCACCTAATCTGTAAATCCCTGGACATTGAAGGACAAATTAGCATGGCCACTACGCCTAACCCGCACATCTTTGGACTGTGGGTGGAAACTGGAGCACCCGATGGAAACTCGCACAGACACGAGAGAACAGTGCCGGGAAGACTGAGAGGGGACCTGACTGAGGTGTAAAAGAATGAGGAGTATAGACATGGTGAATAGAAAGGACCTGTTCCCCTTAGTTGAAAGCTAATAAACAAGGCAGCAAAATTTTACGGTGGAAGTCAGGAGATTTAGAGGAGATTTAAGGTAAAACTTTTTCACCCAGGGTCTGGTGGAAATCTGGAATGCCGTACCTGTGAGGATAGTTGAGATGGGAAATTTCACAACATTCAAAAGTACTTGGAATGAGCACTTGAAGTGTCATAACATTCAAGGCAATGGGCCTACTGTTGGAAAGTGGGATTAGTGTAGACTTAGAGTAGTTTTTTTCAGACCTGATGGACTAAAGGTTCTCGACTGATTCTAAGTCTGGAATGGTTCTGAATATTGTACAATCAACAGTGAGCATCCCCACTTCTGATTTTATAAATATTTTCCAATCAACCTGTTCAGAAATATAATTACACATCTCTGGAGCTGGTGGGTCTTGAACCCAGGCCTGCTGACCCAGAGGTAGAAATGCTACTGCACCACAAGAGGGCCCACTTCTGACTTTGTAATGGAGGGAAGGTCATTAATGAAGCAGAGAAAGATTATTGGGCCTCAGACACTACCCTGAGGAACTCCTGCAGTGATGTACTGGGACTAAAATGAATGACCTTCACCAGTTGTTACATACAGGGGAGGCAATGGCACAGTGGTATTATCGTCAGACTGTTAACCTGGAGACTAAGAGATCATTCTGGATTCGAATCCCTCCATGGCAGATGGTGGAATTTGAATTCAATAAATATCTGGAATTAAGAATCTAGTGATGACCATGAATCTGCTGCAAATTGTTGGAAAAACCCATCTGGTTCACCATACTTGCTAGACGTCATTCCCATTTTCAAATGCTGCTGACACTCTGGTCTAATGTCCTTTAGGGAAAGAAACTGCCATCCTTAGATGTGACTCCAGACCCACAGCAATGAGGCTTGACTCTCAACTGCCCTCTGGGCAATTAGGGATGGGCAATAAATGCTGCCTAAAAGAAAGTGACACCCTTGTCCCGTAAATTAATTAAAAGACAGTAATATTTAAGTTGTGTTGAGCTCCAACCAATCAGATTGCAGACTTTGGCTGGCTAGTCAGGCAATCTAACATGAAATCCTGATGGGCTCAGAAATCCTGTGGCCACTTGATAGTCTTACTATTCAATATAACTTATATCCATTCCCCACATGCAATAAGCCACCACTTATATATAAGACAAATAGTTCTTCTTGCCAACACTGACCATCAAATTACCTTCGAAAACTGATAATTAGACAGGCCCTTATACTTATGATAGAAAGAAGGCCTAATAGCAGCACTAAAACTTGATCACCCAGACCCCAATACAGCAACCACAATCTTTATTTGTGTTGGAAAAGACTAGAGGTGCTGAAAATGATTAAAATGGAGAAGACTGCATAAAGCTCCAGAACATAGGGATTATGGAATCCTCATCCATGAATCACAAGAGGCCAGCATCCAAGTTAAGGTTTAATAGGGAAGGCAAATGGATTGTTGGTCTTTATACTTCATTCTCCTGAAATAAAGTGGTGGACGTGATCAATATGGACTTCAGTAAGGCGTTTGACAAGGTTCCTCATGGTAGATTGGTTAATAAGATTAAACCACATGGAATACAGGGAGAACTAACCATTTGGATATAGAACTGGCTCGAAGATAGAAGACAGAGGGTGGTGGTGGAGGGTTGCTTTTCAGACTGGAAGCCTGTGACCAGTGGTGTGCTGCAAGGATTAGTGCTACGTCTCCTGCTTTTTGTCATTTATATAAATGATGTGGATGTGAACATAAGAGGTATGGTTAGTAAGTTTTCAGGTGACACCAAAATTAAAGGTATAATGAACAGCAAAGAAGGTTACCGCAGAGTACAATGGAATCTTGAACACATGGGCCAATGGGCTGAAGAGTGGCAGATAGAGTTTAATTTAGATAAAAGTGAGGTGCCGCATTTTGGAAAGGCAAATCAGGGCAGGACTTACACAGTTAATGGTAAGCTCCTCGGAAGTGTTGCTGAACAAAGAGATCTTGAAGTGCAGATTCATAGTTCCTTGAAAATGGAGGCACACAGGATAGTGAAGAAGGCATTTGGTATGCTTGAGAGAGATAAAAGGTACTGCAGATGCTGGAGATCCGAGATAACAAGGTGTGGGGCTGGATGAACACAGCAGGCCAAGCAGCATCATAGGAGCAGGAAAGCTTGACGTTTCGGGCCTAGACCCTTCATCAGAAAAAAAAAAATTTTTTTTCTCTGATGAAGGGTCTAGGCCCGAAACGTCAAGCTTTCC
>JAHRHZ010000249.1:16004633-16024423 GCA_024137785.1 Ginglymostoma cirratum
TTTTTCTGATGAAGGGTCTAGGCCCGAAACGTCAAGCTTTCCTGCTCCTATGCTGCTGCTTGGCCTGCTGTGTTCATCCAGCCCCACACCTTGTTATCTCTTATATTTGGTATGCTTGCCTTTATTGGTCAGTGCATTGAGTATAGGAGTTAGGAGGTCATGTTGCAGCTGTACAAGGCATTGGTTTGTACTTTTGGAATACCGTGTGGAATTCTGGTCTCCCTGTTATAGGAAGGATGTTGTGAAACATCAAAGGGTTCAGAAAAAATCTACAAGGATGTTGCCAGGGTTGGAGGGTTTGAGTTATAGGGAGAGGCTGAATAGGCTGGGGCTGTTTTTTCTCGAGAGTCAGAGGCTGAGGGCTGACCTTATAGAGATTAATAAATTCATGAGGGGCATGGATAGGATAAATAGACAAGGCCTTTTCCCTGGGGTGGGGAGTCCAAAACTAGAGAGCATAGGTTTAAGGTGAGAGGGGAAAGACATAAAAGGGACCTCAGGGGCAACTTTTTCACACAGAGGGTGGTGCATGTGTGGAATGAGCTGCCAGAGTAAGTGGCAGGGGCTGGTACAATTGCAACATTTAAAAAGCCTCTGAATTGGTATATGAATAGGAACGGTTTCGAGGGATATGAGCCAAATGCTGGCAAATGGGACTAGATTAATTTTAGATATCTGGTTGGCATGAAGGAGTTGGGCCACAGGGCCTATTTCCGTACTGTATAGCTTTATAACCCTATAAAAGTAGAGAAGTTTTGCTAACAATATAAGGCGCTGGTCAAACTGGTATACTGTGAACAGTTTTGAGCCCCTTATGTAAGGAAATATTTACTAACATTGGAAGCAGTCTAGAGAAGGCTCACTCGGCTGATATGGAGTGTGAAGTCTTCTGAGGAGAGGTTATATTGAAAAAAGAGAGGTGATCTTATTCTTAGGGAACTTGATGGGGTAGATGTGGAAAGGTTGTTTCCCCTTCTGCAGATGTCTAGGACCAGAGGCCATAATGTCAGAGCAGGGAAGTGTTTATTCTCTGAGGGTTGTAAATCTGTGGAATTTTTTTACCACAGAGCTTTGTTGAGGCTAGGTCATTAAGTAAATTTAGGGCTGAAGTGACATATTTTAATCAGTGAGAGAATCAAGGTTTATGGAAAAGGCAGGAAAGTGAAGTTGAAGATTATCAGATCATTCATGATCTCACTGAATGGCAGAGCAGAATCACTGGGCTGAATGGCCTACCTCTGTTCCATTGTCTATTGGTCTTCTTGGTACTCCAAAGCACTTGAGTATATTTAAGGCAGAGATCAATAGATCTCTGAATACTAAGAGAATTGGGTGGAAAGGTGAAGTTGAGGTAGTTAATCAGCCACGACCTCACGTATTTTACAAAAATAATTGAAAGAACAGTTCTGAAGAAGGGTCACTGGACGTGAAACATTTACTATGATTTCTGTCCACAGATGCTGCCAGAACTGTTGAGTTTTTCCAGCAATTTCTGTATTTGTTTCTAAAGTGTTTTATGTGGTTTGTGTTTGTGGTGTAGCATGTACTGCCTGAAAGAGCTTTGAAAGATTTAATTATGGTTTCAAAATTTAGGTTTTATTGCCACATGTATTCATAAGCACAATATAGTAAATGGCAGAACCCTTAAGAGTACTGATAGGCAGAGGGATCTGGGTGTACAGGTACACGGGTCACTGAAAGTGGCAATGCAGGTGGAGGAGGTAGTCAACAAGGCACATGGCATGCTTGTCTTCATCAGCCAGGGCATTGAGTTTAAAAATTGGCAGGTAATTTTGCAGCTTTATAGAGCCTTTGTTAGGCTGCATTTGGAATATCATATTCATTTCTGGTTGCCACACTACCAGAAGGATGTGGTGGCTTTGGAGAGGGTACAGAAAAGATTTACCAGGATGTTACCTGGTATGGAGGTCATTAGGTATGAGGAGAGGTTGGAGAAACTTGGGTTGTTCTCACTGGAACGACGGAGGTTGAGGGGTGACCTGATAGAGGTCTACAAGATTATGACGGGCATGGACAGACTGGAAGGTCAGAACTTTTTCCCAGGTTGGAAGAGTCAGTTACTAGGGGGCATAGGTTTAGGGTACAAGGGGCAAGGTTTAAACGTGATGTACAAGGCAAGTTTTTTACACAGAGGGTGGTGGGTGCCTGGAACTTGCTTCTGGGGAAGGTGGTGGAAGTAGATATGATAGTGACTTTTAAAGGGCGTCTTGACAAATACATGAATAGGATGGCAATAGAGGGATACAGTCCCCAGAAGGGTAGGGGGTTCTAGTTGTGCTGGGCAGCATGTCCGTGCAGGCTTGGAGGGCCGAAGGGCCTGTTCCTGTGATGTAATTTTCTTTTGTTCTTCTTCGAAACACGTTCAAACTTGCCATTGAATCATAGAACCCCTACAGTGTGGAAACAGGACATTCGGCCCAACAAGCCCACACTGCCCCTCTGAAGAGCATCCCACCCAGACCCCTACATTTCCCATGGCTGACCCACCTAACCTAAACATTCCTGGGCACTATGGGCAATTTAGCATAGCCAATTCATTTATTTTGCACATCTTTGGACTGTCGGAGGAAACCCATGCAGACACAGGGAGAATGTGCAAACTTCACACAGACAGTTGCCTGAGGCTGGAATCGAACGTGGGTCCCTGGAGCTGTGA
Source organism: Ginglymostoma cirratum (assembly GCA_024137785.1). Classification (NCBI taxonomy): domain Eukaryota; kingdom Metazoa; phylum Chordata; class Chondrichthyes; order Orectolobiformes; family Ginglymostomatidae; genus Ginglymostoma; species Ginglymostoma cirratum. The sequence continues at coordinate 16,007,311 of JAHRHZ010000249.1, forward strand.
GGCAGCAGTGCTAACCACTGAGCCACCATGCCGCCCATCTTAGATACAAAGGTGTCTAGGTACAAAAACCTAGGCATAAATTCGAAAAATAAAGAAATAAGGTTAAAAGTTCAGTATTACAGTCCTTCTAAACCAAAGAAAGAGAGGAAAATATAAATAAAAGCTGACAGAGCAGACAATTCCATGCTGGGCCTCACCTCGAGGCCAGAAGTCTACAGGAGATATTTAGAGATTTGATAGAGATTTTCAAAATCATGAAGTGTCAAGACAGATTACATAAGGAGAATTCTTTAAGATCAAAAATGTACTACCTGAGAGTTTTGTTGAAGCAAATTTATTTAAAGTTTGCAGAAAGGAATTTGGATCATCACCTGAAAAGGAAAAGGTTGCTAGGCTGCAGGAGTGATTCCAACAGAGTTGCTTTTCCACAGACTCACACTGATATAACATCCTGAAAGAACTTCTTTTCTGCTGTAACCTTTCTATGAATTACTAAATTCTTTGGATACAAAGAAATGCTTTATTTCTAACATACGCCAATATAAGGTTGTTTCTTATTTATTCCTAGGGATATCGACAGAAAGACTCCTACATAGCCAGCCAAGGACCTCTTCAGCATACAATAGAAGATTTCTGGAGAATGATTTGGGAATGGAAGTCTTGTTCTATTGTTATGTTAACAGAATTGGAAGAAAGAGGTCAGGTATGTTGAGTAGATCTTTCTGCCAAATACTTTGATGCGGTTATGATGAGACTTACCTAGGTCAAGACAGAGCACTTAAAAAATTTTAAATGCCACTCCAATCAGATGATGTTTCTAATGTGGAGCTTTCTGACGAAAATGATTTAACTCTCTGGCCATTCTGTTAGCAGTTGGGAGCATGTTTTAAATATTTTCTCTGTTTATTTCTTCACGTAGCCAAGACTGCAAGCAGAAACTCAGTTTCTCCAACGCAGAAGGCTGTATTGATTGCAGACAGTTGTAACAACCCATTGCAGTCATTGGTGGTCCTGGCTCAATATGTAGTTTCCAACTGTACACAGAAGCCAGGACGTTTGGTTAAATGGAATGCATGGTTTCTGATTTTTTTTCATGTTTTGATGATTTTGCTCTATATCTCTACAGGAGAAATGTGCACAGTATTGGCCATCTGAAGGATCTGTCTCTTATGGTGATATTACTATTGAAATAAAAAAAGAAGAGGAGTGTGAAAGTTACACAGTGCGTGATCTCCTAGTGACTAATACAAGGGTAAGCCGTAATATTGTGTGGTTTTATATTCTCAGATTTCGGACATCTAGAAATAAAGCAATTCATGCCACCAGGCATTGGGACAGAGGTTATTACAAAACCAGTCTGACAGGTTCAAATATAGTGTTTGGGACAGATTGGAAAGGGAAAAGTATAAGGATGAACATATCTGACAATCCCTCCACAGCCATCCTTTCTCTGGTCAAGAAAAGAGATTGTGCCAGTTCTGAAAATAAAACTATTATTTTCAGACCCATGCTGAGAAAACATGTAAAATTACATGTTTATAGTCCTTTTTGTCTGAAGGTTGTTCACGTAGATTGATGAGTTTTATCCCACTTTTATAGAGAACACAGATTCTCTCCTGTTTAAAAGCTCTCTGCCTCTGTTCAGATTTATCATAGAATTGTTGAGTTGGTCTGAAATCATTTTCATCCAAGAAGAATGGTTATAAGTTTTGATAGATTATTGCAAGTGAAAACTATGTCTGATGCTTCACTGTGGAACATGAATAGGTCCTCAAACCTGTTTTGCCATTTAATTTGGAAATAGCTGGAACTCAACTTGATGAGAGTCTGGAGGAACAACAGTTGATCATTTACCCCCTTTCCACCTTCATATGCAGCAAGAACTGGACAGCATCAAGTCTTATTCTATTAAGTGGCAAGTGGAATTCATGTCATACAAATACCAGGCAATGCTCATCTCCAACACAAGAGAATTAAACCACCCCCTCCCCACCCCCTTGAAATTCAGTGGCATAACCATCTCCACTGTCAATATCTTGGGATCATCGTTGACCAGAAGCTGAACCAGTCTAAACGCAAGCTGGAAGAACAACACCTCATTTTCCACTTGTGGACCCTGCAGCCTTCCAGACTGAATATCGAGTTCAATGATTTTAGGGCCTAAACTTTCCCATGTCCTAGCCTCCTACCCCACATACCAGACCTTGTTATCACATAGCCTGCCATTAGACACTCCCTATTATTAGTCATTTACAGTCCCCATTAACAACTATTCACCCTTGTTATCAACTCCTTTGTCTGTTCAACTATTCTCCTCTCTCTTCAGGCTCTAACCTTTCGTTTTCTCCCTACCCCATCCCCCTCCCTGTTTTCTGTATATAAACCGATGTTTTCCCAGCTACCATCAGTTCTGAGGAAGGTCACCGGACCTGAAACGTTAACTTTGATTTTTTTCTTCACAGATGCTACCAGACCTGCTGAGCTTTTCCAGCAATTTCTATTTCTGTTCCTAGCCAAATAAATATTGTGGCTATAAGAACAAGTCAATGGCTGGGAATTCTGCGCCAGGTAATTCAGCTCCCAAAGACTGTCCAACATTACAAGACACAGATCAGGAGTGTGATGGAATTATCTCTACTTGCATGGCTGAGTACAGCTCCAACAACACTTGCAAAACTCAACATCAGCCAAGACACAGCAACTTGCTGGAGTGGCAACCTACCTTTGGCATTCATTCCCTCCTCCACCAACACATTAGTCACAGTAGTATACACCATCTGCAAGTTGCAAATGCGGAAACTCACCAAGGCTCTTTAAACAGAATTTTTCTAACCCATAGTCTTTGTAATCTAGAAGGACAAGGGCAGTCATAGAAGCACCACGACTCGCAAGTTCCCTTCCATGCTACATATCATCCTGACTTGGAACTGTTCCTTCACTGTCATGTATAAATACTGAAACTCCCTTCCTAATAGCTGGCCTAGACAGTGACACACTCATCTCCTAAAGAATTAATTTTAAAAAGACCTCATGAAGCCTTGTTTCACTGTAGCAACATTTCCCTACTTAATTCCTCTTGCAATAACCTCCAACACTCCATCTTCGTCATTTGCTGTACCTGTATCCTAATTCAATGATTCTTATACAAGGAATCCCAGATCTCTGTACCACAGAGTTCTGCAATTTGTCTCCACTTGCATAACATACTGCTTTTCTATTCTTTCTGCAAAAGTTTGTATTTTCCTATAACTTCAACTCACAATCTTTTTGCTTGCTCGCTTAATCATTTGGCACCTTATCTCCCTACTCATCTTTGTATTATCAACAAATTTATCTACCATGCAGTTTTCTTTTTGTCCACATCATTGATACAGATTGGTAATAGTGGAGGTCTCTAGCGCTGATGCCTTTGGCACTCCACTTATTACAGCTTGCCAACTAGAAAATTACCTATTATTCTTTGTTCTCTCTGTTAGCTAACTAATCCTCTTTCCAAGGTAATATGTTAACCTGCAACTGTCTGAATTCTTATTTTATTCAGTGATCTTTGATGTGGCACCTACACTACTGCTGCAGATTTTCCTTTATCCACATTGCTTGACACTTCCTCAGTAAACCTCTAACTTTTTGATTTTTGTTTCAATTCCATTCACTCGGCCTGATTGCATTATGATTTTCTGAATGTCCAGCTATTGTCTGCTTATTAATAAACCCTGACAATTTCCCAATGACAGATGTCAGGCCAACTGACCAATGCTTATTGTCTCCTACTTTTCTTGAAGAGTAATGTTACATTTGCAAGTTCGTATGTGCCCTTTCAATTTGTCTTGCCGTCATCTAAGATCTATGTACATATAAACCCCCAAGTCACTGTATCTGTGTGTACTTTATTGAATTGTGTGCTGTTAAAGCTGCATTGCCTGCTGCATGCTATTCTTCCTGCCAAAATACTTCACCTCATGTTTTGTTGTATTCATTTCCATCTTCACTTGTCCCATTCAGCTAGCCTATCTATGACCTCAGGCAGGCTCATCCTCACTATCAGCCTGTTATGTCAAGACTCCTGGGCGAGGTTCCCCTAGTTGTGATTCCAGGCAGGATACCACAAATTGTCAAGTTGCCAGTAAAAGAGGGATGAACTGGCTCCCTTTCTTTATTCATCCACTGTAGTATTTCAGCCTCTGGCCTGCTCTTCAAGCTACATTCGTGCAGTTCAGTTTCCAGTCAGTGGTAATTGCCAAGATGTTGATAGTGGGGGATTCAGCAATGGTAATTCCATTCAGTATGAAGGGGCATGGTTAGAATCTCTCTTGTAGGAAATGATCATTGCATGACACTTTTGTGCATGCATCACTTACCACTCATCAGTCCATGCTTGGATCTTGTCCATGTCTCTCTATAAATGGACATAGACTTGATTCAGTATCTAAGGAGCTGCAAATGGTGCTGAATATTACATAATGATTTGCGAACATTCCCACTGCTGCGGACGTAATGATAGAGAGTAAGTTATTGATGAAGCAGCTGACTGTAGTTAGGCCTAGAGCCACTACCCTGAGGAACTCCTGCAAAGATATCCTTGAACTGAACTGACTGTAACTTCAGCAACAACTATCTGCCTTTGTGCTAGGTACGACTTCAAATCCTCTGACTCCTTGATAGTCTTAAGTAATTAGGTTTAACTATGTAAATTGTACTGGTTGCTATCTCGTAAGAAATTGCCTCTTGGCCTACAAGTATCACTGATAACTACATAGACCTTAGACTTAGCATAGAAAAAAGGAATTAAGGACCCTTCTAGTGCATCTAGTCCCTACTTCTGAGACAGGAGACCTGGGTTCAAGTCCTGCCTGCTCTAGAGGTACATAATAATATCTCTGAAAAGGTTGATAATTAGTAGGGGGGCTTTTGTGGCACAGTATTGATGTCCCTACCTCTGAGCCAGGAGGCCTGGTTCAAGTCCCACCTGCTTCAGAGGTGTTTATAACATCTCTGAAGAGGTTGACTAAAAAAAATCTAAAAGGAAAGGAGGATTAATGGCTCTTGTGGTGCTATGGTAATGTTCCTATTTCTGGACCAGGAAGGCCCAGGTTCAAATTCCACCTGCTCCAGAGATGTGTCATAATACATTTGAGCAGGTTGTTTAAAAATATCTGCAAAAGTAATTGATGGTTAGATGATAACAGAGTGGTAGAGTCCCTCCCTCTGAATCAGGAGGCCTTGGTTCAAGTCCTTCCTACACCATACGTGTGTCATAACATATCTGAACAGGTTGAGTAAAATTATAAAGATGTTATTTTGGGCTCTTGTGGCCTGGGTACAAGTCCCACTTGCTCCAGAGGTGTGTGTTATAAAACATCTGAACAGTTTGTCTTCTTTAAAAAAAGGCAAAAGATGTGGAGGTCAACTTGAATAGGGCAAAATTCCACAAACAGCAGTCTAGTGATGGTTAAATAATTCTGATGTAGCATAGTGGTGGAAATGTGGGGTTTGAAATGCTGCAGGTTTGATTTCAACTTGTCTGATGTCAGTTCAATTCCAACCCTCAGTGTTGTCTGTTTAAGAGGGCTCTTGTGGCTCAGTGGTCATGCCCCTAACTTTGAACCAGGAGACCTAGGTGTGTAATAACATCTCTGAACAGTTTGATTAACAAATATCGAGAAAGAAGGATTAATGGCAGCACTCTACCTTCATTTCTCAGAGCCTAATACAATACCATAACCACCTTTCTGTGTGCGACTTGCCTCCAATTCCCCATTGCCTGCGGCTTTGCTAGGGCTGCTTGCTACCACACTCGATAAGTGCTGCCTTGGTGTCAAATGCAATCACTCTCACCTCACCTTTGGAATTCAGTCATTTTCCACGTTTGGACCAAGTCTATAACGAAATCAGGAACTGAGTGACCACAGTGGAACCCAAACTGAATGTCATTGAGCTTGGCCTGCTGTGTTCATCCAGCCCCACGCCTTGTTATCTCGGATTCTCCAGCATCTGCAGTACCTCTTATCTCTTTCACTGAGCAAGTTATTGCTAAGCAGGGTAGAAATGTCAATTTTTAGGGGTAATAGATTTAAGGTAAAAGGGTTGGAATTTAAAGGAGATGTGCGATGCATGTCTTTTTTAAACACGGAGGCTGGTAAGTGCCTAGACTGTGCTGCAAGAGGAGGTGGTAGAAGCAGATACAGTAGCGACGTTTAAGAGACATCTTGGCAAATACACGAATAGGCAGGAATAAGGGGTATGGACCAGAGAAAGTCAAAAGAATTTCAGTTTAGAAAAGATGCCGTGCGTCAACACGGTCTTGGTGGGTCGAAGGACCTGTCACTGTTCCTGTGCTGTTCATGTGCTACTTGATAACACTTTCAATGACCTCTTCCATTAGCTTGACTGAGAATAGACAAATTGGCTCAGTTGGATTTGTCCTCCTTTTTATGTAGAGGACATACCTGTACAGTTTTTCACATTGTTAGCTATGTGCCAGTGTTGCAGCTGTTCTGGAACAGTTTGGCTGGGTGCAACATGTTCTGAATTTCTGATCCTCAAGACTGTTGCTGGAATATTATCTAGCACATTAGCCATTTCTTGATAATCAAGTGAAGTGTATTGAATAGATCAAAGTCTGGCATCCATGATGCTGGAATCCTCCAGAGGAGACTCATCCACTTGGCACTTCTGCATGAATTTCATACAAATGCTTTGGCCGTATCTTTTGCACTGACATGCAGGCCTTTCTCTCATTGAGGATGGAGTTATAATTGAATCTTCTCCTCCAGTAGTTGTTTAATTTTCCACCACCATTCATATCTGAGTATTGTCAGACAGCATTGATTGTGTAATCGCTTTGCCCAGTCTATCATTTGCTGCTTATGTTGCTTGAGACACAATTCATCCTGTGTTATAGCTTCACTGGGGTTGAGACCATTTCCTCATGCTGCTCCTGCACTCTTCATTGAACCAAAGTTGACCCCTATCTTGATAGTAGTGGTTGAGTGGGACATATGTCAGGCTATGAGTGTGCAGATTGTATTTATGTATAGTTTTGCAGCTGTTGATGGCCCACAGCACTTCGTGGATGCCCAGTCTTGAGTTACTAAATCTGTTCGAAGTCTGTCCCAATTTAGATAGTGTTAGTACCTTGCCATTCCATTATCAGTTTGATCTTGAAGTAATGTTAAGAGCAAAATATTTTAAAACCCCAACATGCATAAATGCCAAAGTCTGCCACACTTAAGCAAATTCTGGCCTGTAGATGATGCATTTCCTGATATGGCCAAAATTTTTCTTTTTTTTGCTTTTTGCATTTTTTGATATTCATCTGTTAAAATTTCAGCAAAAGGACCTGAATGGAGATTATTTTTGTTGAGGATTCTATTTAATACAAATATGACAGATTTATTTGTAGTGTAATCTACGTTTTTCTTCAAGGAGAACAAAGTTCGACAGATCAGGCAGTTCCATTTTCATGGCTGGCCTGAGGTGGGAATTCCTGCTGATGGAAAAGGGATGATCAACCTGATTGCAGCAGTTCAGAAACAGCAGCAGCAGTCAGGAAACCACCCAATCACAGTGCATTGCAGGTAAGCCACAAACGGCTCAACAGTGTGGTATAGGCAATATCTTTCAGTCAAATAACGAGAGACTTTGTGACTATACTGAGAATTCTAAGTGTGTGCATGAATACCAAAACACAAGATTTTGCCCTGTTTGAGTTTGTGTTGCTTAATATAATGCAGCAACATTATTGCTTCTGCCTGAAACACACCAATTCTAATTTTGACATATTTGAGATGACTGGGAGAAAGACACAAATGATCAATTAGAGAGTTCTTTCCACTTTCAAATTCAATATATTTTAATTTGGAGTTTTTAAGGAAATAAAGCTCTTTTACTTTGAAAGCTAGAGAGGGAGGAAAACTGATGCAGGGTGGGAATAGGTGCTTCTGCCCTGAGGGTGAGGAAGTGAAATTATTGAATAGGGGATTAAAGTTGTGAAGTGAACAAGTTCCATAAAGAAATCAAACGCCAAAAGGGTTTTTTGGCGATGACAGACATGAGGAGGTAATAGGTAATGGGCACAAGTGAATGGAGAAAAGAATGAGAAGAGATCTGCTTAGGGTATAATTGTCTTTGCACCACTGCCTCATATGCAACCTACAGCCATTGTTGTGTCACTCACCAAATCTAACCTGAATGGAACGAAAGAATCAAAGAATCCATACAGTGCGGAAAGAGGCCACTCAACCCATCGGGTAAAGTGATAGAAAAGTGAAAGAGGATAAGGAGTAAAGTATGCAAAATGTAAGAAGAGAGAACTAGAGAAGACAAACTAAACACGTAAGAAAGACCAGAAGTTACAAATAGAAGAAGACATCATTTCTAATTTATTCAGCATGAAGATGCAGGGAAAGTCAAGAGTGTAGTCTTCTCTTCAATAGGATTAGAGTGCAGGGACAACTAAACCAGAGCTTGCACAGTAATTTAAAGTTATATATTGTTTTCCTTATTTTTATATTTCTGTTGTGTCTTTCCAAGTCTACTTTTATCATACTGACATGTACTTACAGTGCTGGTGCTGGAAGGACAGGTACATTCTGTGCCCTGAGTACTGTCTTGGAAAGAGTAAAAGCTGAGGGCATCTTGGATGTGTTTCAGACGGTAAAGAGTCTACGGTTACAGAGGCCCCACATGGTCCAGACACTGGTGAGTACTGTGAACAGATATTTTTGGTACTGGTTGGCTCAGACTGAGACACTGAAAGTACATTGAAGACATTTCAGTACCAAAGTGTTTTAAACTGCAGAACTTATCAGCTCAGATTTTTGTGCTTATGTAATCACCCTTTATTAGTGGCTTTTTATTGGTGGCAAAAGATCTGCCAGTTTTGTTAGTACCTTCCGAATGCTTCAGTGTTCATAATCATGAGAGACCAATTGCTAATGAGCAGTTAAAGAACAACATAGAGTTATACACCTCTGCTTCATTATATGGCAAATGTTATTGCAAATTCAAAGCTGAACTTGATTGCAATGGGCTAGTATATCTATCTGGAGGTCAAATTAAATTGAAATGCACACAAGTCCAGTGTACTTCTGAAGGTTTTTATTGCTGTTGTCCCTTAGGCATTGTGCTGTAACAATATTTCAAACAATTAAATTGTAGAATTTAAGTTAATGTAAGAAAATTCTCAAATGTGAGTGATGAAAGATTACTTCCAAGACATAATTTTAGCAATCCCTAAGTGACAGGGCTCAAGTCAAAGGGGATAATTGGTACACTCCTACTGTAGCTGCATTCTATGGGGTATAATCAGTTCATTTGGCTGGATGGTTGGTTTGCAATGTGGAATGATGACAACAGCAAGGGGTCAGTCCTTGCAATGGCTGATGTCACCATGAAGACCTGGCCATATCAACCTTGCCTTTGCCTTTGCCTGAGGCATGGTGACCCTTGAATTTAATTCAATCCCAGCGCTCTCTCTCTCTCTCTCTCTCTCTCTGTATCTATTGAGATTGTGGCAATTTTTACTTTTTCACACGACTGCTAGGGAAGTTTTTCAGTGGCTCAGCTGCCCATCATATGGAGACAAGGCAACAAACTTGAATACAATTTTCCCAGACACTTTGTTAGTTTGCATTTTTTCAGTTGTAGAGGAATCCCCGACTGCTTGGGGAGACCGCAAGCTGCATGGAGGCAGCTTCTTAAGCGTCCATCTGAGGCAAAAGGTTTTTGACAAGAGTGGTGGACTATTCAGTGGGGACTTGGGCCACTTAAATAGAACAATGCCCATAATACTCAGCCTTCCAAGATTACTTCAATTTTGAACTTCCCTCACATTCTCCTTGATGCCTCGATGCCCACCACACTGTTGGGTCACTGTGATTCTGCAGTTTCCAGCCCTATAGGTGGACTGGCAGATCAGAAGAGCCTGTCAGCTTCAGTTGATGTTACACTCCTGCTCCTAACAATGTTATAAAAGAAGTCCTGAGTTGCCACTGGCTAAACCAGTAAACCTGAAACCACCCAAAGGAACCTTCACTGTTTCTGCAAAATCTTGCCTGTGTCTCCCAGAAATATCCCAAAGCAATTCACATACAATTAAAGTGCAATGACTGCTATTAAGTGAATGGGGCAACTATTTTATTCATAGCAGTTGAAAGGGTGTTTTAAGCAAACTTTGTCAAAACATCTTGCCTTATCTTCAAGTCATGCTACAGGGTCTTTAATGTTTAGCTGAAACTCTACATCAAACAAACAATATCCTGCTTTAATCTGTCATCTGAAGAGCACTCCTGTAATAATTATGGATTCCACCAGTACTGTGTGAATAATGTGATTTCTGTAAGGTGCCTAAAACTGCACACGATGCTTTTTGGCTTTGTACAGATCTGTTGATTTCTGTATGTTCCTTTAGCCTACATTAGTATTTTCAAAATATTACTTTATCTTACCTGCTTTCAAACTTTCAAAGAATTATGCATTTAAACCCTTGATTCATAGCTCACGTGAAACTCTTCAGTGCCTGTCCATTCATTGTTTGTCCACACTTCTTCCAAGATACATTTTGTCACTCTTCTCTACCTTTTATTTGTGCCCTGTCTATTCTATCCAGTTCTAACTCTGTCCATGTCCTGCTTAGGTATTTTACTCTGCTCTATCATTTGCTCCTACTTATGACTTTATGTAATTTTGATATATTTCTCCTTTATGTCCAAACCAAATTATCTACCTACTTAGAGAATAAAAATAGATCCACACTTGATTGTACATTAGTTACAATCTTTTGCCAATCGAAGGAGCACTTGGGATTTCTGATACTATGTTCCTTGTTGTTCAACCAGTTCTCAATCCATACTTGTTAACTTCCTCTTTTAGACTACTCCTAAATTTTATGTAGTAAGCCTTGTGTGACTTGTTCTTAAGAAATCATCATCTTCCTCCAATCTTCCATGTTTTGAAAAAAAACTCTTTCTGAACTATGCATTTATTGTAATTGAAAGCTCTTAACTTTCATTATCCCAAACAAGGCAATAGGAATTATGCACAAAGGCTGATTGAGGCTTCTTTTTGGACAGATCATGCTTTTTCCTGCCCATCTTTGTTAATGGGGAAGCACATACCCTCTACTTACTCCCTTGCTGTGTCAACAGAGCTGAGAATTTAACAGAATGTGTCACAGACAGGAGGCAGAGATGAATTATTTTGTGGTGATCCTCTTCTGTCTGTAAAAGATGTGATTTTCAATGTTTTCATTTATATTTTTCCTTTCAAAACACGCCACAATATGGTCCCCTAATCCTTCTGTTCATGAAACCCAATGTTTAAATGATCTGTAGCAAACTCTCTGTAAGGTTAAAAACAAAAGATTGATATATTCAACCATTCAGTCTTGGGGGATATGTTTTACATGCACACAGAGTGTTGACAATGCGGCAGTATCATTCTTGGAGACGGGAAATTCGTCACCTTTCAGACGAAATTAGGTCAGAACTAGAGTCAGGCTTTAGTTCAGCCTGGTGCTGCTTGCTGTCTGTTCTGACGTTAAAAGCAGCCTCAGAGGAGAGTTCAGACCTGTTACAATTAAAACTCTTGAAAAGGGCAAAAAATTTCAGTCATGTGACAGAATTGCTGGGTGGACATGTTTGTTTTGATGTCTCTCTTCAAAACCGTAGGGTGTTGTAGGAAACAACTATTATCACCACATCAGCCACAATGAGTTTCAATGATTTCCTTTGTTCAGGACTGGCTAGGTAGACACATTGAAATCATTCGTGTAGAATTTATTACATGGTTCATACAAAAAGACATGTGACACTCCAGAAAGATGCTGAGTTAACTTTTGTCTTGTTAATTGCTTTAAGTTTCCAAAAGCAACCAACTGGCCCATTCTGTGTTTAAAGTACCTGTTTTAAATCCAGTAAAGAGACCATTTTAAAAATCAAATGTAAGAGTTGTTTTAAAGTTTTAAAGAAACATAAACTGTCTTCATACTTTGTGGACATGACAAAAGTACCTCTCCATCATTCTGTAACCTAAGTAAATAAAGCATAAGAGTTAGCTTTGCACAACTCTTCTCCATTTGGATATTTTCCTTGTGATTCATTTTTTAAATGAAATGCCTAATAATATTGCAATCAAAACGTCTTTTAACTGTAACAGGAGCTTCTTATTTTTATTTTCTTCAGGAACAGTATGAATTTTGCTACAAGGTCGTGCAAGAATACATTGATGCATTTTCGGATTATGCCAACTTCAAGTGAAAAATGCTTTCGTAATATTTTGTAATATTGTATTTGTTAATACACCCAAACCTGTGTACATATCTTATTGATTTGAGAGGTTGGTACCATGAGCTTCTTATTGGCTAGAAATTTTATATGTAGCAGATGTTTAGCAGATATTAGTCTAATTTCAGCAGTTTTATTGAGCAACGTAGGCTGATGTTCAGATTGATGTTGATCAAATTTATTTAGTAGCTGCTTGGAAGGGTATTCATTGAATTCAAGGGATAAACAAGATAAGAATTAAGTCATATGATCACAAAATCTGTGGCTTTATGAATTGCTGCCCCTGAATCAAATGGTCATCGCCAGTGCTCTGTTTTATTTCAACTTTGATAAATAATCAAGTTGGAAATAACATTCTGTCATTAATTAATCAGTGCCATTTAAATCTGATACCTTTGATTTGGACCATCTCTTTCTCAGGCAATTAACAATTTTGTAATTGTAGACTTTATATTTTCAATGTTGTGCCATTTTATTTATCAGATTTGAAGTAGAAGCAGTACTTTCCATTATTGAGATTTGTAGAAAGGTAAAGCGCCTTCAGAAACGCTTATCTATACGACTATATTTGTAGAAATGCAGACCTGTAAAGGGAATACAATAAGAAAATACTGCTTTTAAGAAAAGCTTTTTTTTTTTGCAGGCCTGCACAGGCTGAACTAAAATATACTGGATATACTACCTGCATTATTTTTCACATAAGCCAAAATCTACAGTGTCCTGGTTCTTCACAAGACTTTGGTCTTGTACAGTTAGAACGTATCTCTCACCATTTTCTTTTCTCCTGTATTAAAAATACATGGAACTTGTTATAAAGTTCTGTACAAGTTAAAAGATGTGTGGGCTTCAGAGTAATAAGTTTGGAAATACAGTCTTGATAGGACAATATAAAAGAACGTTCCTTAACTATAGCTACTGTGTACTGTACATACAAGCTGCAACTTGAAGGGTATTGAATTATCTGTTATGTTTGTTCTTAAAATCTACTTGTTAAGCTTCTGTTTCAATATGTTTTTAAGAAAGTAAGTGAATGATCTGGAACGTTTCTAAAATGTGAAAGACTTGCCTGGGATTTACCATCACTTTCTTTTAGACACAACTGCCTCATTTTCCAACTTTTCCTTATTAACATAGCCTTTGTGCAAAGGTGGAGCTTAATATTAGTAGCTTGCACAGGGAGGAAAAAAGACCAATTAAATTCAATGATTAAAACATCATGTTTAGGTATCTAGTTTTGGACCAAAACTTAACTATTCAAGTTGTGGCTTTAAAAAAATCTTCAAGCAAGGTTTAAAGTTGATCATTTTTTTGAAAAACTAGTTTTAAATGTAAATGTCTTTGATTTATCATTCGCTCCTAACAATTATATTTTTTCTTAAAATGTACAAATAACTGTAGTTTCGTAACCTGTATTTATTTTTTTATGATAAGGAGAAAATTTGGTGGATTTTTTAAGTTTATTTTTAAGTTTACCTTTTAGTAGTTTAGGAGCACTCATTGCCAGGTAATTGAGGTGAAGCCAAGTTGGGTCAATATTTGGATAACATAGCTTACACCAGCTTGTACAGTGACCTGTATGACATATGGTGCATAGTCCCATTAAGTTATTTGAGTTTTGATCATGGCATACTTGTTTACCAAGTTCTCCATAGTGCATTCAGTGGATAGACTATGCTAATTTACTATATGTTGAATGGATTAAGTGTCAGCTTCCTATCTTCAGTAATTCGGCTATCACTGACCGCACTAGTGTAAATAGATATTGACTGAATCCCTGACTCTTAAAACTTTGGTATTTTGGGACAATGGCTAAGCTAAAGCTATAATTGGAATAAATGTGCTCATTAAAAAAACATGTTCTTTGAGTTTTGATTTCATTTTTGTTTTGAATAAACTGCTTGTTAGAAACTGCAAAACTAGGCCAGTTTTCTGAATGTGTTTGATCATCCAGAAGCATCCTAAGGATTTAAGATTTGATGACTCACATGCTGCTGTTCCACAACTTTACAAGTTTTATGTTGTTCATATTTTTAAAGGTAAGCATTTTATATCAAACACAAAACACTTGGATACATACAAATTGTCATTAAATCAATAGTTTGACAAAGTGTCTCAATGTAAGCTGAAGGTGTTTGTACCCGCTGACACATTCATAGAGTCAGACAGCATAGAAAGAGGCTCTTCAGCCCACCATGTCTGTGCCAACCAACTAACACCTAGCTGCACCAATCCCACTACCTGCAGTGTTGTAATGTAAGAATACAATATCCAATTTATGCACAGCAAGCTCCACTAATAACAATATGATAACAACCAGTTCTTTTTTGTGATTTTGTGGAAGGGGTGGGAAATAGATGTGAGGAGTATATAGGGGCGGCAACGTGGCTCATTGGTTAGCACTGCTGCCTCACAGCACCAGGAGCCCGGGTTCGATTTCACCCTCGGGCAACTGTCTGTGTGGAGTTTGCACGTTCTCCCTATGTCTGCATGGGTTTCCTCCAGGTGCTTCGGTTTCCTCCCACATTCCAAAGATGTGCAGGTTAGTTGGATTGGCCATCCTAAATTGCCCATAGTGTTCAGGGATGTGTGGATTGGGGGATGGGTCTGGGTGGGATGCTCTTTAGATTTGGTGTGGACTTGTTGGGCTGAAGTGCCTGTTTCCACACAGTAGTGTTTCTCAGAAATCTGAGAAAAATCCAAGTATTGGATCAACCACGATCCTACTGAGTGGTGGAACAACTCAAGGGGCCAAATAGGCTACTCCTGTTCCTATTTCTTGTAGTCTTATGGTGAAATATTAATTGAGGTTTAAATATTGGTCCAAACCTTTATGCTCTGCTGTCATTTAGATCCACCTGAATAGTTGGATGGGCGCTGGTTAAATGCCTCATCTGAAAGACACAATCTCTGATATCACAGTGCTCTTACTTTTGCTGTTCTTGGGCTATTTAGCTTTATCCCACAGTTTGGCTCAAATAAGCCACTTCTGCTTTCACAATTTCACTTTTAACCAGGTTTATAATCAAGCTGGCTCTTAGTAATTGAACAAACAACTGGTTCAACTGTTGTAATATTCCTCCCAGGATTGGCTGAACACAAATCATTTTATATAACACAGTTGCATCATCCTTTAAATATATTGTTTATTATTCATTGTCAAGTTGCTGATGTGTTTTTCATCCCAAACGGCACAATTTTACATTGATAAATTTCATCTAGCATTCCAAAAATTTTTTTGGCTCTTTCAGTTAGTGGAATGCAATATTCCTCTAATATGTCAATTTTTGTGTCAAACTTTGCTTGTCCAATCTTCTCAATACAGTCCTCTATTCATGGAAGTAGATATGAATTTGCCTTTGTTACTGCATTGATTTACGTTAATCTGTTGTCATGGACAAATAGGAATTGTGGTAAATGTAAATTATGATTGCTTTTACCCTCAAGATTAAGATAGCTAGGTATTGTTTGATTTATGCCTTTCACTTTTCATTTCTCACAATTTTTTGTCTTCCAATCAGTTTCTTTTAGTCCAATTCATGCTCAAAGAACAAAGAAGAAAAAGAACAAAGAAAACTTACAGCCCAGGAATAGGCCCTTCGGCCCTCCAAGCCTGTGCCGATCCAAATCCACTGTCTAAACCTATCGCCCAATTCCTAAGGATCTGTATCCCTCTGCTCCCCACCTACTCATGCATCTGTCCAGACGCACCTTAAATGAATCTACCGTGCCTGCCTCTACTACCTCTGCTGGCAACGCGTTCCAGGCACCTACCACCCTCTGTGTAAAGTACTTTCCGCGCGTATCCCCCTTAAACTTTTCTCCTTTCACCTTGAACACGTGACCCCTCGTTATTGAATCCCTCAATTTTATAATTTTGGACTCCGGTTAAATTTATTTGAAAACCAGCCAATATTTGGGAAAATAACGCTTGCGATAATACTTCACAGCATCACAGAATTGTTTTGCCGCAGAAGGAGGCTGTTTAGCCCATTATGCCTGTACCGGTTCTGTTACCTACGGCCAATCTCCAGTGTTCTCCTCCTATCCCTGCACACCATTTCAATCCAAATAATCATCCATTGCCATCTGCCTCCACCACATTTCCAGGCAGTGCATTGCATACAATAATCACCTGTTGTGTGAGAAAGCCTTTTCCTGTCATCACCCTTGCTCCGTTTGCACATCACGTTGAATCTATTCCCTCTCATTCCTTTTGCTTTTATGAGTGGAAACAACTACTCCCTTTCTGCTCTGTCCAGCCCTAGCTGCTAGTCTGTGTCTGCGTTAGTTGGTGAAGCAACCAACAAGAGGGAAAAAACATTCTTGGCCTCATTCGTACCAGTCTGCTAGCTGCAGAGGCATGTGTCCACGAAGTATTGGTAGGAAGACGACCATATAGTCATTGTGGATACTCAGTCCCATCTTCACGCTGAGGATACCCTCCATCATGTTGTGTGGCACTAGCACTGTGCTAAATGGAACAGACTTCAAACAAGTCTAGCAACTGAAGACTGGGCATCCGTGAGGTAGTGTGACTCATCAACAGCAGTAGAATTATACTCCAATGTGCAACCCATGGCTCGACATATCCCCATTCAACTATCAAGCCAGGAGTTCAATGGAGAGTGTAGGAGGGTATACCTAAATATGAGATGTCAACCTGGTGAAGCTACCAAACAGAGATAGTAGGAGCTGCAGATGCTGGACAATCTGAGATAACAAGGTGTAGATCTGGATGAACACAGCAGGCCAAGCAGCATCATAAGAGCAGGAAGGCTGACATTTCGGGCCTAGACCCTTCATCAGAAATGGGGGAGGAGGAGGGCGTT
>JAHRHZ010000249.1:16034423-16061842 GCA_024137785.1 Ginglymostoma cirratum
AAACGATGCTGCATGCGAACACTATTTAAAAGGGCAACAACACACTGCAGCAACACGGAACTACGCCAAGAGGAGGAGGAATACCCCTTCCAGGTGTTCAAGGACAATAGATATCCAAAGAACTGGGTCAGGAGATGCCTACAGGAACAGCATTAGAAAGATTCTACACGCCCTGACACACTCACCACATCAACCCTACGACAAGTGCTCACCCGAACTAAAGACCCACACCCCGCCATGGGCAAGACCAGTGTCATCTACAAGGTCCCCTGCAGAGACTGCGAGAAACACTACATCGGACAAACAGGAAGGAAACTAACAACAAGAGAACATGAACACCAACTGGCTACAAAAAGACACGACCAATACTCACTCATCTCAATCCACATGGACAAGGAGAACCACGACTTCGACTGGGACAACACCAAGATCCTGGGACAGGCTGGGCAGAGACAAGCACGAGAATTCCTGGAAGCATGGCACTCCACGAAGCAGGCTATTAATAAACACATTGAACTTGACCCCATATACATTCTACTACGGAGGAAACCCAGAAGTGAGGCAATCCATCGCAATGGACCCCAGAGTTTAAAAACCAGGTGGGAAAACACACCAACGCTTCATCAGAGGCTGCACTGAGGATGTTACCAAGCACGGTAACGAAACATCTGCGGAACAACAAACCAGCTCGGCAAGCCAACCAACCTCAACACCCACAACCCGAGCTACAGATCTACTCCATAACCTGAGAGATGGAGTTTAATTTAGGTAAATGTGAGGTGCTGCATTTTGGTTCAGGCAGACCAGGACTTATACAGTTAATGGTGGGGCACTGCGGAGTGTTGCCGAACAAAGATACGTAAGAGTGCAGGTGCATAGTTCCTTGAAAATGGAGTCACAGGTAGGCAGGGTGATGAAGAAGGTGTTTGGTACGCTTGCCTTCATTGGTCAGTGCATTGAGTATAGGAATTGGGACGTCATGTTGTGGCTATACAGGACATTGGTGAGGCCACTTTTAGTGTACTGTCCTCAGTTCTGGTCTCCCTTCTGCAAGAAGGATGTTGTTAAACTTGAGAGGGTGTCGAAAAGAATTTACAAGGATGTTGCCAGGACTGGAGGGTTTGAGTTATACGGAGAGACTGAATAGGCTGGGGGTGTTTTTCCCTGGCGCGTCGGAGGTTGAGGGTTGTTCTTATGGAGGTTTACAAAATCATGACAGACATGGATAGGGTGGATAGGGTGAATAGCAAGGGGGAGTCCAAACCTAAAGGCCATAGGTTTAAGGTGAGAACGGATAGATTCAAAAGTGACTTGATGGGTAACTTTTTCACAGAGAGGATGGTGCATGAATGGAACGAGCAGCCGGAGGAAGTGGTGGAGGTGGGTACAGTTACAACATTTAAAAAGCATCTGGAGGTATATATGAATGGGAAGGGTTTAGAAGTGTCTGGGCCAAATGCTGGCAAATGTTCTAGGTCAGATGGAGATGTCTGGTTGGGGTGGATGATTTGGACCCAAGAGTCTGTTTCTGTGCTGCATGACCCTATGACTCTATAACACAGGCACAATATTTACAGTTTTCCAGTCTTCTTGGCATCTCCTCCAAGTAAAGGGCAGACTGAAAGATTCTTAATTGTATTTTCTGCCTTACCTGTCAAAAGTGCACTTTCTCTTTGTAACATTAATTTCTATCTCCTTTGTCATCCAGGGAACTTGGGACTTGTTTGTTGTACTTTTACCCTTAGAAGGAATACACCTCAACTGTTCCCAAACCATCTGCGCTTTGAAGGTAGTCTATTATTTAGTTGTTATTTTTCCCACCAGCCTCTTATTCCAGTCAATCTGGCTCAGCTCTGTTCTTGCTCTATTCAAGTCTGCTCCCTGCCAATTAATTTTTCTTAACAATTGATTGTTGCAAATCATTTGCCAACATGATTCTTAAGTTTGATACAATGATCACTGTCTTCTATGTGGTGTTAGACCAACATTCAAAATATATGGGGGCAGTGAGCAAGTTCATCCCTGAAATCCCCAAAACACCTGTGAAAACTCACTTAAGGGTGATCAAACCAAGAAAAATCTCACATTTAGGTTATTGGGTCATAGAGTCATATAGCACAGAAACAGACGTTTCGGTCCAACTTGACCATGCCAATCAAGTCTCCCAAACTAAACCAGTCCCATTTGCCAGCATTTGGCCCATAAACCTCTAAACCCTTCTTATTCATGTACCCATCCAGATGCCTTTTAACTGTCGCAATTATACCAGCCTCCACCTTTTCCTCTGGCAGCTAATTCCATACACCCTACCACCTTCTGTGTGAAAAAATTGTCCCTCAGGTCCCTTTTAAGTCTTTCTCCCCTCACCTTAAAAACATGACCCCTAGTTTTGAACTCACCCAACCTAGGGAAAAGGCCTTTCCTGTTCACCTTATCTATGCTCTTGTGATTCTCTATAAGGTTACTCTTCAACCTCCTACGGTCCAGTGAAAAGATTTCCAGCGTCTTTGTATGACTCAAACCATCTAGTCCTGATAAATCCTTTCTGAACCATCCCTAATTTAATAATACCCTTCCTATAGCAGGGTGACCAGAACTGTACACAGTACTCCAAAAGTGGCCTCATTCACATCCTATACAACCTTAACCTGACGTCCCAACTCCAGTACTCAATGTCTGAGCAATAAAGGCAAGTGTGCTTGAACACCTTCTTAACCACCCTGTCTTCCTATGGTCATCTTTCACCTGAACCCCTAGGTTTCTCTGTTCAGTAACTCTATCCAGGGCCCTACCATTAACTGTATAAGTCTTGCCCTTGTTCACTTTACCAAAATGCTATACGTATCTCACACTTATCCGAATTAAACTCTGTTTTCCACTCTTGCCCATTAACCCAATTGATCAAGATCCCTTTGTAATCATAGATAATGTTCTTCACTGTCTCCTACACCACTAATTTGGATGTCATCTGCAAACCTACTAACCATTCTTTCTAAATTCTCATCCAAATTGTTTAAGTGAATAGCAAACAGCAGTGGCCCCAGCACCAATCCCTGTGGAACACTACTGCTTACAGGCTTCCAGTCCGAAAAACAACCCTCTACCACCACCCTTTGTCTCCTAGTATGCAATTGACAAACTCTCCCTGAATCCCATATGATCTAACTCTACTAATCAGTCTACCACATGGAACCTTGTCAAAGGCTTTACTAAAGTCCATGTCTATTACTCTGCCTTCGTCAATCTTCTTGGTTACATCTCCAAACTCAATCAAGTTTGTGTGACATGATTTCCCAAGCACAAAGCCATACTGACTATCCCTAATCAATCCTTGCTTCTCCAAATGCATGTAAATACTATCTCCCTGAATCCCCTCTAGCAACTTACCCCCCCACTGATGTCAGACTTACTGGTCTACAGTTCCCAGGCTTCTCCTTATAGCCTTTCTTAAATAAAGGCACAGCATTAGCCACCCTCCAATCTTCCACCACGGCACCCATAACTGTAGATAGTATAAATATCTCTGCTCGGGGCCCCATAATTTTTTCCGAAACTTCCCACTATGTCCTGGAGACATCCTGGTAAATCTTTTCTGAACCCTCTCTAACTTAGTAATACCCCTCCTGTAGCAGGGTGATCAGAACTGTTCACAGTATTCCAAAAGTGACCTCAAAAACGTCCTGTACAACCTCAACATGACATCCCAACTTCTATACTCGATGGTCTGAGCAATAAAGGCGAGTGTGCTAAACGCCTTCTTAGCCACCCTGTGTCCCTATGTAAACACCTTTATGTTTTTTAAGACCTCCAGCACCTCCTGTTCTGTAATGTTATATCTATTTACCCAAGTTCCCCAGCCTCCATGTCTTTCTCCAAACTAGAACCTGATGCAAAATATTTAGTATCTCTCCTGTCTCCTGTGGTTCCACACATAGATGACCTCATTGATTGTTAAGGGGCCCTATTTTCTCCCTAGTTGTTCGTTTGCTCTTCATTTACTTGTAGAATCTCTTTGGATTATATTTAACCTTATTTGCCAAGGTGATCTCATATTCCCCTTTTAGCCCTCCTGATTTCCATCTTAAGAATGCCCCTGTAATTAAACTCTTGAAAAGATTGAGTTGGCCCCCGTCATCTGTGGCCACAAGCAGACCTCCCTACATATTTGCTCTTCAGTTTCCTACTGACTACTGGGGGACCCATAGCATAATCCCATCAAGGAGATCATCACCTCCTTATTTCTAAGTTCCACATATATAGCCTCTCTAGACAATCCCTCAGAAATATCCTCTCTAAGTTCAATAATGTTTTTCCTAATCAAAAATGCCACTCCCTTTCCTCTCTTGCCATCCTTTCTATCCTTCCTATAGCATCTAAACACCAGAACCTTGAGATGCTGGACCCGTCCCTCCCTCAGCCACGTTTTTGTAATAACTATGAAAACGCAGTCTCATGTTCCCATATATGACACAATGTGGAGCTGGAGGAACACAGCAGGGCAGGCAGCATCAGAGGAGCAGGAAAGCTGACGTTTTGGGTCGGGATCCTTCTTCAGAAATGGGGGAGGGGGAAGGGAGCCCTGAAATAAATAGAAAGAGGAGGGGTGGGGCAGGGGGAGGTAGTTGGGATGGTGATGGGTGAGTGCAGATAGATAGTGGTAGGAATTGGTCAGTGAGGTAGAAGGAGCGGATAGGTAGGAGAGAAGACAGTCAGGTCAAGGAGGCAGGGATGAGAGGGGGATAGGTAGGAGAAACGACGGAAAGGTCAAGGAGGTGGAGATGAGAGAGGCTGGGGAAGGTATGTGGGAAGGCGATAGGTGAGTGCACGTAGGCATTGGTGGGGATTGGTCAACTGGCAACTAAAAGACACGACCAATACTCACTCACCTCCATCCACATGGATAAGAAAAACCACCAGTTCGATTGGGACGACACCCGGACCCTGGAACAGGCAAAGCAGAGACAAGCATGGGAATTCCTAGAAGCCTGGTTCTCCACTAAGAAAGCCATCAATAAACACGTAGAGGTGACCCTATATATACTCCATTGCAAAGGAAAAGTGGAAATGAAGTAACCCAGCTCTACGGATACCAGAGTTTAAATAACAGGTGGGAGAAAACAACAGCGCTTCATCGGAGGCTGTACTGATGATGTTACCCAGCAGAGTAATGAAATGTCTGCTGAACAATGCTGAACAAGTTCGGCGAGCCAACCAACCACAACATCCACAATCCGGGCTACAAATCTACTCTAAAACCTTAAGAGACCTATGGACGAAGCACGCTCAAATTGGCACAAAGATGGTAAAACTACACCAAACATCAGAGCGCTACCTGCAAACAACTCTACTTCCTACACGGATGCCTCAGGAACCAGGTATTACCACGCAATATGAGATACAAACCCCTCATCGACAACCCAAAAGCTCGTAGGACTGTAGAACACAACAGCCGCAGGATGGTGAACGTAATGATCAATGACGCTTACAACTGGCTCCACAATATGACGGAGAAAAAAACTTTATTCCTAGACGCTATCAACCAAGACTGGACAACAGACCTCGAATAAGCCATTGACATCAGCCAACAGACCACAAGAGCCAAGAAAAGACCGATCCTACAGGAAAAATTAGCCAAACTAACCCACCAAAACGACGACAACAGCAGACACCTGGATGAGAAAACTTTCAGACAGGAAACAGACACAGAGAAAGCTGTTCTAATTTGCAGACTCAACTACAACCACAGAGGCTCCAACAAGACAGAATTCCTGGAAGCCACACTGAAGACCAACAGCATGAATGAAGAAACACAACAAGGCATAAGACAGACAGTGATCCCGACACTGACCAGAAAAAGTGAAGTCAACACTCTCAACACATCAGAAAGGAAGGCCCTAGAAGGACTGAAAAAGGACAAAAACATCACAATACCACCAGCAGACAAAGGGTGCATGACAGTAATACTAAACAAACGGGACTACCTCTCCAAGGCACAGACCCTACTCGCTGATGAGAACACCTATCGGCAAGGGCAGATAGACCCAACATCACAACTGGACAACAAGATTCTCAACACCCTAAAGAGAGTTAAACAGACCAGACAAATCAACAAAACAGACTATCTAAGAATGAAACCCGAAGGAATTAACACCCCCTGATTCTACAGCCTCCCGAAGGTACACAAACCAGAAGTAACCCTCAGGCCCAGAGTCTCCCTGCCAGGTATCCAATCACGTAGATTAGCCAAAGAGCTACAAAGGAGACTAAAGCACCTCATCAGCAAGTCACTCCACTCAAGGAATTCTTGGACTGAGTGGATTAATTCTATCAAGGACACAAGAATAGACAATGATGAGACCACGGTATCATTTGACGTTACTGCCCTATTCACATCGATAGACATACCACAAGCAAGAGAAGCACTGGCAACACTACTCAAACAAGAACAAGACCCGAGTGACACCATCTCCACAGACAATATGCTGGAGCTACTGGACATATGCCTCACCACCCAATTCACTTTTAGTGGCCAAATATATGAACAGATCAACAGGACACCCATGGGATCACCTGTCTTCAGACTAATAGCTGAAGCGGTGATACAGAGACTTGAAAGCATGGCCCATTCGCCATTTCAACCAAAACTATGGATACGATATGTGGACAACACCTTCGTCATTATTAAACAGACCAAACTAGAAGAGACTCATGAACTAATAAACAACACCCTCACCAGGATCAGATTCACCAGAGAAGAGGAGAAAAACAAACAGCTCCCATTCCTGGACATCATGGTGGAACACAGGACCAATGGGGAATTCCTAACAAAGCTACCCAGGAAAGCCACATACAGTGACCAAGTACTGCATTTCAATAGCAGCCACCCTACCATACACAAACAATGTTGTATGAGAACACTATTTAAAAGGGCAACAACACACTGCAGCAAC
Organism: Ginglymostoma cirratum; assembly: GCA_024137785.1. Lineage (NCBI taxonomy): Eukaryota > Metazoa > Chordata > Chondrichthyes > Orectolobiformes > Ginglymostomatidae > Ginglymostoma > Ginglymostoma cirratum. Next base: position 16,041,374 of record JAHRHZ010000249.1, read on the forward strand.
ACAGAATTACGCCAAAAAGAAGAAGAGCACCTCCTCCCAAGTATTCAAAGACATAGAACATAGAACTGTACAGCACAGTACAGGCCCTTCAGCCCACGATGTTGTGCTGAACTTTTACCCTAAACCTAAGGTCTATCTAACCTCCACCTCTACCTTAAACTGTCATCCATATGCCTATCTAATAGCCACTTAAGTGCCCCTAATGAGGCCAACTCCACTACCCTCTCCAGCAATGCATTCCACGCCCCAACCACTCTCTGAGTAAAGAACCTACCTCTGACGTCTCCCCTGTATCTACCTCCGCTCACTTTAAAACTATGCCCCCTCATAATAGCTACCTCCACCCTAGGAAAATGTCTCTGGCTATCCACTCTATCTATACCTCTGATCATTTTGTACACCTCTTTCAAGTCACCTCTCATCCTTCGTCGTTCTAAAGAGAAAAGCACTATCTCTCTCAACCTTTCCTCGTAAGACCTTCCCTCCATTCCAGGCAACATCCTGGTAAATCTCCTCTGCACCTTTTCCAACGCTTCCACATCTTTCCTGTAATGAGGCGACCAGAACTGGACACAATACTCCAGATGTGGCCAAACCAGAGTTTTGTATAGCTGGAGTATGACTTCACGGCTCTTGAACTCAATCCCTCTATTAATGAAAGCTAACACACCATACACCTTCTTAACAACTCTATCCACCTGAGTGGCTGATTTCAGGGAACTGTGGACATTAATCCTGAGATCCCTCTGCTCCTCCACACTGCCAAGAATCTTTCCATTTGCCCTGTATTCTGCTTTCAAATTTGTCCTTCCAACATGAATCACCTCACACTTTTCAGGGTTAAACTCCATCTGCCGCTTCTCAGCCCAGCTCTGCATCCTGTCAATGTCCTTTTGTAACCTAGAGCAGCCCTCTGCGCTATCCACAACTCGACCCACCTTCATATCAACCGCGAACTTACTAATCCACCCTTCCACTCCTTCATCCAAATCATTTACAAAAATCACAAATAGAAGAGGACCTAGAACAGATCCTTGTGGTACACCACTCATAACTGAGCACCATGTTGAATATTTTCTGTCCACTACCACCCCTTGTCTTCTAAGGGTCAGCCAATTCTGGATCCAATCTGCCACATTTCCCCCTATCCCATGCCTCCTTACCTTCTGCATGAGCCTACCATGGGGAACCTTATCAGACGCCTTACTTAAATCCATGTATACCACATCCACTGCTCTACCTTCATCCAAGTCTTTGGTCACCTCTTCAAAGAATTCAGTAAGGTTTGTGAGGCATGATCTACCCCTCACAAATCCATGCTGACTATAATGCTGACAATGGATACCTGAAAAACTGGGTCAGAAGATGTCTATTACATGAACAACACCAGGAGGATACTGCATGCCCAGACGCACTCATCACGCTACCTTACATCAAGAACACATCTGAACTGACCACAAGACTCCTACAACCACTGGGCATCAGAGTAGTACACAAACCCACATCAACCCTATGCCAACTGCTCATCCGAACCAAAGACCCGCTGCGCATTATGGACAGGACCGATGTCACATACAAGATTTCCTGCAAAGACTGCGACAAACATTAGACAGACAGAAAGGAAATTAGCTACAAGGGTATACGAACATCAGCTGGCAACAAAAAGACACGACCAATACTCACTCATCTCCATCCACATGGATAGGGAAAACCATCAGTTCGATTGGGACGACACCAGGACCCTGGGACAGGCGAAGCGGAGACAAGCATGGGAATTCCTAGAAGCCTGGTTCTCCACTAAGAAAGCCATCAATGAACACATAGAGTTGACCCTATATATACTCCAATGCGAAGGAAAACCGGAAGTGAGGTAACCCAGCTCAGTGGACACTGGAGTTCAAATAACAGGCAGAAAAACACAACGGCGCTTCATCGGAAGCTGCACTGATGATGTTACTTCATTAAGGGGAGGTCGTGCCTGACAAATCTGTTAGAATTCTTTGAGGAGGTAATGAGGAATTTAGACGAAGGAGAGCCAATGGATGTGATCCAGTTAGATTTCCAAAAGGCCTTTGACAAGGTGCCACGCAACAGGCTACTAAATTAGATGAATCCATGGTGTTTGTGGCAAGCTACTGGTGTGGATAGATAATTGGCTGACTGGGAGAAGGTGGAGAGTGGGGATAAAGTGGTCTTTTACAGGGTGGCAGCCAGTGACTAGTGGAGTTCCTCAGAGGTTCATGTTGGGACCACAACTATTCACATTATACATTAACGATCTGGACAAAGGAACTGAGGGAATTGTTGCTAAGTTTGCAGATGACACAAAAATAAGTGGAAAGTTGGGTAGTGGTGAGGAAGAAAGGAGGTTAGAGAAAGTCTTGGACAGGCTAAGAGAGAGGGCAAAGAAGTGGCAGATGGAATACAATGTGGGAAAGTGTGAGGTTATTGACTTCAGTCAGAAGAACAGAAGCATAGGCTATTTTCTGACCAGGGATAGGCTTTGGGAATTTGAAACACAAAGGGCCTTAGGAGCCCTAGTTTAGGATTCTCTTAAGGTTAACAAGCAGGTTTTGTTGGCAGTTAGAAAGACAAATGCAACGTTAGCATTCATTTTGAGAAGGCTAGAATACAAGAGCAGGGGTGTACTGCTGAGGCTGTATAGGCTCTGGTCAGACTACATTTGGAATGTAGTGAGCAATTTTGGGCCCTGTATCGAAAGAAGGATGTACTGACCTTGGAGAGGAGCTAGAAGATGTTTCCAGGAATTCTGGGAGGAGCGGTTGAAGACTCTGAGTCTGTCCTCGATGGAGTTTAGAAAGATGAGGGGGGATCTGACTTGAAACATACAGAATATGAGAGATCTGAATAGAGTGGACATGGAGAAGATGTTTCCACTAGTTGGAGAGACTAGGACCCGAGGGCACAGCCTCAGAATGAAGGGGCGACCCTTTAGAACTGAGATAAAGAGGAATTTCTTCAGGCAGGGATGGTTAATCCATATAACTCATTGATGCTAAGGGCTGTGGAGGCCAAGTCATTGAGTGTATTCAAGACAGAGATAGGTAGGTTCTTGATTGGGAAGGGGTCCAAGGGTTACTGGGAGAAGACAGGAGAATGGTGCTGAGAAACATATCAGCCATGACCAAATGGTGGAGCCAACTCAATGGACTGAATGGTGTAATGGCTAAATGGGAGGGTTGTCCAGAACCAGGGGTCAAGTTTTAAGGATAAAGGATAAAGCTTTTAGGACTGAGATCCAGGAGAAATTTCTTCAACCAGAGAGTGGTGAGCCAGTGGAATTCACTGCCAGAGAAGAGAGTCAAGGCCAAAACATTGTATGCTTTCAAAAAGGATTGGCTATAGCACTTGGGCTAAAGGGATCATAGGCTGTACAGGAAAGAAGATACTGGCTATTGTGTTGAACGGTCCACCATTATCATATTGAATGACTTGAAGACCCAAATGGCCTACTCCTGCTTCTATTTTTTGTTCCCTTTTTCACCATTATCAATTCTCCCTTCATATTGTATAATACAGACATCTGTCTTCACTAATCTTTTGTTTAATCTGTTTATAGAAGTTGTTACTGTGGCTCCACTGCATGGAATGGAGAGGGGATTAAAAGCAAGATCATGAGCAATGGTGATAGTGGATTCTGTCAAATGGGGAACAGATCAACATCTCCATGGTTGCAGGCATGACTCCAGGATGATTTGTTACCTTCCTGGTGCCAGGGTCAAGGATATCACTGAGTGGCTGCAGGCTGGTGACACAGTGGCTCAGTGGTTAGCACTGCTGCCTCAGCGCCAGGGACCAGGGTTTAATTCAAGCCTCAGGCGACTGTCTGTGTGGGGTTTGCACATTCTCCCCATGACTACATGGTTTTTCTCTGGGTGCTCCAGTTTCCTCCCACAGTCCAAAGATGTGCAGGTTAGGTGAATTGGCCATGCTGAATTACCCGTGGTGTCCAGGGATGTGTAGAATAGGTGGATTATCTGTGGGATATGCAGGGTTACAGGGATAGGGTAGGGAGATGGGTCTGGGTGGGATGTTCTTTACTAGACACAATGGGCCAAATGGTCTGCTTCTACAGTGTAAAGATTCTATGAAGGGGAAGGGAGAACAGTTGGAGATTGTGGTCCATGTTGACATCACTGTCATTGGCTAGATTAGAGAGATGGAGCTAATTCTGCTTGGAGCAGAGAATATTACGTAGTGACCTTATTGAGGTGTTCAAAATTATGAACAATTTTGACAGGGTAAAGAGGATGGTCCACGTGTTGGTATGTCAGTAACTAGGGGTCACAACTTCAAATTGCCAGAAAGACAGCTTGAAGTGAGATGAGGAGAAAAGTCTTTACTCAGAGAGTTGTTAGGATTTGGAAGGTGCTGCCTGGTAGAGCGGTGGAGATGGATTCCATACAAGATTTCAAAAGAGAACCGGATGTATATTTGAAAGCAATGAATTTACAGGTCAACGGACTTAGGGCTGAAAAGTGAAAGTAATTGGGTAGCTCTTTCCGGAGTTGGAACAGACATGATGGATCAAATGGTCTCCTTTCGTACTGTGAAATTCTATAATGCTATGTAAAATGAGCCCCACAAGCAAAATATTATGAGCTAGAAAATAAGTTAAAGGTAGATACCTCAAAAGGTAGTAATGTCAGGATTACTAGCGAGACCTGGAAAAGGACCTCAAAGGACTTGCATAATTATGCTCAAAGAGGAATTGACTAGTATAATGGGAGAGAGCTTACTGCTCTTGCAAGGGTCTTGACAAGTTCGATGTGGACAGAATATTTCCTCTTTTGGGAGAGTTAAGAACTAGCCATCACTCTAATATCAGGTATCACCCATTTCAAACAGCGATGGAACAGCATTTCTTCTCTTAGAGGGCTGAGAATCTTTGGAAGTGCATTTCTGAAAAGGTGGTAGAAACACAGTCCTCAAAGATTTTTAAGATTGAGGTAGATAGTTTCTTGTTAAACAAAGGTTGAAAGGTTATCAGGAGCAGGCAGAAATGTGGATTTGAGGTTGCAATAATATCAGCCTGACCATTATTCAATGGTTCAGCAGGCTTGAGGGGTTGAATGGCCCACTCCTGATCCTAATTTAAATGTAAGCAATTACAAAGTCAGATCTAGTCTTTATTACAAAAGAATTTGAGTTTAAGGGTTACACTTCTGGTTGCCCTTGAGAACGTGGTAGTGAGTTGCCTTCTTGAACTAGTCCGTGTGCTGTGCATTGACCCACAATGCTGTTAGGGAGAGAATTCAAGGAGTTTGACCCAGTGACAGTGAAGGAATGGTGACATATTTTCAAATCAGGATGGTGAGCGGCGTGGAGGGGGACTTGCAGGTGGTGGTATATCTGCTGTCCTTGTCCTTCTAGATGGAAGTGGTCGTGGGTTTGGAAGGTGCTGTCTGAGGATCTTTGGTGAATTTCTGCAGTGCATCTTGTAGACAGTGCACACTGATGCTACTGAGCGTCGATAGTGGAGGGTGTGGATGTTTGTGTGTTGCTTTGTCCTGGATGGTGTCAAGCTTCGTGTGTGGTGTTGGAGCTGCACTCATCCAGGCAAGTGGAGAATATTCCATCACAATCCTGATTTGAGCCTTGTAGATGGTGGGTAGTCTATGGGGAGTCAGGAGGTGAGCTCTGAAGGCAGTATTCCTAGCTTCTGGCCTGCTCTTGTAGCCACAGTGTTTATGTGGTAAGTTGAGGTCAGTTTCTAGGATTTGATAGTGGGGGACATTCAGTGATGATATAAAATATCAAGTTAGTTTCTGAGTTATTGGAGATGGTCTTTGCTTGGCATTTGTATGACTTCAATGTTTCTTGTTATTTTTCGGCACAAATCTGCCCATTGGAATTTCAGATTTCCTGGGCAATTCCCACAGATTCCTGCATGAAAGATAGGTTCTTGTGGGCCCAGAGTCAGAAGCAATAAGTTTTAACAACCCCATGTTGTCAGTGGTGTATCTGCACGCAGCATTTTCTGACTACATTTGAACTTTCACAGCTGGCTTTAGTTTGTGTGGATGAGAAACCACACTGACAGTTTTGTTTATATGCATTTTGTTTTGCAAGCCCAGTTGTCACCCAACAAAGAGCTTCACTGAATTTAATGACCTGAATACTCAAAGTTTTCTCCACATTTCAGCCAAGAGCTCAGCACACTGACTGACACTCCCTCATCTCACCTTTCTCCAAGGTGGGGTTGGGGATGCTGCTTGATGTCAGCTTGTGAACTAAGAGTTGGAGCAGATGCAAGTCGGTCACAGTGCATGTTAATGAGGAACATCAGGAAAAGGATCATCAAGCACGAGACTAACTAGAGGTCACCAATTCACAAATTTCCTCAGAACGCTGTTGTGCCAGAAAGGAGGAAGTTCTGGTTGTTTCTAAACTTTTCTTTCTGGATTTTAATGCCTATTTCACTGGAAAAACATATCAGAACTTGGTCAGGAAAAGTATTAAAACAGTCACAGTTTATTGATTGATTGCAGTTTCCAGACTTGTTTTGATAACGCAATGTAAGACTTGTAGAATCGAACATTACGGAGATTAAAATGTTATGTTTGCATTGTTAAGGATACCATTAGTGGCAAATAACTTTACAACCAAGTGACAGTTAGCTTGGCTACTATTCTCGACATTAAAGTGTCATTCAAAATGTTTCATCTTCCAAGTTGTGACTATACAAGCTAATTAGTGAAGAGGTCATTGAAGCATTTATGTATTTATGTGTTTGCAAGCTGAACCCGACGTGCCAATTCATGTTCACAGTAATTACAGTGACCATATCCCATTACTGTGTAGTTAAAGGAAATAGATTATTGATTCGCTTCTCAACATCGTTGCCCTTCAGACTTTCAGTCAACAATTCCATGTAGCCTTTAGGTTTCCTTGTTATTTGTCTGGATCAAGCTTGATTTCCTGGCGAGACCTCAATGAGGCTTTTATTCATCTCAGTAAAGATCTCACTTCCAAGAGTACACGCACATCACATTTTGAATTGTATCTGCGCGTTGAAACAGAAAGGGTAGTTCACAGTCACAGTTTTTAATACCTCTTGTACCTGAGTCAAAATTGGCAAGGTTTTCAGAAATATTATATGTGTGTGTGTGTGTGTGTGTGTGTGTGTGTAATATATATGTCTAAGATATATAGACACACACACATGCATTTCCTTAAAAATTAGAGCTGCAGATTTGTGGAAATGCTTACGTTCTGTCAGCCACTGAAGTAAAAAGACTAATAAACTTTGGATTGAATTAATTGTAAATCACTACCTGACAAGTTCAGTGTTGGCATTAAACTGCCCCAAAGGTTTCTTATATTCTCATGTCAATGTGTATCCAGACCCCTGTTTTAAAGGTAACACTTCCAGTTGAACCAGCAATACGGAGATGCAAAACCCCAACACGAAGTCTTAATGTGGGTTTTTCCTCCGAGTATCGACAACAGATTCATGATCATCATTAGAACCTTAGTTTCAGGGATTTATTTTATTGAATTCAAATTCCACCATCTGCCGTGGTAGAATTTGAACCTAAATGCCCAAAACATTGCCTAGGTCTGTGGATTAATTGTCTAATGATAACACCACTAGGTTGTTGCCGTCCCCCTTTTCTTTGTAATGTCCCTCCTCATAACCTGTTTAGCTCTCCACCGCCATTCACAACTGGATCTGGCAGGATTGCAGAGCTTTGACCTGATCTGTTGGTTGTGGGATCACTTAGCTCTGTCTATCACTTGCTGCCTGTGCTGTTTGGCTGCAAGTAATCCTGTTTGTTGGCTTCACCAGGTGGACATCTCATCTTCAGGTATGCCTGGTGCTGGTCCTGGCATGTCCTCCTGCACTCTCCATTGAACCAGGGTTGACCTCCCGGCTTGATAGAAATGGTTGAGTGGGGGATATGCCAGGCCGTGAGTTGTAGATTGTGCTGGAGTACAATTCTGCTGCTGTTGTTGGCCCATAGCAGCTCATGGACACCCAGTCTTGAGTTGCTAGATCTGTTCAAAGCTGGCGGGGGCACGGTGGCTCAGTGGTTAGCGCTGCAGCCTCACCACACCAGGGATCCGAGTTCGATTCCACCCTCGGGTAACTGTCTGTGTGGAGTTTGCACATTCTCCCCGTGTCTGCGTGGATTTCCTCTGGGTGTTCCAGTTTCCTCCCACAGTCCAAAGATGTGCAGGCTAGGTGGATTGGCCATGCTAAATTGCCCATAGTGTTCAGGGATGTGTGGGTTATAAGGGGATGGGTCTGGGTGGGATGCTCCAAGGGTCAGTGTGGGCTTGTTGGGCCAAAAGTCCTGTCTCCACACTGTAGGGATTCTATGATTAGCATGGATAGAGTGCGTAACAACATGACGTAAGGTATACTCAGTGTGAATTTGGGACTTCGACTCCACAAGGACTGTGTGGTGGTCACTTTTACCGATACTGTCATGGACAGATGCATTTGCAGCTGATGGATTGGTAAGGATGAGGTCGGGTATGTTGTTCCCCTCTTGCTGGTTCCCTCACCACTTGCTGCAGACCCAGTTTAGCTACTATGTCCTTTAGAACCTGACCAGCTCAATCAGTAGTGCTTCTGCCAAACCTCTTTTAGTGGTGTACATTGAAAATGCCCACTCAGAGTACCAGCCACTTCTATAACCTACTACCCCTTCCCCCCCCCCCATTCACCTTAAGAATCCACCTATCACCATCCTTGTCCCAACATTACATATGCCTCTGCCTTCTCCCCCAGCCTTAATTCCCCAAGCCCTTTTGGCGTTGATTCTCTCCCCTCCACTAGTTCTACAGGCTCCCCCATTGCACACCCCCAACAATCCATGGACGGACTATAATTGCCCCAGAGTGGAAGGAAGTGATGGAACAAGTCGTCAACAGCCTTCTTATTAAGTAGCCTTGTGTTAGTAAATAAGTAAAATTAATAATTTTAAAAGGCTAGTGGAACTTTGGCTTTAAACAGAGTGGCTTACTAAGTAATGGGTGTCCTAGTAGTCCTGTTTAGACCCATTTAGGGTTTAATTTTGGATGAAGCACTCAGAATTGCATGTATTAATCTTGTAGGGTCTGTGGTGTGGATGCACTCAGATACTGATGAGGTGATTGGATTAAAGTTTGAGGACATTTGATGGCATAGACTTGTAGTGCTTTAAGTAGTGAAGGTGAAACGGGAGGTCAATAGATTTGAGACGCAGATTGGCCATGATTTCATCCAATGGTTGACCAAATGTGAGGAGCAGAATGACAAATCACACATGAGCCAATGCTTTGGTATTTATCACATGATGCATTTGGTATTGAGCCATGTTTTCAGGGTAAGTGCAGACCTGTAAAATATACACTGGACGACAGAAGTGTCTTATCTTTTTAATTCATTTATGGGATGTGGGCATCACTGGCTGGCCAGCATTTATTGTCCTCCCTAGTTGCCCTTAAGAAGATGGTGGTGAGCTGCCTTCTTGAACTGCTGCAGTCCATCTACCAACAAGTGTCCTTTAGGAAGGAAATCTGCTGACCTGATCTAGCTGATGTATAGGACCCATAAAAATGTATTGCTTCTAGAATAGTCTAGCAACACATTTAGAGACTCAATAAGAGGGCTCACCACCACGTTCTCAAGGACAATGAGGGATGGGCTATAAATGCTGGCCCAGCCAGCAACACCTACATCCAACGAATAAATATTTTAAAAAGTAATGTGTTTATAAATACTTTAGAAGATCTATACAAACACATATAAGAATGTAAATCATAAAAATTACAAAATTTCACAGCAGCAAGTTTGTGAGGTTTAGAGTATACTATATTAGTAACTGACTTACCTAAAGAAAGTCAATTTTCAGTAATGTTTGTGTACAGTGATGAAATGTTGTTGAGAAAGATTGGGAGCAAAGCTTTAACTGTTGATGAGTAAAGATTGGCAACATTTGACTCACATTGGCTCTAACCTCCCCAGGCAGCGCCATTGGTCATGCTGATGTGTAAACTGGTGGACTCATTCTCCAGGGAGTGCTACAGTTCAAACTCCCACGCTGGAAGATGCACAATGTTGGACACTGTCTGCACACGGTCACGTTGTATTGATTGGTCTTCATTATGCAGGACGATTCTAAATTGAAGCTGTTACGTTCATCTCAAACCCCAAAGGTTACATATATGTTATATATATGCCGAGAGAGAGAGAGCTGAGTAAACTCCGACCAGTCTACTGAAAGAAAGCAAGCCAGCAATAATCTCAAGCTTCTGACAGGTGAGTCCTGACAGTTCCAAGTCTTTGATACGTTTGGACATAATTATTATGTCAAGTTTCTTATGAGTAGTGGAAGATCATAAGATTTGCTGACTGAAAATTGTTCATTTAATTAGTGTTAAGGATTTTCAGACTTGTAATCCATTAATAATTTAATAAATGCATAAATTGTTTCACTTTAGGGAAGAACGATAAGATTGATTTCCAGTGCTTTGTTTTTAAAGTGCTTTTCATATCAAACCGCCATCATTAAATTTTATTTGTGGGTGATTTATAATATTGCTATCTCTTAATGTAGGTTATATATTAAATAAATGGCTAGGGTTAATTAATTGTTAGGGTTGTTAATAACTATTTGGCACTTTTGGTGAGTCTTTTTTAAAGTATCATGTGGGAAATCCCAGCCAATACATTTAAAATGCTAGTAAAACCTTGAACGATTAATTCAGAATTTAAATGTTCATATTGAGGAACGTGGTGTTCAACTCAAACGTGATGGCAGAAATTGAAGGGAATGTTTAGTGTGTGGGGATTGTTGCACGGAAAGTGCACAATGTGGACTCTGCAGCATACATTGTGCTCCAAATTCTCTGCTCATTTATTTTCTGCTTTAAATTTTAAAGATTAAAACATTGTGAATGAATACTGCATCCTCTGAAGTAATAGCCTCTCCCTTTCACTTTGAGGGTACACACCTGAACAAAAGCCATGTCTTCTGAGATTTACTCTCAAGATTTCAAGGTACTCCAAACTACAAATGTAAAATAGAAGTGGCAAGTCTCTCAACTGGTGCACCTCCCTCAGCTCATCATGTTTCTACATCAGTCACTGTATTCCCACCTTCAAGTCAGGAGAGTTCCTTTTCAAATCCTTTGGAGAGCACTTCATTGGAATGATAAGGAAATGCTGTATGTTGGAGATGCTGCTTTTCAGCTGAAATATTAAACCAAAACTATCTGTTTGTTCGGCTGGACATAAAAGCACCTAAGGCACTCTTTGGGAGAAAAAGAACAGAATTCTGACATTGTCCTCGGTGATTTTCCTGTTTTAACCAACACCAACTAAAAAACAAATTAACTGGTCATTGGTTTCAGTTGCAATGTGTGAGCTAATTAATAAGCTGGCCCCTCATACTGTCTGAAATCTAAGCCCTTCCGTTCCTACTAATGTCGTCCAGGAGTAGCAAATTACCTTGATCACAGCAAATTGCTTATTTAGTTGATGTAAGTTTCACGTGACTTCTCCCATCTCATAATGGTGAAATGTTTCATGCACCAAACCCAGTTTCACACCAGGCTAAACCTATTAACTGATAAAGGGAAGAAATAAATTACATTTTAAAGCACCTTTTATGACTTTTGGACATTCCGAAAGTACTTTACAAACAGTAAAGCACTTTTGAAAAGCAGTCATTTTCATAATGTGGGAGATGCTGCAGCTGATTTCACAAAAATGGTGTTGTGTTGATAACCAGATGAGATTGACTCAGTCATAGATATTAGCCAGGTAGTTAGTGAGAACTCCCTCTTGCTTCTTCAAACCATGGAGTCATTGCGGCTCAGAAGGATGCCATTTGGCCCATTGAGTCCATTGTTGGATCGCTGCAAAGTAATGTGGTCAGACCCATACCCCGGCTGTACATCAGCATCACCTTGCAAGTTTATTTCGCTCAAGCTTCCATCCACTTTCTTTTTCTAAGTCATTCATCATCTCTGCACCAACTCTCACAGGCACTGAGTTCCAAGTCATTACCGCTCACCGTTATAATAGGTTCTTTCTTCCATCTTCTACATCTCTCACCCAAAACTTTAAATCTGTGTCCCCCCAGCCTACATACTATTAACTAATTGGAGCAGTTTATTCTTGTCTACCTTATTTAAACCTGTCATAATCTCGTACATGTCTTTCAAATCTCCCCTCAATCTCCTTTTCTCTGAGAAAAATTACTCCAGCTTCTTCAACCTAATTTTATATCTGAAATCTCTCATATAAGCCCTCATCCCTGTAACTAATCTGGTCAAAGTGTGGGGAAGGTGATACCTGGTTGGACTGTACCTGAACAGGGCCAGGATAAATATCCTTGCAGAGACATTTGTTAATGCTGCTGGGAAGAGTTTAAGCTAGGTTTGCCAGGAGAAGGAGAAGTGGGGGCTAAATTCCAAGCAAGGAGAAGGAGGCAGAAACTTAACAAGTGACTCTGAAAAACAGAGGAAGTAGAGGTTAAAAATATCTGATAGGACAATGGATATGGCTTCAATACTAACCTTCAAAAGGCAATTGGACAAATGCTTAAAAGAGGAAAAATTGCAGGGTTATTAGGGAAGATGGGGATCTAATAGGAATTCTCTAGGAAAGGACCAGCACAGACTTGAACGGCCAAAATTGCCTCCTTCTACACTATTATATTTGATCATCTTAGGTATGGCCTCTTAAAATTGTCGGTGTAACTGGAGATAATCTTTCAGTTTCTTATCAATTACAGAACCTGGCTTATTTTTTTCACCAATTCTGCAAATCGGATATAGGAGGCTCATCCACAGCAACATAATGGCTTTCCAGAAAAACCTGCATTTCCTGCTATTCCTGCTGCTGATTGTTAACACTCAGTTTTCCACAGCCCAACACTGGTCCCATGGTTGGTATCCAGGAGGGAAGAGAGAAGTGAGTCTGTCTCAATCTCCAGATGTGAGTCCTACTCTCTCGGCATTCTTTAACCTTTGCTAAAATCCTAACTGCTTCCTGTGAATGTAACAACCAAAAAGGAATAGACAACTCTTTACCTATTTATATTTATTAGAATACACCACACAGTGATATTCTTAACGGGTCTTTACTTCCAGTTGAAAGTCCTGGAATATAAATACAAAATTCTGGAATTGCCCATTAGGGTCAGATAATGTCTGTGGAGACAGAACAGTTAACATTTCAAGCCAATGACTTTTCATCAGAACTGGAATAAGTCAGAGATGTGGTGGATTTAACCAACTGCAGAGGCGCGGAAATGTAAGAGGGGTTAACAGCTCTGAGCTTTAAAAATTGGTCATGTCATCAACTTGCTTAAATTTAAAATTTATTATGATCAGTCAATACGAGGGACTAGAAAGAAATTAGTAGACCCCATAACTTCATTTGTAATGGTATGACCACAGTTCTGTTAGGAAAGAAGTTCTAGGATAGTGACATTGAAGGATTGATAATATATTTCCAAATCAGGATGGGGAATGGCTTGGAGGGGAACTCCCATGTGTCTTGATCCAATCATGGACAAGGGAGCTGAACTCAAAAGGCAAAGTGGGTTTGATTAGTCTTGACATTAAGGTAGCATTTGCCCAAGTGTGGTATCATCAAGGAACAAAACTAAAGTCAATACAAGTCAGAGGGAAAACACTCTACCCATTAGAGTCATGCCTAGTGGTTGTTGGAGGTCAGTCATCTCAGGTCCAGGACATCTCTGCAGGCATTCCTAAGGGTAATGTCCCATGCCCAACCATCTTCAGCTTCTTCATCAATGACCTTCCCTCCATCATAAGGTTAAAGGTGGGAAATACACCAATGATTACACAATGTTCAACACCATTTGCAACTCCTCAGACACTGAAGCAGACCATGTCTAAATGCAGCAGGACCTGGAGAACATTTAGGTTTGGCTGTAAAATGGCAGTTAAAATTTGTACCGCACAAGTGCCAGGCAATGGCCATCTTTATTAAAAGAGAGTCCAAACATCATCCTTTGATTTTCAATGATGCACTACCACTGAATCCACAACTATTGACATTTTAAAGTTACCATTGGCCAGACTAGCCATGTACATATTATAGCAGGTCAGAGGCTGAGAACTCCATGGACAGTAACTCATCTCCTGACTCCACAAAGGCCTGTCCACCATCTACAAGGGACAACTCAGGAGTGTGATGGAATATTTTCCACTTGCCTGGATGGGTGCAGCTCCATCTACACAAAAATCTCAATGCCTCCCAGGACATAGCGGCCCATTTGATTGATACCTGGGCTGTCAGCTTCAGTATTCACTCCCATCATGACCGATGCACTGTGGCAGCTGTATGGCCATCTACAAGATGCACTGCAACAACTCCCCAAGGTTCCTTATACAGAAGTGTCCAAATGCATGATTCTACCACCTGTAAGTAGAAAGGCAGACCTGCCCTCCCTCCTTCCTGATATGTTTTGCCTCTCACCCATGTCCGTTTCTGCTCTGTCAGCTCTGTAAAATTCTCCGGACCTGAGATGACTGACCTCCAACAACTACTAGGCATGACTCTAACGGGTAGAGTGTTTCCCCTCTGATTTGTATTGACTTTAGTTTTGTCTGAATTCTACAGACAGGGGCTAGTCAAGACTCAATATAACTGAAGTAGTAAGTCAGGCTTTTTTTACTCCAAACCTCTTAAGGTAAAGAAACAGGGATAATTACTTCTACAGAGTAGGTTAAGGGGTTGAAGGGAGGACCAAACGGTGGTCGAAGATAATTGTATTGCACAAGTTCAATTGAATGCTCCTTGTCATTTCCTAGGCTTCAGAAGAAATCAAGTTATGTCAAGGTGAGGGTTGCCTGTTGCTGCGAAGTCCACATAGAGGGATCATAAGGAGCATTGTGGTAATTAGAACATTCTTATTTTTTTCAGGAAATATGAATAGTGGCTTGAATATATAATATAAAAATTCCACCTGGTTTTGCAAATAAGGGAAGACATTGTGAAAACACTGCATAATCCTACAAGGGTTACAGTACCGTTTTGTTAAATTTCACAGGCATATTTGTCAATTATCGGATTTTGTTTTTGTTGAGTTTCTGCTCTTCGGGAATTAAGTACAAGGGGCTGCAATTACATGGAAAGACTTGAGAAATTGAGATTCTTGGAGACGAGAAAGTTAAGTAGTGATTTAACGCACATATTTAAAGTTGTGAGAGTTTTTGAGAGAGTATGGCAAAACTAGTTCCAGTGGTAGTCAGATTGGTGACAAGAGGATGCAGATTAAGGTAATTGGCCAAAGAATAACAGGGGAGATGCACCAGCATTTTATCATTTGCCTGAAAGGACAGTGAAAGTAGATTCATTGGATAAATACTTAAAAAGGGAAACTTTTCAAAGTCATTTGTGAGGCAGCATAGGGGGTGAGGTTAATGGGATTGATCTTTCAAAGTGGGCCAGACATGAAGGGCTGCATCATTTAGTGTGTACAGTTAGGCCAGAATCAGTGCTCATTTCCTGTGATTCTGGATTTAAAGGTAATAGCCAGAACAAGAGTTCTACTAGTTAGAACTGTGGGTGTGCAGGATTTGCAACTATCCTTAGGAAGATTATTAATGATTTTTAACTTGAAAGTGTAATGTTACATCCTCAAAGGACTATAGAATATCTCTCTCCATGAGAGAGAGAGAGAGAGAGAGAGAGAGAGAGAGAGAGGCTTATGTAGGGCTTGAGGTGACCATTTCCATAAGGTGATAAGGCAGGTCTCTTTGCTGGTGCAGTGAATGAATCCATGCTGTTGCCTTACCACACTGTAATGATCTAATCAACTGAGTTTTATATTGAAAGTAGATCTTAAGCATGTCAAGAAAGCAGCACTTTTCTGGCTAAGTATGAACTTATAATGAAATTTGTTCATTCTGCTCTTTTATCTTCCTGTCTCAATCATAAAAATCAGACAGATATGTTGGTGCAACAGATTCAGAAGAAGAAATGAAGTCTGCCTTGTTTTCAGATTGCCCCCCCAGTGTAAATAAGCTCATGAAGCTGATGTGCCTGAAATATGATTTTAAATTCTGCAAAGTTCAGGAAGCTCATCTCATGTACATGGCTTGAAGACTATTAAATGGCGCTGTGAAAACACTGCAGATGGACTTCCCTTTCTGGCATTTTAATTTCAACCTTGTGAAATGAAGGACTTTATTTTGCCATGTATCGATAACACCAACTCTCAAATGCCATTGCTTGAGCACGAGAAATACTCAAGAAAAGAGATATAAACAGTTGGTGTGTTTTATTTAATAACTGTTTTTCCAAGTTTTGGCATTATTTTGCCTTAAGCTAAAGCAACTGTACATGTCTGAAAATCTTTACAAATTACCATTTCTCTCTATTTTGCATTAAAAGATGATTGTATTCAATGTGTTTTGGCATCAAACTTCAGGTAACATTTCATGGTTTTGGGTTCAGGGTTCCTCCGAATGTACACATTAATCGGATGGGAAAATGGTCCTGGTGTCACACATGGGATCCACGGCACAGCTCTCTACAACAGGGGAACAGAATAATAATCAATATGTGTACTAAAATAACCATCTTCTTTAGTGATTACAAAGGACATATTTACAGATCTATGAAAAGCACCTAGAATATGTGAGCTCATTTAGAGCAAATGTAAGGAAACAATAATAAATAGGTTCATGCAAATCATTAAAGCTGGGGAAAAGGACAAGCTCATGAGAATTATTCCCATTTCAGCATTAAATTCCAGGCTGATTGACGAGGGATTTCACTGCTGTAGTGTGGAATGTTGTACATTCAGTGACACTCGAGAAAGGTCTAGCATAGCTTCCTTTTCTCTGTCCAACAATGTCTTTATAAAATTTTTTTATACAATGTGGGTGGTGTTCATGCCACCATTTGTTTCTCGTTCTTCAATACTCTTGAGAAAGTGATGGTGAGCCACTTTTTTGAACCATTGCTGTCTTTGTGGCGAGAAACCTTAGCTTCTCACTGAGCTGACTCAGTGACCTATTCAAGAGTTAGCCACATTACCTCTGGTTTAGACTAGGTCAGACCAGGTAAGGGTGGAAAATTTCTTCTCTACATTAGTGAGAGACATGAGTTTTTACAGCAATCGTTTAATTGCATGGCTGCAATAATAAAATTAGCTTTCAATTCCAGACTTTATTAATTCATTGAATTCAAATTCACCAACTATTAGTGGTACCTGTATTGGAACACATCCCCAGAGCATTAGCCTTCAGATGAAGGATACTTACAGTGAGATTTGCACTAAAGCAGCATCTCCCAGTTTTACTGCTGTCAGCCAATGCAGCCTTAATGATACTTTTAAGGTTGACCAAGGCAGCATTTCCCTGTTGCACACCTTTTTGGTTGTCTCAGTGACACTTCCAATCTTGTGCTACATGCTGAACCCTGCAATGCAGTATCATTGAAGCCCTACAATGTGGAAGAAGTCCACTCAACCCATCGAATCATCACTGACCCTCCAAAGAGCATCCCACCCAGACTGCTACCTTATCCCTGTAACACTGCTTTTCCCATGCCTAGTCCCTCTAGTCTACACATTCCTGGACACAGCAATTTAGCATGGCCAATCCGCCTAACCTGCACATCTTTGGACTGTGGGAGGAATCTGGAGCACCCGGAGGAAACCCATGCTGACGTGGGGAGAACGTGCAAACTCCACACAGACAGTCGCCACAGGGTGGAATTGGACCTAGATCCCTGGCGCTGTGAGGCAGCAGTGCTAACCACTGAACCACTCTACTGCTCAATTTTTCTTCACTGTTTTTTTAGCAGATGGTATAAATGGTATTCCTGTCAGATGGGCTGCAAGATGATTTAAAACCCATGTCAATAGAAACCTCCTGGAGAAAACATGTACCTAACTGTAGTGAAATGAATGCAATTAACTCTGATTATAGACGATGAATGTATGACATTTGAGCTATTCTCTTGCCTATTCACATGTAATATACACCACACACACAGACACATCTACCTTTATGAAGCTTTGATGGGTGGGGGTGGCGGGGTGGCGGGGTGGCACGGTGGTTAGCACTGCTCCTGTCACAACACCAGGGACCCGGGTTTGATGCCATCCTTAGGCAGTGTCTGTCTGTGTGGAGTTTGCACATTCTCCCCGTGTTAGCCAGGGTAACAGAGATACTGTGGGGGGATGTGTCTGGGTGGGATGCAGTTGAGGGTCGGTGTGGACTTGTTGAACCAAATGGCCTGTCTCCACACTGTAGGGATTCTATAAAAAAAGGCTCTTCTTTTGAATAATCTATGACTAATGAGCCAGTTACTCACCTTGTGTACAGCAGATTCCAGATGAGGCACATTTCCCGCCATTGCTGCCGCAGGCCCTGCCACTGGGTTCACAAGGAGACAGTAGGTAATCTTCTTTCTGACACCTCAGGGTCTCGGAGGTTCCAATGTAGCAGCCAAACCCCTCCCCACAGCAAATACTGGCTCCAAAGCAATGGCCTCTGTTACCAGGACCACATGACAAGCACTGGGAAAGAATGGAAAGGGGGTTATGTCACTGGAGTCTTAATTAGAGAAGCTGCAGAAGCAATTTTTGCACTTCACTCTTTAAAGCTAAATCCCAACCCTTCATGTTTTGAGGAAGAACAGACATGCACATGCAAGTTGTCTTTGACCTCTGCCTTTGTTTTGCTGCTGATGGAGTGGAGTTACTTGTAGGAAACTACAGAGTCAGGTTTGTGGACAGCAAATTCCCAAAAAGCTGCAGTGAATTCAATGATGAGATAGTCTATTGCAATGTAGCTCACTGAGGGGTAAATGTTTGTCCCTTGCACTTTGTTAACTAGTACCTGCACCCATTGGATCCTCGGTGTAACGTCACCCAAAGATCCTCACCTTTGATCACACAACCTTCTCGCAAAAAAATGAGGGTCAGCTACAGATCCAAAGCTCACTGTAATGCACCTAAATGGATAAATATGTGGGCAAACAGGACTGAACGAGCTGGGTTTTGAAGACTGTATTGCCAGGGTTCTGGAGGCGCACGTGACCAGAGGACAGACTCATTTTGTCTTAGGCTGCTCCCCAACTGCACTGCATTCAGAGTTAGACAAATCCAGTCAGGGCTCAATCCAACAACAGGGATCAGTGACTAAATGGTTAGAACTGCTGCCTCATAACACCAGGGACCCTTGTTCAATTCCACCCTGGACCGACTATCTGTGTG
This sequence comes from Ginglymostoma cirratum, assembly GCA_024137785.1. NCBI lineage: Eukaryota > Metazoa > Chordata > Chondrichthyes > Orectolobiformes > Ginglymostomatidae > Ginglymostoma > Ginglymostoma cirratum. The sequence continues at coordinate 16,060,600 of JAHRHZ010000249.1, forward strand.
GAGTTGGAACGTTCACCCTGTGTCTGTGTGGGTTTCTGCCAGGGGGCCTGGTTTCCCCCCACTGTCTGAAAGTTGTGCAAGTTAGGTGGATTGGCCATGCTAAATTACCCATAGTGTTCAGGGGATGGGTTGTGTGCATTTGGCATGGGAAATGCAGGGTTACAGGGATAGGGTGGGGGGATGGGTCTGCGTGGGATGGTCTTTGGAGGGTCAGTGTGGACTCAATGTGTCAGCTGGCTTGCTTCCACACTGTAGTGATTCTGTGATTGTCTGTCTGGGGGAAGAAACCTCACACTGAATACAATGTTTGTGTCACTTTTGTCTCAAAGTATTGGAAGGGGTGTCTGTTAGACACTACCTTTAAATCTACCTGAGAGAGAGATCAGTGCTAACAGTCTCCAGGGAACAGAGACTAAACAACAACCACTGACCGCAGCAGGATAAGGGTACAGGATGTAAAGTACAGATGGAAGAAGCAAACTGTCACTGTCACTGAGAATATTTGTTCTCACAGATGGAAAGTGAGATTAACCGAATTCAGACTTTCCTCCTCATCCTTGGGGGGAACAAAACCCTATTAGTTTGCAAACTCACTAACAGATATGAAGATGTGATTGTTTTATGTGGCAAACCTCTCTGTGTAATTGAACCATTTGGGCGGTTAGGGATTGGCAATGAATGCTGGCCGAGCCAGCAATACCCACATCCACAAAAACAAAAGGCCAGATATTACCAAGTACACCATGAGCAGAAATGTTTGAAGCAGAATGTGAACACTCATTGTGTGGCCTGTACAGTGTCAGCCATACAGCCTTCAAAGTACAACAATGCTATTTCTCTGACCACCTGAACATGGTTGTACTGTAACCTAAATACTCGTCACCGATTGCTGATCCCTCAGCATCGGACTGCTCCTAGAATTCGTCTTCTTATGTATAGCACAGAACGGGCTGCATTTCTTTTTCAAGGATGAGGTTTGGCATTGGCTGAGGCTGGGAGTAAGAGTTAGAAGATAGAAAAGTGCCACACAGGAGTAGGTCCTTCGGCCTACTATGTGGTTTCCCTAATGCGAACCTGTGATTTTAAGATAACAAGGTGTGGAGCTGGATGAACACAGCAGGCCAAGCAGCATCATAGGAGCAGGAAAGCTTGACGTTTCGGGCCTAGGACCTTCATCTGATGAAGGGTCTCGGCCAGAAACGTCAAGCTTTCCTGCTCCTCTGATGCTGCTTGGCCTGCTGTG
>JAHRHZ010000249.1:16061942-16124353 GCA_024137785.1 Ginglymostoma cirratum
GAAACGTCAAGCTTTCCTGCTCCTCTGATGCTGCTTGGCCTGCTGTGTTCATCCAGCTCCACACCTTGTTATCTCAGATTCTCCAGCATCTGCAGTACCTTTTATCTCTGTGATTTTAATGTGACTGGCAAACCTGAGACTGATGAGAACCGTTCTTAATGATCATGCCCGGAGAGCAGATTCTGTAAGAACATTCAAAAATGAATTAGATCAATCATTGAAATGGGGAAAGGACAACAGAGTGGGAGTAACTGTAGCTCTTTTGGAGAGTTTGAACAGGTCTGATTTTTTAAATTCATTCATGGGATCTGGACATCGCTGGTGGGCAAGCATTTGTCGCCCATTTCTAGATGCCCTTGAGAAGGACAATTAATGCCCACCTTACGTGCTGAGTTATTCTATGAAATGCTTCGACAGAATGGGTAATGCATCATGCTCAGAAAAATTAATTAAATACTGTCCTATGAAAACTATTAACAAAGATTAGGGTCACTAACACAGAAATTGAAGATTTCTTTCCAAGTCACTAAGACAGGTCTGCCAGAGAAATCTTAGGAATGTTAAAATAATTACATTTTTTCCCCCAGCTTTCTTTGACCCCCTTCTGTCTATTAGGTAAGGAGAATATTGGAGATGGGGTTAAAAAGGCTGCTTAACTGGATGGTCAGAGACTGAAGAGTATTTGACGGACCCTCCTGGGATTTGTCTTATAACAGCTGGCAAATTTAGAAGCAGTACTCTGATCAAGAGTTGCATAAAAGCTATGTAACAAAATAAATCAGCAGCAAAAGGTTAAAAAAGAAACGCTCCAGTATCTTCCACTATTCATTGTGCTCTTTCTGAATTCTTAAACTAATCAGCAGTGCTTAAAATATCTTGACAAAAAGGCAAAGAAAGTCGCTCCTTACCTGTCTGACCTCCATGTCCACGATGGATCGCTTGCCTCCGACAGGACAGTTGTTGATGTAACAAGCGGAGGTGAAGCCGATGAGGCAGAGGAGGCAAACCGCGAGATAAGCAGACTGCATGGTGTCCCACCTTTTGGAACTGGACCCAGAAAACCTTCCAAATTGCACTGAGCATCTTTGAATCCTCACCTTATTTATACTCTCCAGCAATCATTCTGAGTACAGAGGTGCTATCATTTTGCTAATTTAGCACAGGCTGAATATATTTCCTAAACTATTTTAATGAACAGACGTATAGTGCCACACACGATTCACCCAAGGTCACTATAACCTTGATGAATTCTTTATTTTTGCAATTAGTTAAGAAAGGAAATTAATTTATATGAGTACATTACATTTGTATCTGAATATCATTTTCCAATTAAATGTTACTTCTTTTGAACCTGACGCAAGAAGGTTATGTCTTATGTTGCCCCTTTGGAAATGTTTGCTGATTCTACATCTTCAGGTGTTTCAAAAGGCTGTGTGCGACATGGTCTGTTAGCGATTTACATCGCATTGGAAACTTGTCAATGTGGCCTAAACTCATCAGGGAGTCAGCTAGGGTGTAACCACAGTCAGCAAAGTTCCCGCCTCAGCCTCCTTTTAACGTAATGAATGAACCCAGGGTTGCGAGGAGATATTTTGCAGGAAACTGTGCAGTGCTAACCTTCTACTGCAGCAGCTTAACAAGAACAGGCAGGCCCCTTCCGAAAAAGTAATTCCTCAAGGTAGTGTCTTAGGCCAAATCATCTTCAGCTAGTTCAACAAAGGCTTTCCCTCCATCATAAGGACAGCAGTGGGGATGTTTGCTGATGATTGCGCAATGTTCAGTGCCATTACTGATTCCCCAGTTACTGAAGCAATCCAAGTTCAAATGCAGCAAGACCTGGACAATATCCAGGCTTTGGCTGACAAATGACAAGTAACATTGATGCCACACAAATGCCAGTCAATGATCAACTCTAGAGAGAGGGAATCTAACCACTGCTCCTTGACATTTTATGACTGAATCCCCCACTATCAACATCCTGTGGGTTATCATTGACCATAAACTCAACTGGACTCACCATGTAAACACAATGGCTACAAGAGCAGGTCAGAAGCTGGGAATACTGCAGCAAGTAACTCACCTCCTGACTCCCCAAAGTCTGTCCACCTTCTACAAGGCACAAGTCAGGAGTGTGATGGAATACTCCCCACTTGCCTGGATGAGTACAGCCCCAACAACTCTCAAGAAGCCTGACACCATCCAGGAAAAAGCAGCCCACTTGATTGGCATCACATTTACAGGCATCCCACTCCCTCCAACACCAACGCTCAGTAGCAGCAGTGTGTACTATCTACAAGATGTACTACAGAAATTCACCAAAGATGCTCAGACAGCACCTTCCAAACCCATGGCCACTTCAGATCCTTGGGATTATCACCACTTGCAAGTTCCACGCCAAGCCACTCACCATCCTGACTCGGAAATATACTGCCATTCCTTCACTGTCACTGGGTCAAAATCCTGTAACTTCGTCCGAATGGGATTGTGGGTCTACATACAGCAGGTGAACTTCAGCAATTCAAGAAGGCAGTTCAGCATCACCTTCCCAAGTGCAACTAGGGATGGCTAAGAAATGCTGGCCCAACCAGTGACACCCATGTCCCATGAGTGAATTTAATAAAAGAGATATGAAACATGAATATATGTCACAAAAATAGGTGGGATGGCAAATAGTGAGGATGACATACTGAATCTGCAGATGGATATAGAATGCTTAAGTGAGTGGGTGAAAACATGGCGGATGGAATATAATGTAAGAAAATATGAGCTGATGTACTTTGGCAGGAAGGCCAGAGGAACTGAACATTATTTAAATGGAGAAAGACTGCAGAAAGCTTCAGCACAGAGAAATGTGGCAGCCTTTATATATGAATCATAAAAAGCTAGTATACCATTTCAGTGAATAATAGGGAAGGCAAATGGAATTCTTTATTTATAGAATAATAGAATCATAGATATTTACAGTACATAAACGAGGCCATTCGACCTATTGTGCCTGTTTCAAAAGGAATAGTATGCAAGAATAGGGAAGCCTTGCTAAAACTATACAACAACTAGTTAGATAGCACACAGAGTACTATGTACAGTTTTGGTCATCTTATTGGAGGAAAGAGATCCTGGGATTGGAGGCATTGCAGAGAGTCCTCACTAGATTGATCCTAGGCATGGAGGGACTGTCTCATGAGGAGAGGTCGAGCAGGTTGGATGATGGCTGCTGCTTCTTAGCGTTGTAGTCATCCAAGCAACTGGGGAGCAATCCAACACACTCTTGTACTTTTCAATGAGGTTGTCTCTAATTCTTCACTCCAAAGACGATAGATCCAAATTGCTCAGCTGCTCAAAAGGATAATTCTCTTACTGTTGTCTCCAATACAATTATATCTTTTCTTAAATGAGGCGGCTGAAACTGCATAGTATTCCACATGTAGTCTCTCCCTGTACTGATAATAGCAAGACCTCCTTATTCCTATACTCCAAACTCTTTACAGTAAAGGCTAATGTGCTATTTGCTTTCCTAATTGTTTGCTATACTCAGACACTATCTGTCTATGTTCCTTGCACAAGCCTGCTGTGTATAAATTATCACCAGCTACCTTTAATTCAATTACTTAAGAAATTTCACAAACAATCAAATCCTAAAACAATTAAACTTTACTGCATGTAACAACCAAAATAAAACCCTTCAAGTAAGCAAGTTAAGCCTTACAGCTCAACTTCATTATTACCCGATTAATGGTGGAATTTAGCTATAATTCTAACATTGTCTGTCTCCAGATGTCCAGGGTTCAAACCTCATGCCATGTTGCTCTTCAAAGTTCTGCTGCTAAACAATGCTGATGTTGAATTCTTATGGGATCTTCTGTCTTGTGAAGTTTCTGATGTGACCTTGTTGATGATCCTTTAGATCTGTTCATCCGCAATATTGATTACACTTCTGGAGTCATCAGGTCTGGAGCTTGTTTTCTTATCAGGAGTAGCTTCTCTGTTCCTTGTTAACTGTTTGTTCCAAACACTGACTTTCCTGCCATTTACCCCTTCACCTCAGGACGTTCCTTATGCAAGCAATCTTAAATCGTCCATTCCTCATAAGGCACTAAGTTATCAGGTATTTGTTCCTTCCTCTCTCCCAGGAAACAGTTACATCATTTCAACTCATTCTTCCCAGGGATGTTCCTTTTAATTCCATTATAACAGTTTCTTCTTGTCGCTTTCATCTCAGGAAACAGTTTATTCCAGAAAGAGGTATTGTTAATTCTTTCTATCCCTAAACAGTTAATGTTTTGAAGCTTACAGTATCACAAACCCATCCCAAGTATCTTTCAGCACCAACACTTTTAAGTTTTACACCGTTTAATAAATAGTCTGCTTTTCTGTTCTTAGTGAATAGTAAATAACTTCATACTTTCTTACATTAAAACCTATCTGTTGCTTACTCACTTAACCAGTCTTTACCTCTGTAGCCTCTCTGTATCCTCCCAACATCCTAAATTTTCACCTAACTTTGTATCATCAGAAAACACATATGCTTTACTCTCTGACTCAGAGTTATTAGTTTAGATTGTAAATAGCTGAGGCGCCAGCAGCGAATCTTGTATTCTTGTATTCAAATGTCACATGTCCAAATTATTTTCTTCAGGCCTCAAGCAGGAGACAATGAAACACAGAAACAGGCCTTTAGATAGATCAGTAAATTGATGGCACAAATAGAAGTATGCATGCACACAGACAGCTGACTGCAAGGTGGGCAAGTCTGGTAACTGAATAGATGGGGGTTCTTGACATTTCAGAAGGATGAGACAAGGTAAAGGAGGCAAAATAACTTTTGTAATATCGAAGGTGACCAGTGCAGTGGTGACATCTCATCTTTGCTTGGAAGACAATATGTAGAAACACAGTAGGTTGAGATAAGTAACAATGGAAATAACTTACTGCTGGGTGTAGTTTATAGGCCCCTTAACAGTAGCTACCTGTAAGACAGAGTGTAAATCAAGAATCAGCCTTGAAGGTAGAAAACAGTGGTGGTAGAGGGTTGCATTTCAGACTGGAGGCCAGTGACCAGCGGTGTGCCACAAGGATCAGTGCTGGGCCCACTGCCTTTCATCATTTATATAAATGGTCTGGATGGGAACATTGGAGGTATGGTTGGTAAGTTTGCAGATGACACTGAAATTGGAGATGTAGTGGACAGTGAAGAAGGTTACCACAGAGTACAGTGGGATCTTGATCAGATGGGCCAATGGGCCGAGGAATGGCAGATGGAGTTTAGATAAATGAGGTGCTGCATTTTGGAAAGGCAATTCAGGGCAGGATTTATACACTTAATGGGAATGTCCTGGGGAGTGTTGCTGAACAAGGGAGCCTTGGAGAGCAAGTTTATTGTTCCTTGCAAGAGAAGTTGCAGGTAGATAGGATAGTGAAGGCGGTGTTTGGTATGCTTGCCTTTATTGCTCAGTGCGTTGAGTAAAGGAGTTGGGAGGTCATGTTGAAGCTGTACAAGACACTGTTAGGCCACTATTGGAATACTGCTTTCAATTCTAGTCTCCCTGCTATAGGAAGGATATTGTGAAACTTGAAAGGGTTCAGAAAAGATTTACAAGGATGTTGCCAGGGTTGAAGGGTTTGATCTACAGGGAGACGCTAAATAGACCGAGGCTATTTTCATTGGAGTGTCGTAGGTTGAGGTTTGACCTTATAGAGGTGTATAAAATCGTGGGGGGCGTTGATGGGGTGAATAGCCAAGGCCTTTTCCCCAAGGTGGTGGAGTCCAAAACTAGAGGACATAGGTTTAAGGTGAGAGGGGAAATATTTAAAAGGAACTGAAGGGGCAATTTATTTTTTTTTTTAAAAACACACGGTGTGATCCTTGTGTGGAACAACCTGCCAGGGGAAGCAGTGGAGACTGGTACAATTACAACATTTAAAAGGCATCTGGATGTGTATATGACTAGGAAAGATTTAGAGGGATATGGGCCAAATGCTGGCAAATGGTACTAGATTAATTTAGGATATCTGGTCGGCATGGACGAGTTGGACCGAAGGGTCTGTTTCTGTGTTGTACAACTCTATGATGCTAAATATCTTAAGAAAGGAACAATAGTAATTGTGGATCCCTTCAAACTTCATAGACTGATCTAACCATCTTGGCAAAGGAAGTCTTGAGAACAGAGTTTGTTCAGAATGTTTTATTGAAATAATACAGATTTTTATTAGATATTAGCAGATCTAAACCAAAGTCAGAAATAATTATCTCATGGTAAAGGTTCCTCTAGGGAAGAATAATCATAATAAGATGAAACTTTGCATTCAATTACAGGCGAGAAACCATGTTCTAACAAAAGTATCTAACTTAAAGACAATTATGAAGACAGAGTTGGTTAAGGTAGACTGGAAAAATGGGTTAACAGGTAAGATACCAGGTAAGCAGCAGATATTTGATGGCACTCAAAATTATCAACAAAGATATATTCCATTGAGAATGAAAAAGTCTGAGAGAAGAATATAGTAACTGTGTCTAACTAAGGTAAGGATGCTTCCTAAGATATTAACTAAGATGGAGGGTTATTAAATGGAAAGGAAAGGTGTACAATGCTGTAAAATTAGTGATATTCCAGATGTTATGAACGTTTTAGAAGGCAACAATGGAAGACTGAAAAAAACGTAAAGGGATGGCACCAAAAGCAGCCCAAGAACAGTAAAAAGAAAACACCAGTTGGTAAAAGGAAGGTAAGAACTTAAAACAATCATTAGAACAAAAAAAAAATACATTGCAAATTATTGGCATTAAAGGTTGACAAATCTCCTTGACATAACGGTCAACATTTTGTAATCTTAATAGAGGTGGCTGCAGAGATTTCAGATGCATTAGTTGGAATTTTCTACAATTCCCTGGATTCTGGAAAGTATTAGCAGTAAGTTTGTAAATGATACAAAAATTGGTGGGGTGGTAAATAGTGATGAGGATTGCCTTAGAAGACAGGAGGATATAGACAGGCTGGTCAGATGGACTGATCAGTGGCAAATGAAAATCAATCCAGATAAATGTGAAATGATGCACTTGTGCAGTACAAACAAGGCAAGGGATACATGGTGAATGGTAGGACCCTGGCAAGCTCCAGAGATCAAAGGAACATTGGTGTGCATGTCCATAAGATATATAGGAGCAGAATTAGACCATTCAGCCCATTGAGTCTAATCTACCAATCTCAACCCCATTCTCCCCATAGCCCTTGATCCCCTTATAAATCAAGAACCTATCTACTTCTGTCATAAATACATTAAATGACTTGGCCTCCACAGCATTCAGGCAGCAATGAGTTCCACAGATTCACTAGCCCCAGATGACAAAACTCCTCCTCATCTCAATTCTAAAGAGATGTGACTTCACTCTGGGGCTATGGCCTCAGGTCCTAGTCTCTCCTACTAGTGGAAACATCTTCATGTCCACTCTGTCCAGGCCTGTTAGGATACTGTAAGTTTCAAACAGATTTCCTGCTCATCCTTCAAAACTCTTGAGTATAGATCCAGAGTCCTCAATTGCTCCCCATGTGACTAGCCATTCTTCCCAGCGATCATTCTTGTAAACCTCCATCTGGAGCCACTCCAATGCCAGCACATCCTTCCTTAGATACGGGGCCCAAAACTGCTCACAGTATTCTAAATGCTGTTTGACCAGAGCCTTATACAGCCTCAGCAGTACACTGAGTCTTAGAGACGTACAGCATGGAAACAGACCCTTCAGTCCAACTCGTCCATGCTGACCAGATATCCTAAACTAATCTAGTCCCACTCGGCCCATATCCCTCTGAACCCCGATTCATATACCCATCCAGATGCGCTTGTATTCTAGCCCACTCAAAATGAACACTAACATTGCATTTGCCTTACAAATTGCCAACTGGATGTTAACCCTAAGAAAATCCTGAACTCAGATTCCTAAGTCCCCTCAAGCTGTAGATTTCCAAAGCCTTTCCCCATTTAGAAAATAGTCTACAACTCTATTCTTTCTTACAAAGTGCATAACCTCACACTTCCCCACATTGTATTCCATCTACCACTTCCCTAGCCACTCACCTAGCCTGTCTAAGTACTCCTGCAGCCTCCCCACTTCCTCAACGCTACCTGCTCCTCCACATATCAATGTACCATCTGCAAACTTAGCAACAACACCCTCAGTTCCAGATAGTTAATGTATAATTTAAATAGTTGTGGTCCTAACACAGACCCTGCTGGAACTCCACTAGGCTGCCATCTTGAAAAAATACCCTTTTATCCCCATGCTCAGCCTTCTGCCTGTCAGTCGATCCTCATTCCATGTCGTACCTTACCCCAAACACCATAAACTTTTATCTTATTTAGTAGCTTTCTGTGAGGCACCTTGTCAAAGCCCTTCTAGAAATCCAAATGGATCAGGTCCACTGGTTCTCTTTTGCCTAACTTGCTCTTTACCTCCTCAAACAATTCTAATAGATTTGTCAGGCATGACCTCCCCTTGACAAAGCTGCGCTGACTCTGCCCTATTTTAACCACATGTTTACAAGTACTCTGCAAGCTCATCCTCGCTAATTGACTCTAAAGTCTTACCAACATCTGAGGCCAGGTTGACCTGCCTAGAGTTTCCTGTCTTCTGCCTCTCTCGCTCTCATATATTTTCAATAGTTCCTTAAGATATCAGGACAGGTAGTTAAAGTTATTAAGAAGGCATATGGGATACTTGCCCTTATTAGCTGAGGCAGAGAGTTTAAGAGCAGGAAGGTTATGCTGGAACTGTATAAAATATTGGTTAACCCACAGCTGGAGTATTGTCTGAAGTTTTGCTTTCCACATTACGGGATGGATATGATAGCACTGGAGAGGGAGCAGAGGAGACTTATCAGAATGTTGCCTGGACTGGAGAGTTTCAGTTATGAAGAGAAATTTGGATTGTTTTCATTGGAGCAGAGGAGACAGAGGGGAAGATGATTGAGATGTATAAAATTACGAGGGGCACAGACAGCATAGATGGGAAGAAAAACTGAAAGAACTGTGGATGTTGTAAATCAGAAATAAAAACAGAAATTGCTGGAGAAGCCAAGCAAGCCTGGTAGCACCTGTGGAGAGAAATCAGTGTTAACGTTTCCGGTTGAGTGACCTTTCCTCAGAATTGTTTTTGTTAGATGGGAAGGAACTTTTCTCCTTCGTAGAGAGATCAATGACTGAGGGGGCATAGATTTAAGGTCTGGGGTGGGAGTTTTTGAGGGGATGGTGGGGTTCTGGAACTCAGTGCCTATACGGATGGTAAAGGCAGTATCGCTCACAACATTTAAGTAGTATTTAGATGTGCAGTTTTAATTTTATATGTCAAGGCATACAAGACTATGGGCCAAGTGCTGGATAATGGGATTAGAATGGTTGGGTAGTTGCTTTTAACTGGAACAGACTTGATGGTCCTAGGGCCTATTTTTGTGCTGTAGATTCTATGATTCTTTATACTTCTTGTATTATTTCCATCTGACTGCAAATAATCTTTCAGGGCAGTGCTCCATCAGATCTCAGTGTTCAAGTAGTGAGAAGTTTACCTGTGTATGGTTTGATAGCTCAACAACTCATTTTAGAAACCCTCAAATACAGTTAGGAGTTTCTGCCTCTCAGATTCTCAACTCATCAAGACACTCTTATTTAAAAGGTCCAGGAAATTGACTTTATGAATTTTGTCCTTTTCCCTCACACTTCGCCTGCCGTCATGTTTGTTGCTCCTGAACTTTCCACTCAATATACTGAAATACCTCATGATTATCACATTACAATTCTCTTCAGCCTTCCCTATTTGCTTAAACAATCCATTACGTACTTGCTCACCTTGAGCTGACAGTCATTAGCAGTTGCTAATTATTACTTTGCTGCCCTTATCATGACTAATTTCTACATAAATTGCTTCCATGTGGCAGTGTGTCGAAGAATCATTCTGTTTTCTTGTTAATGCTCAACTTTTCAGAACCCAGCTTGGGTTTAATGTTGAGCATTGAGGTGGAACAAGGAGCTGCCCCAGTCTCCAAAGGTAGCCTCCTCATCCTTAAACTGGTGCAGTTCTAGTTTTCAGATGTTATTCCATGCCAATCTGATCCTCAAGTAATTTATTGAAAATGATTAGCTGTTAAAGTTATTTACTTGTGATTTTTGAACAGGTAGATGCATGGAAAATGCATTAATACAGAGAATTCTGAAAAGGTACGTTTCGATAGGAAGAATAAGGACAGTCAATATTAACTTCAGGGTGCAATTCTAAAAAGGGTATTGGAACATGGAGACTAGAGGTTGTCTGTACAAGTTGTTGAAGTGGTAGGGCAAATTAAGAAAGCTATAAAAAAGACATACCTAGGCTTTGTAAGTAGGAGGACTAGAGTGCAAAGAAACGAAGATGAACCTTCATGAAACTCTGGTTTGTCCTCAGCAGGAGTATTGTGCTTAATTCCAGGCTTTAATCACACATTAGGAACAAGCATTAAAGTGTATTCAGGAAGAGTTACAAGGTTAGGAGCCCTCTTGTGGTGCAGTGTTAGCATCCCTACTCCTGGACTCAAAGGTCTGGGTTCACGTTCCAACTGCTTCAGAGGTGTGTAATAGGATCTCTGAAAAGGTTGATTAGAAAAATAGGTTAAAATTAAAAAAAAAGTTGGTTCCAGGGATGAGGGACTTCAGTAATGTAAATAGATTAGAGTGGTTTGGTGTGTCTTAGAAAAGAGAAGGGTTGAGCGGAGATTTGATAGAGGGGCCCAGACTGAAGGGGTGGGGAGAAATTGTCTCCAACCCATTGAAAAGGTCAGAGCATAATGATTTAAGGTGATTGACAAAAGAGGTAACTTTAACAAGAAGAAAAGTTCTTTACACACAGCGAGTGTTTAGAATCTGGAATGTACTGGAAACACTTTCAAGCAAGACTTTCAAAAAGGGAAGTTAATTGCATTAACAAGTTAAAGCTAATTGCATTAGCACCTGAAGAGAAACCATTTTTAGGGCTGCAGATAAGGGTAGAGGGTTTTGGCTAACTAAGCTGCTCTTTCAGTGGGCCAGAATGGCCATGACAGGCAGAATGGCCTCCTAGGATCAGCACAGTTACAGCATCTTATGACATACAGTGTCTGAAAATGTGGAGGTAAAAATTAAATAATAATTATGCTAATGATGACAGAACAAGGAAGTAGGGCTGATTGGACAGCTCATTCAAGGATTTGGCACAGGGATGATGGGCAGATGTTTTCTTCTGGGTGATATTATTCTACATTTACAAAGATATCAGACCAAAATTGTGCAAAGATTGTCTCTCATGCTGCAGCATGATTGTCCCAAATCCTGAACACAGTGGACAAAAGCAAGTCCGTTAGAAACATGTGGCAAGATTGAAAAATTATTTTTGATATTAGTGAAAAAAATCCAATTTTGTGCATAAGATATTAGTGATCACCCTCTGTATCATGGTGAAAGATCAAGGGTGAGGGTGAAGGTGATGGGTTGGGCACTCAGACTATTTTACATCACCCCTCACCACCTGTCCACTGTTTCTGTCAAATAATTGTGAATTTCTCATAGATATCAAACCAATCTGTTGTTCTTGAGACAGATGTAGTTAGTAAATTTACAGACAACAGCAAAATTGTAGGTGGTGTAGGTTACCTCAGAGTACAACGCGACCTTGATCAGATGGCCCAATGAGCTGAGGAGTGGCAGATGGAATTTAGATGAATGTGAGATGCTACATTTTGGAAAGGTAAATCAGGGCAGGACTTATCCACTTAATGGTAAGGTCCTGGGGAGTGAACAGGCCTTGGAATACAGGCTCAGAGTCCCTTGAAAGTGGAGTCACAGGTAGACAGTGTAGTGAAGGTGGTGTTTGGTACACTCACCTTTATTGGTCAGTGCGTTGAGTATAGGAGTTTGGAGGTTATGTTGAGGGTATACAGAACATTGGTTTGGCCACTTTTGGAGTATTGCATGCAATTCTGGTCTCCCTGGTACTGGATGGATGGTGTGAAACTTGACAGGGTTCAGGAAAGATTTACAAGAATGTTGTCAGGGCTGGAAGGTTTGAGCTATAGGGAGAGGCTGAATAGACTGGGGCTATTTTTCCAGGAGTGTCAGAGGCTACAGAGTGACATTATAGAGTTTTATAAAACTATAAAGGGCATGGATAGGGTGAACAGCCAAAGTCTTTTCCCCAGGTGAGGGTGTCAAAAACCAGAGGGTATAGGTTTAAGATGATAGGTTCCTTTTAAGTGTTTTCCCTAAGGGGCAACTTTTTTGCACAAAGGATGGTGTGCGTATGGACCGAGCTGCCAGAAGAAGTGGTGGAGGCTGGTACAATACAACATTCAAAAGGCATCTGGATGGGTATATGAATAGGAAGGGTTTAGAGGGATATGGGCCAAATGCTGGCAAATGAGTCTAGATATATCTAGGATATCTAGTCAGCATGGATGAGTTGGACCGTAGGATCTGTTTCTGTGCTGTACAGCTCTATGACTATCCACTATTGCAATTATTATATCTGTTAATGCCCATTATTCTATTTGCTAACAATATTAAGATGTAATTGAAACACATTTCTGTACTTGTATTGTATATCATTTATACATGGAGGCAGAACACATGGCCAATATATTAAATTAGTTACTTGAATACACTAAATGAATGACATCTGCCTTGCCGCTGGTGTATATTTACCTTCCTGTTAAGAGAGTTCACTTTAAGCATGCCATGTCAAATCATAGAAAGGCTACTGTGTGGAAGCAGGCCATTCGGTCCATCAAGTCCACAACGACTGTCTGAAGAGCATCCCAACCAGACCCACCCCTGCACTATATCCCTGTAACCTTGCATTTTGCCTGGCTAATCCACCTAGCCTGTACATCTTTAGACTGTGGGAAGAAACTGGAGCATCTGGAAGAAACCCATGTAGACATGGGGAGAATGTGTAAGCTCCACATAGACAGTCAACTGAGGGTGTTATTGAACCCAGGGCCCTGATGCTGAGAGGTAACAGTGCTAACCATTAAGCCACTGGGCTGCCCCCAACCATAGCAAGATGTGGCAGAAAAGAACATTGACAGACATAGGGAAGTAGAGCAAAGCCTGACGCAGTTATAACAAGCCCTGCACCAACCGAAACAGATTGCATACGCCAGGATAATCTTTAGACTACTATAATGGATATCTGCTATCCTGTTTGCATGAAGTGTTTCATAAACCAGAATCTGCGAATGAACATGAGACAAAGAGTTGTGAACAAATGTTTCACACTCAGTTTTATAGGAATTATCGATATCATCACACTTCTGGAATTGGACAAATTCAAATGATCTATCCTCCATAAACGGGCGACAATTTATTATTGGCTAAGAGTGATTTCGGGTAAGTAGCAGTATACGCACAGACATGGATAGCATGAAATCTACAAATGTTAAGCTTTCAATATACAATGCTTCATCAATTCCATATACAAGAATAATGGTATTAAATTGTAGGGAGGTTCAATTTGCCTGGATGTCAGATCTGTTTTTGATCGTAGACATTGCTGAACCATCAATTGCATGTATATCAGCATTGCATGTATATCAACATACTATGGCCTTAAACTAGACTTAATGCATAGAGTCACAGCAGAAGAACAGGAGGCACAACAGAAGTTATAGCAGAGATAGTAGGAACTGCCGATTCTGGAGAATCTGATATAACAAGGTGTAGAGCTGGATGAACACAGCAGGCCAAGCAGCATCAGAGGAGCAGGAAGGCTGACATTTCGGGTCTAGACCCTTCTTCAGAAATGGAGATCATTTCTGAAGGGTCTAGACCCAAAACGTCAGCCTTCCTGCTCTTCTGATGCTGCTTTTTCTGAAGAAGGGTCTAGACCCGAAACGTCAGCCTTCCTGCTTCTCTGATGCTGCTTGGCCTGCTGTGTTCATCCAGCTCCACACCTTGTTATATCAGAAATTATAGCTGACTATTCAAGAAACATGTGCAGAACTGAATATTAAAGAAGAATGAAACACTTCACTAAATTAGTAGAGCTAAAATCCTATATCTCCATCGTGGAGAGAAAAGAGATACCCCAAGGAACGGATCAAACAAATAGGAAGGATGTTGTGAAACTTGAATGGGTTCAGAAAAGATTTACGAGGATGTTGCCAGGGTTGAATGGTGTGAGCTATAGGGAGAGGCTGAATAGGCTGGGGCTATTTTTCCTGCAGCGTCGGAGGCTGAGGGGTGAGTGCATGAAGGTTTATTAAATTATGAGGGGCATGGATAGGTGAATAGCCAAGATTTTTTTTAGGGTGGGGGAGCCCAAAACTAGAGAGCATAGGTTTAAGGAGAGAGAGGGGAAAGATTTACAAGGGACTTGAGGGCAACTTTTTCCTGCAGAGGGTGGTGTGTGTATGGAATGAGCTGCCAGAGGAAGTGGTGGAGACTTGTACAATTCCAACATTTAAAAGGCATCTGGATAGGTATGAATAGGATGAGTTTAGAGGGATATGGGCCAAATGCTGGCAAATGGAACTAGTTTAATTTAGGATATCTGGTTTAGTATGGATAAATTGGACTAAAGGATCTGTTTCCATGCTGTACAGCTCTATGATTCTATAACTAGCCCAGGATAAATTCCAATTTGACAATACCAATCCCGTGATGAAGTCTGTCGAGATAGTAAGGAAGCAGGAGGAAACTACAAGCTCTATATCATCAATCTAATTTTAAAAAAGTGCTAGTTTACAGAAAGGTCTGGAGCAACTCACTTATAAAATATACGAGGCTCAGCCAGAGTAGCAACATAACCACTGGCTTGAGCTCAAAGCACTGCTGGTGAAAATGACAGACCTGCAAAAAAAAAAAAGGAGGAAATGTACAGCACTCACAAGAAGGAGCTGCAACTCATGAAACAATCATTTCAAATATCAATGATGCTGCAGTGAAAGAACTCAAGCAAACATAGACAGAATCGAACAACCATTGAAGCAGCTTTGAACATTTGAGGTGGTTCAGGGTTTAAAGAAAACAAAAAGAAGTTGGAGAGCCTGGAAAGTTTAGAGGAGATTATGAAGTAGAAAATATACTGTAATAGTGGAGCATTTAGGAGTATCTTAATATAACCAAACAGAGCCAGCATGGCTTCATGACGGCACAAGCATGTACTACAAATTCACTAAAATTCTTTGATCAGGATAGATAAAGATGAACCAGTTGATATAATGTATTTTGACTTCCAGAAGACCTTTGATAAGGTACTACACACTGAAGTACTTGACAGGTTAAAAGCCCATGGTATCAGAGATAATAGGAACTGCAGATACTGGAGAATCCGAGATAGCAAGGTGTAGAGCTGGATGAACACAGCAAGCCAAGCAGCATTAGAGGAGCAGGAAATATGCTGCTTGGCCTGCAGGGTTCATCCAGCTCTATGCCTTGTTGTCTCTAAAAGCCCATGGTGTCAGGATAGTACATTAGCATGAATAGGGATGTAACTAATAGAAGACAGAGAGCTGGGTTAAATGGGATATTTTCAGGATGGCAATCCATAACAAGTGGAATTTCGCAGTATTGGTGTAGGGTCTTCCTACAATATATACTGATCATTTAGATTGGAAATGAATGCATTATAGCCAACTTTGCAGATGACAAAACATTGAATAACAGTCATGCAAAACAGAAACGGACCCTTCAGTCCAAATGTTCCATGCCAACTGTCTTCCCAATCAAAGCTACCCCAACCTGCCTGTATTTGGCTCTTATCCTTCCAAACCTTTCATATCTGTGTACTTATCCAAAAGCTTTGTAAAATGTTGTAACTGTACCTGCATCCACCACATCCTCTGGCAGTTCATTCCATACACTAACCACTCTCTGTAAAAAGGTTGGACCTCATATTTTTTTACATTTTTTTTTCTCTCACCTTAAAAAATGCACCTAGATTTGAATTCCATCATCCTAGGGAAAAGACCTTCGCTATTCACCTTATCTGTTCCCCTCATGGTTTTATAAACCTTTATAAGGTCACCCCTCAACCTCCTACAGTCCAGTGAAAAATGTCCCAACCTATCCAGCCTATTTTTATATCTCAAATCCTCCATTCCCAGCAACATCCTGGTAAATCTTTTCTGAACCCTCTCCAGCTTAATAACATCCTTTCTATAGCAGGGTAACCAGAACTTCACATAATCCTCTAGAAGAGTCCCCACCAATGTCCTGTACAACCTCAACATGACATCCCAACTCCTGTACTCATAGAATGCAAATGATAAGACGGACATAAACAGTCTGCAGAGGACTATTGACAGGTTAAGTGAGTGCACTGTTGGAATATAACGTGGGAAAATATAATGTGGCAAGAGGAACAGAGAAGCTGGATATTGTTCAAGTGGTGAAAGACTGCAGAAAACATATCACAGAAGGATTTGGGAGTCCTCATCCATAAATTACAACAACAACAACAAAAAAAAACATACTAGTTCAGCAGATAATAGGAAAGCAAACGGAAATACAACAAACTTTTTGTTAACCAGTGCTTATGGGACCAGGAGTGTACCGGTTGATCAAATATTCCAGTTGATCAAACAATCCACATGACTAATGTAAAAGCACATAGTAAATCATAGAAATGTAGTGCAGGGGGTACACACATCACTGTTATATTTTATTTACAGCATAAATCACTTAAACACGAATGCAACTTTGCCTTAAATAAAACTTACCAGCAGAAAACCTTCTCAGTCACATCCTCAACAGACGTTAGGAAGATCACGATAATACAGTAAACTTCCAGTATTTCAGGGATATAATTTTAGCTGTTTTATTGAGAGTGCCCGCTCATATGACGCTGTTTAAAACAAAGCTTGCTATATTTCAAAAGGCATTGAGTATAAAAATAGGGAAGCCTCGCTAAAATTATACAAGGCATTAGTCAGACCACACCAAGAATACACTTTTGGTTCCCTTGAATAAGGGATGGTACACTAGCATTGAAGGCGGTCCAGAGATCGGATGATATCAGAGATGGAGAGACTTTCTTATGAGGAGAAGTTGAGTAGATTGTGCCTGTACTCATTGGAAAATGTCAGAAATCAACACCACCAGGTTATAGTCCAACATGTTTATTTGAAAACACACCACTGATGAAGATGTATTAAACAAAACTAAGATGCTGTTGGCGTGGAACATTTGGACTGAAGGGTCTGTTTCTGTGTTGCATGACTATGACATGATGTTTTGTCATCTGCAAAGTTGGCTATAATACATTAATTTCCAATCTAAATGATCAGTATATGAGAGAGGGTGGGAAAGAAGAAAGAGAGAAAGACCCTTTGATCTTATAAATTCTGTGTCTGATTCCACCTCTCTCACTAACACCTGAAGAAACAGTGAGGATTCAAAAGCTTGCTGGACCAAATAAATGATAGCAAATAAACCTGCTGGACTATAACCTGGTGGTGTGTGATTTCTGACCTTGTCCACCCCAGTCCAACACCGGCACCTGCACATAGTTGGATAATAGAAGAACGAGTGGTGACCTTATTGAGACATACAAGATTCTTAGAACTCTGGGGTAGATTCTGGGCAGTTGTTTCTTTTGTGGGAGAGTCTAACGCCAGAAAGCATCATCTCAGATAAATGGGTCTTCCAGTGAGGACAGAGATAAGAAGGAATTTCTTCTCTCAGAGAGTAGTGAATCTATGGAATACTTTACCAGAGGGCTGTTGAGGCTGCTTGTTAAGTAAATTCAAGGCTGAGATAGACAGATTGTTAATCCATAAAGGAATCAAGGCTATGGGAAAGAGGCAAGAAGGTAGTGTTGAGGATTGTCAGCCAGCCAGCCATCTGTTTCTAGATCTTATAATTAAACCAAAATACTTCAGAATCTGAAAGTCTGAAATTAAAACAGAAAGTGCTGGAAATACTCAATCATACAGTCTGGAAGGGGACTTCAAGCCCATCAAGTCTGTACAGCCAAAAATATTTTAGGACCAACACTAGTCCCACATTAGGCCCATTTCCTTTAATGTTATGACATCAAGTGTTCATTCAAGTACTTTATAAAAGGTTGTGAGGTTTTCTGCATCAACTACCATCCCAGGCAGTACATTCCAGACCCCCACCACCCTCTGGGTGAAAAAGCTTTTATCAAATCCCCTCCCAGCCACCTGCTTTTCACTTTAAAACGATGACCCTTGTAATTGGCTCTTCACCTAAGGGCTGAAAGGCAACATGATAAAAGTTTACAAAATTATGAGAGGCCATGGATAGAATAGACAGCCAGAGTCTTTTTCCCCCAGGATAGAGATGTCAATTTCTAGGGGACATATGTTTCAGATTAAAGGGGAAAGTGTAAAGGAGATTTGTAAGTGATTGGGATGCACTGCCAGAGGAAGTTATAGAAGCAGATACAATAGCAATGTTTAAAAGGCATTTTGACAGACGCATGAGAAAACAGGAAATAGAGGGATACAGATTATGTAGAGGCAAAGGCTTTTAGTTAGAAAAATGTTATGTTGTCACAGGCTTAGTGGGCAGAAGGGCCTATTCCTGTTCTGTGTTCTGTTCATTATTTGGGAGCAGCAGCTTTCTGTTCGCTATTTCCCTAATAATTTTATATACCTCAGTCAGGCCCTTCCCTCAGCCTTCTCTGCTCCAAAGCAAACAAACTAAGCTTATCCAATCACTCTTCATAGTTGATATGCTCCATCTCAGGCATCATCCTGGAGAATCTCCTTTGCACTTCCTCCAGTGCAAAAATATCCTTCCTATAGTGAGGTGACCAGAACTGCACGCAGTACTCCAGCTGTGGCCTAACCAAAGTCCTGTGCAGTTCCAACATGACCTCCCTGTTCTGATCATTTATGCCACAGCTGATAAAGGCAAGCATCCCAATGCCTTCTTAACCACCCCATTAACCTGTTTTGCTACTTTCAGGGATCTGTGGACAACATCCCACTGTTCCTCTGAGCATCTTAGTGTCTTGGCAGATTTATCAGAATGTGTATTGAAAGGTTCCTCACTCTGTTTGATACCAATCTCCATCTCAGTTCCTGATCATCTCTTCCTTCCATATTTGTCAGCAGCCCACATCCCCCCACCACAGGCATCTCCCACCAATATAAAATCTCCTCCACTAGAAAGACTTAAAAATAATAATTTTGAACTTGTTACTCATTCTCTAAAAAAAAAAAACTTGCCTCCTACATTTTTTTTTTTTTTTTAAAAATTTACCCTCATGTGTTTCCTATTTCACCTAAAGTGAGAAAGCCTCTATTAGCACTCTTTCTGCTTATCCTTATTTTCACTCATACTTTTTTCTAACCTTAATAAGCTCCTTTTCTTTTCTATAAGATTTCTTATATTTAATGTTCCTGTTTTAATTATTTCCCTTGCTAACATTGAATATATTGTTCTAATTAATTCACAGAGATGTAACTTAAATACTCTTTCTTCTTACCAGAGCTGTTTCTCCTTACTGAGTACATTTGATTTATGTTCCTACTATCTCTGATTTATACCCTTTACTGGTCTCACATGATTATAATTGACTTAATTAGTTCACAAGTAACTTCAGCTTTGGCTGAATAGATAATCCACAAAGCCAGATGAAGAGAAAGGTGAACACATTCAATAATAACAATGACTTGTATGAATTTAGCACCTTTAATACATAAGCCATTGCAAGGTGCTTCTCAGGAACATTATCTAAGAAAATTTCATACCAAGCTACATTAAAGCAAATTTGGGAGTGGACACAAATAATCTGGTCAAACAGGCAGACTTTAAAGAGTATCTTTAAAATAACATCCATAGACATGCCAGAAAAGCAACCCAGAAAATGTTGCTTCATTCAAAAATATAGGATTGCTAAAGGAAAGTTATCACAAATGAATATGGGATTTCTGAGTAAGCTGGGGCTTTGGAGACCAATGGTGAATCATTCATTCCAAGCACATGACTTAATAAGTCCACAACCTTTGGTGTCAGAACAAATCACATCAATTAATATATAATGAGTTAAAGTTAATTCAATAACGTCATAAACTTTGCAGATGGTTCTGAGAAAGAAAATCACATTTTTCATTAAAGGCAATCAAGACTGTGCTGTTAACCAACAAGCAGACAATTAACAGGAGCTAATGAAATGATGCACATAATTGGACTGATGACTCAACCTACCTTTCATATAGTGCAGTATCCTCTGTTAAAGTGCGGTTTGGTGTCAGAAACAGAAGTGTAGACCTAAGTAATCTTTCAATCAGATACAGAGACGATGAGCTAATTGGCCTCGCTCTTTGCTCTAAAACTCTGTGGCAAGTCTGCGAAGCTATAACTGTGAAATTGTAACCTGAAATGCTAGAAACACACAGATCAGTAACAATCAATATAGTGTGGAGGTGGAGGAACGCAACAGGTCAGGCAGCATCAGAGGAGTCGGAGAGTCAACGTTTTGGGCCTAAAGCTTTCATCAGTATTCTGATGCTGCCTGACCTGCTGTGTTCCTCCAGCTCCACACTGTATCAACTCTGACTCCAGCATCTGCAGTTCTTGCTATCTCTGGATCAGTAATAAACTTGGACAAGAAAGTATAGACTGAATGCATAATTTGCATCCATCTTTACATAAGGAATACGAACAGGAGAAGCAAGAGAAGGCCAGTCAGTCCCTTGAATCCAGTCCTTGAGATCATGGCAGGTCTTTACTTCACCTTCAATTTCCTGCCCTATCCTTGTACTGCTTGATATTTTTAACATGTAGAGAACAACTGAATGTACTTAACCATTGGCTTCCACTGCTCTAGGTCACCCTTGGACACCATGGGATAATTTTGCATGGTCAATCTAAATTTCATGTTGACCTCGCGCTCTCTGTGCACCTTCTCTGCAGCTGTAACATTGCAATCTTACTCTCTATTCTATTACCCTAATGCATTTTGAATAATATGATCTGCCTGTACTGCAAGCAAAAGAAACCTTTTCACTGTACTGAGGTATATGTGACAAAAATACATCAAATAATAAATCAAAACAAATAAATCTCTGTGGTGGAGAATTACAAAGATTCACTATCATTTATGTGAAGAAATTCCTTCTCATCTCAGTCCTAAGTGGCTTGCTCTCTACTGTTTCTCTAGATTCTAGACACATGCCCAAACAGGGGAAATATTCTCCCTGAATCAACATTAAGAATGTTGTATGTTTGAATGAGAACATTGAGATCATCTCCCTCTCTGGCAATACTAACTTGCTCCAAGTAAGGAGACCAAAACTACATACAATAATCCAGGTGCAGTCTCACCAAGTCTGTACAAAATTACAGTAATATCTTTATGTCTATACTCAAATTTCCTTGTTATATTGGCCAGTACGCTATTTTTCTTTTTAATTGCTTGCCCTACCTGAATGTGAACTTTCAGTGATTCATTAGCAACATCGCTCAAGTCCCTTTGAAGTTCAATACTTCACAACCTCCCACAATTGAACAAATACTCTGTATCAGAGATAAAAGGTACTGCAGATGCTGGAGAATTTGGGATAACAAGCATGGGGCTGGATGAACACAGCAGGCCAAGCAGCATCATAGGAGCAGGAATCTTTTGAGTGAATCTCTCTTGTCCAGTGAACAAAGTTTTAACTTGGATAACAAGCATGGGGCTGGATGAACACAGCAGGCCAAGCAGCATCATAGGAGCAGGAAAACTTGACGTTTCGGGCCTAAACCCTTCATCAGAAACGGGGGAGGGGAAGAGGGTTCTGAAATAAATAGGGAGAGAGGGGGAGGCGGATAGAGGATGGATAAAGGAGAGGATAGGTGGAGAGGAGGCAGGTAGGATGTTTCCTCGTGGGAAAATTTAGAATGAAACATCATAGTTTTAGCATCAGGGGTAGCAGAAATGAGAGGAAATTATTTCTCTCAAAGGATCATGAATCTATAGAATTCATTACCGCAGAGGGTGATGGATACTGGAACTTTGAGTAAATTTAAGAAGGAGCTAGATAGATTTTTAATTAGTAAAGGGGATAAAGGGTGATGGAGAGTGGAGTTGATGCCGAGATGAGATCAGCCATGATCATATTGAATAGTGGAGCAGGCTCAAGGGGCTGAATTGCCTATTGCACTGTGGCACGGTGGTTAGCATTGCTGCCTCACAGCGCCAAGAACCCGGGTTTCATTCCACCCTTGGGCGACTGTCTGTGTGGAGTTTGCACAAATTCCCCGTGTCTGTGTGAGTTTCCTCCAGGTGCTCCGGTTTCCTCCCACAGTTCAAAGATGTGCAGGCTAGGTGGATTGGCCATAGTGTTCAGGGATGTGTAGGTTAAGTGGGTTCTAGGGGGATGGGTATGGGTGGGATGCTCTGAGGGTCTGTGTGGACCTGTTGGGCCGAAGGACCTGTTTCCATGCTGTCGGGGTTCTATGATCTTATCTAATTCCTGCTCCCGGTTAATATGTTCTTCTGTACGTCTGTTCATGCTAATGTAGTGGATATCTGCTTATTGCTCCCTATGGTATTCACCTGCCACATTTTTTCCTGTTTTCTTGGCTAGTTGACATACCCTTGAAGCATCTTTGCATTCTCTTCACAACTACAGCTCCCACCTGGTTTGGTGTAGGCTGCACAGTAGGAAATATTGCACCTAATCCCCAACCCCACCCTTGATAAACATTGTGAACAGCTCTGGTCCAAGTACTGATCCTTACAGTAACCTCACATCCTGTCAACCTGATAAGGAAGAAGATGCTGCCAATATCATCACCTAAACATGAAGCTCTCAGCTAGATGGGCTACAAAGTGCTGCTAGACAGTTTCATTGGTCCAGAGTTTCTAGCCTACTGATCATCCAAGGTTGCACATACAACCCAAGGTGTGTGTCATGGCCCCGTAGATGTCCCAATATACTGACCTCCACAGGAGTTGACAGGAAGTATGAACTTCAACTGAGCAATTGCCCTGCTGCCCTCAGCTAAAGTCTCCAACTCTGAGCTCGAGTTGGAAACTGTGGACAGTTCACTGAATATTTACAAAGGAAATAATTAGATAAGTAACTGTAAGTCCAATATGCCATTCACTAACACTGACACACCCAGACTCTGCACCCCACAAACCCCATTCAATCTCTTGATTCCCAACTACTCCCACTGAGGTTCTGTGAATGACCTTCATGGTTGGACACAGCCATTCAGCTAAACTCCTGACAATTCCAGAGATTCACAATTCTCTGAGTGACAGAATTTCTCTTTTCCTCAGTTTTAAATGGTTAACACCTTCCCCTGAGAATTTCCTCCCCTGATTTAGATTTCTCCACCAGGAGAAACCATCTTTCACTATCTGCGCTGTCGAACCTCTTCAGAATCTTGAGCAAAATCATCTCATTCTTCTGGACACCCCTCAACCTACGTGCAATTTAGTAAACTTCTCATCACAGGGCAACTCTGTCATCTCAGGAACCAATGTAGGATGGTGTTTGAACTATATCAGTTCCATATTGACCTGTCATGTTTTTGGAAAGGAATATGGTGACACGGTGAGGGAATGCAATTCAAATCCCAGATAAGCCATGATCATTTTGAATGGCAGAGCAGGACAATGGGTCCTATGGTCTGTTCCTAAACTAATTTCTTATGTAACAAGGCGTGGGGCTGGATGAACACAGCAATTCTCTGAGTGCCTAGGCCCAAAACGTCAAGTTTTCCTGCTCCTATGATGCTGCTTGGCCTGCTGTGTTCATCCAGCCCCACGCCTTGTTATCTCGGATTCTCCAGCATCTGCAGTACCTTTTATCTCTAATTTCTTATGTACTTGTGCAATGAAGCCCTGAAGTTTCATTTCTCCTCCATTTTGCCATTTAGGCCACTTTTCTGCAGAATCATCCTCAGAACTCATTCAGCCCCTGCATTAAAACTTTGTTTCCTGAATTCTGAAACATTTCTACTGTTAATTTTAATCTTAGGCTTCACTACGATGATCTCTTTGCATTAAATCTAAAAAGGAACATTTAATTGAAAAATGATATTCAGATTGCAATGGCCTGCACTCATGTTGTTGAATAAATTAAGCTCAATTATAAAGATAAAGCATTGGTTCAGGTTATGACTGACCCCAGGTGAATCGTGTGTGGCACTATACATCTGTTCATTAAAATAGTTTAGAAAATATATTCAGCCTGTGCTAAATTAGCGAAATTATAGCACCTCCATACTCAGAATGATTGCTGGAGAGTATAAATAAGGTGAGGATTCAAAGATGCTCAGTGCAGTTTGGAAGGTTTTCTGGGTCCAGTTCCAAAAGGTGAGACACCATGCAGTCTGCCTATCTCGCAGTTTGCCTCCTCTGCCTCATCGGCTTCACCTCAGCTTGTTACATCAACAACTGTCCTGTAGGAGGCAAGCGATCCATCATGGACATGGAGGTCAGACAGGTAAGGAGCGACTTTCTTTGTTACACTGTTTACAGTAAATAACTCATCCAAAATGATTATTAAACACTGGCTGTTCCATCAATGCTGCACTCAAATGGCAAATGAAGAAAGGTGGTGCAACAGATTAATCTGCACCATTCCCCAGACACTGTTTTTATCACATGCAATATTGAGAAGCTCCACAATGATAGCTTTCACAATAGCTCATGTATGGATGTTACATCAGCTGGTTAGGTAGATCCTGGGGTGGTAGATCATCATAGACTTACATGACCATATGGCTGCTCTCTCATTCAAGAGAAATGAGTGGGGGTAATTTAACCTGAGGCCCCCACACCTCAGGCAAGGGGTGTGGGTTGGGTGTGGGGAGGAGGAGTTTGAACAGGAGAGTCCATCAGCCAGAGTGGGGATTGTACCCATGTTGGTGACATCACACTGATTTGCAGAATGACTGAACTAAACCGAATCGCCCCCTGGAGTGGGAATCAGTGGGTAGATCCCTTTGCTGAACAAATATATCATCAACAATATCTTATTTCCATCCTGCGGTTCCTGTGATGCTACTGCCATGTGAGTGATGTGGTACCCTCAGTGAGGAGAGCTTAAGGTACAGTGAGAGTGTCCTGACATCTATCCGGCTGTGTCTGAGACTGACACCAGGACTTGTTGGCCACGGAAGGTACTTCCGTAACATGGTCGAGGAGTTTGATTTTCAGTCTGTAAATCCTTTCACTGGGCCTGATGGCAGGCAGTAAGACTGGGAGAGTATGAGGCGACATGCAGAAGGCAATGACAAACCACTGCAATACCTTATCCATAAACATTGACCACTCTGAGAGAAGTCCATGGGCCACCCCTCAAAAACAAGAATGGGATAAAAGACAGAAAAACTCTCAGTGAAACTCATTAAAAGTTAATAGAGTTTGCTCATTAAATGTTTTAATCAATCTGCTGGATTTTTTAAAAGTATAAAGAGTAAAATGAATGTCAGGACAGAAGATCAGGCTTATTTTTTAAGTAGACATTTATTGAAGATTTTCCGATAAATTTCTGTCCAATGCAGATACAAATCACCTTGAAGTCAAATCTGAAAACGTTTTGTAAAAATGTTGCATGCACCTGACAAAATAGCAAGGCAGTGGTACTGACAATCTTCCAGGGTAACAAAGGTTATTGAAATAATTTATTGACATACGGAAAAATTAAGGATGATGACCTGTATTCGGGTTAAATGGCAGAATGTGAGGTCATTGAATTAACTGTTCTACATTTTCAAAGATAATTCTCAGAAATTATTCATAATAGTTCAAGACTCAGGGTCAACAATTTCAATTCAGGAAGTTAAAAGCATTGTGTGACAGCTTATGATGGAAGGCAAAATATTGATGGATTGAATGAGCTTGCAGTTCTATGTTTTGCAGAAGACTGGCAATGTTCAGATGATAATTGGGCCTGATATTGAAAAAGAACAGACTTCATGGGGTTAATGAATTCATTATATTCCTGAGGATTCTTAAGTTGCATGCAACTGCACTAAAAATGGTGTAACTTCGTCCTGGAGGTCTTATGATGCTTTGGGTCATGCCACTGTCCCTGAGCCAGAAGCTCTGGGTTTGAGTCCTACTTGGGGACTGGGCAGTATTGGAAGGCATATTCATAAAACAGCCAAACAGATTATCAACTTGTAACTTCTTCCAATTAACCTATGGCAGTCAGTAAGAGTAAGAGAGACCCCTGGCCAGTCATGTTTTATGTGGAGTGGCACCCCTTTTAACTCTGGTGACAGCACTGTTAAAGGAGAAACTAGCTGCGGAAAACAGACAGAACATATGCTTCATGTGTCATTAGACACCAGGAAGCCTTTATGTCTGATATTATTTCAACAGTGGCTTAGATTTTAAAGGGAGTTTGAGATTTATTTTGATACCTTCAAAGTTTAAGATACTTGTTGCTTCAACCTGCCAAAATCCTGTATACCCTGGCACATATATTTCCATGAAATGGAACCAGTGATATGTTAGTCCTTTCCAAACAAGCAGTATTCAGAACATTAGTGAGGTTTTGAAAGAATCACTGCATGAAGTTTTAATGAGGAAATTGTAGTTATTTTAATCTGCTCAGACATATTTTGTCTCCCCTTGAGGGCAAATTGGACTGGAACCTAGTCATCCCAGCTCAAAGGTAGGGACACTAGCACTGCACTATGGCAGTCCTTGAAGCTGCATTGTATATTTAATATATTTCCTTTGGATGATTAGTGACAGTGTGAGAATTATTTTGGACATGGAACTTTTGGAACATCACTGGCATAACCCCTTTTCCTGATCCTACCTAGTGTATACCATGTGGTCCTGGTAACAGAGGCCATTGCTTTGGAGCCAGTATTTGCTGTGGGGAGGGGTTTGGCTGCTACATTGGAACCTCCGAGACCCTGAGGTGTCAGAAGGAAGATTACCTACTGTCTCCTTGTGAACCCAGTGGCAGGGCCTGTGGCAGCAATGGCGGGAAATGTGCCTCATCTGGAATCTGCTGTACACAGGGTGAGTAACTGGCTCGTCAGTTCACATTGTCTCAAAACAATGGCTACTATATCACAAAGAAAATGCAAAAGAGCATATTCAGGAATCAAAAAGGTTAATTTTCTGAACTTGTGTTGTGCTGTGAAAACCATTAGGAATGCAAAGGAGAGCGATAATAGGTACTGCAGATGCTGGAGAATCCGAGATAACAAGGTGTGGAGCTGGATGAACACAGCAGGCCAAGCAGCATGATAGGAGCAGGAAAGCTTGACGTTTCAGGCCTAGACCCTTCATCAAAAATCAGAAAAAAACACTCACCTTATCCCAAGCTGCCCTTGAGAAGGTGGTAGTGAGTTGTCTTTCAGAATGCAGCAGTCCATGTGCTTTAAGTAGATCCACAATGCCCTTCAGGAGGGAATTCCAAGATTTTGACCCAGCGACATTGAAGAAATGGTAATATGTTTCAAGTCAGGATGGTGAGTGGGTTGGAGGGGAACTTTCAGGTGGTGGTGTTCCCATATACCTGCTGCCCTTGTCCTTCTGGATGGAAATGGTTGTGGGTTTGGAAGGTGCTGTCTGAGGAGCCTTGATGAATTTCTGTTGTGCACCTTGTAGATAGTACACACTGCTCAAGGGGGTGAAAGTTTGTCAGTAGAGTGCCAATCAAGTGGGCTACTTTGTCCTGAATCATGTGAAGCTTCTTGATTGTGGTTGGAGCTGCTCCCGTCCAGGCAAATGGAGACTGTTCCATCGTACTCTTGACTTGTGCTTTGTAGATGGTGACCAGGCTTTGGGGAGTTCTAAGATGAGTTACTTGCTGCAGGATTCCTAGCCTCTGACCTGTTCTTGTAGTCAATGTGGCTAGTCTTCTAACAGTTTCTTGTTAATAGTAACCCCATGATAGTAAGGGATTCAGTAATACTAACACCATTGATATCGAAAAGCAATGGTTAGATTGTACTCTTTGTTCGAAATGGTCATTGCCTGACATTTGTATGACCCAAATATTACTTGCCACTTGTCAGCTCAAGCATGGGTATTGTCCAGATCTTGCTGCATTTGGACATGGATGGCTTCAGTATCAGAGGAGCCACGATGGTGTTGATCATTACGTAATTTTTGATAAACATTCCCCATTTCTGACCTTATGATGGATGGAAGCTCATTGATGGAACGTCTGAAGATGGTTGAGTTTAGGACATTACCCCGAGGAATTTCTGCAGAGATATTATGGGTTCAAATACTCCATCTACCAGGATACTAAGTTTCTGTTCTAGACTACTTAATTAGAAACTATTTACATGGGATTCATGTTGTTCCTGAGGCATGGAACAGAGGAACTTAAGAAACAGGAGAAATGGTGCACAGTGGTGCACAGGAGATGCACCCTTTCCGCATCTACCCTGTTGAATGCTCTAAGAATTGCATTAATTTCAATGAGATCATCTCTCGTTCTCCTGAACTCCGGAGAATAAAGGCCCAGTCTCCGCCATCTCTTAAATGAAAGTTAAATTCATGTCATTTTTACAGATCTTACTCTGGTTAGGCCCAGGAAATAAGGAGAAATATCTTTGTGAAGAATGGTCAGAGTATGGAACTTGCAACCACAGCGTAAGGCTGGGTTGCATAACTTAGATGCTTTCAAAAGAAAGTGATCAAGTACTTACCAGAATAGGAGAGGAAATATTCTGAGTTAGAGGGAAACTATGTGATGTAAAAATGCCAGAACAGGTCAGTTAGACTGAATGGTCTAATCCAGTGCTATGTATTCTGCCTAATTCTATCTTGTATTCCCATTACAGAGAGCTGTGTCCTGGATCCTATTTGTGATGCCAGGAGTGTCTTCTCTTCAGACTAATCTGGACAGTCCTGATCACTGATGCAAGATCTGAAGTCTTAAATTGTCACCTGAAGTTTGATATCTATAAATGTTGAATACAAACATCTTTCAATGTTAAATAGAAATAATAACGATTTTCAGACATGTACAGATGTTTTAAGCTTAATGTGAAATAATACCAAAAGGTTGGAAGAATATCTAACAATACATAAATAAAACACCATCCACTGTTTACTCCTTTTATCTGTGTATTTTCCACGTTCAAACAATGGCATATTGTTGATATCTCTAGGTTTGTAAATGGCATCAAAATTAGAAATAGATGGTACAGGAGGATAGCAACAGACATCACCAGACATAGCCAGTGAAGTAGGAACACATGGCAGATGAAACCTAATGCAGACATGTAAAATGATGCAGAGATAATAGGAACTGCAAATGCTGGAGAATCCGAGATAACAAGGTGTAGAGCTGGATAAACACTGCAGGCCAAGCAGCATCATAGGAGCAGGAAAGCTTGACGTTTCGGGCCTAGACCCTTCATCAGAAATGGGGGAGGGGAAGAGGGTTCTGAAATAAATAGGGAGAGAGGGGAAGGCGGATAGAAGATGGATAGAGGAGAAGATAAGTGGAGAGGAGGCAGGCAGGTCAAAGAGGCGGGGATGTAGCCGGTAAAGGTGAGTGTAGGTGGGGAGGTAGGGAGGAGATAGGTCAGTCCAGGTAGGACGGACAGGTCAAGGGGGTGGGATGAGGTTAGTAGGTAGGAAATGGGGGTGCGGCTTGAGGTGGGAGGAGGGGATAGGTGAATGGAAGAACAAGTTAGGGAGGCGGAGATGAGCTGGGCTGGTTTTGGGATGCGGTAGGGGAAGGGGAGATTTTGAAGCTTGCAGAACACCTGCGTTCGGTTCGCAATAAACAACTGCTCCTCCCAGTCGCGAACCATTTCAACTCCCACTCTCATTCCTCAGATGATGTGTCTATCCTGGGCGTCCTGCAGTGCCACAGCGATGCCACCCGAAGGCTGCAGGAACAGCAACTCATATTCAGCCTGGGAACCCTGCAGCCCAATGGTATCAATGTGGATTTCACAAGCTTCAAAATCTCCCCTTCCCCTACCGCATCCCAAAACCAGCCCCGCTCGCCCCCGCCTCCCTAATCTGTTCTTCCACTCACCTATCCCCTCCTCCCACCTCAAGCCGCACCCCCATTTCCTACCTACTAACCTCATCCCGCCCCCTTGACCTGTCCGTCCTCCCTGGACTGACCTATCTCCTCCCTACCTCCCCACCTACACTCACCTTTACTGGCTCCATTCCCCCCCCTTTGACTTGTCTGTCTCCTCTCCACCTATCTTCTCCTCTATCCATCTTCCATCCGCCTCCCTCTCTCGCCCTATTTATTTCAGAACCCTCTTCCCCTCCCCCATTTCTGATGAAGGGTCTAGGCCCGAAACGTCAGCCTTCCTGCTCCTATGATGCTGCTTGGTCTGCTGTGTTCATCCAGCTCCACACCTTGTTATCTATGTAAAATGATGCATTTTGGTGGGAAGAATGAAGAGAGGCGATATAAAATAAAGCATAGAATTTTAAAAGCAGCCTGGGTCCTAATGTACACAGATCAATGTACAGGGGAGGACGAGGTGAAAAGGCTGTTAAAAGAGCACACAGGATCATCGGTTTTATAAACAGGGGCGTGAAGTGGAAAAGGAACAATGTTAATCTTTTGTAAATCACTGGTCAGGCTTCTGATGGCGAATGTTGGCCAATTCTGGGAACCACACACAGGGAGTGAAACAAAATACAGAAGACGTTTGCTAGAATGGTAGCAGGAGTTTTAATAGATCAAGGAAAAATTATCTTATGGGCAAAGGCTAAACAGGTTGTGACTCTACTCACTGGAGTTTAAAGAATGAGTGGCTGTCTCATTGAAACATATAGGGTTCTTATGAGTTTTGGCAGCGTAAATGCTGAGAAGATGTTTCCCCTCTTGGGAGAATCAAGGACAAGAGGGCATAGTCTAAGAATAATTTAAGCCTGAGATGAGGAGGAACTTCTTCTCTCAGAGGGTTGTGAGTCTTTGGAACTCATAGCCACAGAGAGCAGAGGAGGCGTCATTGATTGTAATAAAGGCTGAGATAGATAGATTCTTAGTCAATGGGGGAATCAAGAATTATGGGGAAACAGATAAGAAAGTGGAACATTGGATCAGCCATGATCCGATTGAAGGGTGGAGCAGGCTTGAGGGGCCGAATGGATTATTCCAGTTCTTATTTCTTATGGCCTTAAATCATGGTGTGAGGACCGGTAACAGGGACCAGAGTTACAATAATTGCCAGAGGGAGAAAGGGGATCTGAAGGGAAGGGTTTAGGCCCGAAACGTCAAGTTTTCCTGCTCCTATGATGCTGCTTGACCTGCTGTGTTCATCCAGCCCCATGCTTGTTATCTAGGCCATTCAACCCATCAGGTCTGCCCCACCTTTCGATCATGGCTGATATGTCTCTCAACATCATTCTCCTGCCTTCTCCCTTTAACCCTTGATCCCCTTACTCATCAAGAACCTATCTATCTCTGCCTTAAATACACTCAGTGACTTGGACTTCACAGCCCTCTGTAACAAAGAGTTCCACAGATCAATCATATTCTGGCTGAAGAAATGCTCCTCATCTCAGTTCTAAACAGTCATCCCTTCACTCTGAGGCTGTGCCCTCAGGTCCTAGTCTCTCTCACTAGTGGAAACATCTTCTCCATGTCCACTCTATCCGGGCCTCTCAGTATTCTGTAAGTTTCAATCACAAACCCCACATCCTTCTAAAGTCCATTGAGTAAGGACACAGGGTCCTCAACTGCTCGCCCTAGGACAAGCCCTTCATTCTTAGAATCATTCTTTTAAACCTGCTGTGGACCCCCTCCAAGGCCAGCAAGTCGTTCCTTAGATACGGGGCCCAAAACTGCTCATAATATTCCAAATGTGGTCTGACCAGAGTCTCATATGCCTTCAGCAATACATCTCTGCTCTTGTAGTCCAGCCCTCTTGAAATGAATGCTAACAATGCATTTGCCTTTTTAACTGCCAAATGAGCCCAAATATCAACCTTAAGAGAATCTTGAACTAGAATTCACAAGTCCCTTTGTGCTTCAGATTTCTGAAGCCTTTGTCCATTTAGAAAATAGTCTACACCTATTTTCTTCCTATCAAAGTGCATAATCTCATACTTTCCCACTTTGTATTCCATCTGTCACCTCTCTGCCCACCCTCGTGGACTGTCCAAAACCTTCTGAAGCCTCCTGTTTCCTCAACAATATCTGTCTCTCCATCTATCTTTGTATCATCTGCAAACTTAGCAATGATGTCCTCATTTCCTTTGTCCAGATTGTTAATGTAACATGTTAGTAGTTGCGGTCCCAGCACTGACCTCTTTGGAGTGTTACTCATTACCAGCTGCCATCCTGAATAAGACCCTTTTATCTCCACTATCTACCTTTTGCCAGTCAGCCAATCCTCTATCTATGCCAGTACCTTGTCCCTAACATACTGGGTTTTTATCTTATTTAGCAGCCTCCTGTGCAGCACCTTGTCAAAGGCCTTCTGTAAATCTAAATAGATCATGTCCACTGGCTCTCCTTTTTCAAACTTACTTGTTACCTCCTCAAAGAATTCTAACAGATTTGTCAGAAATGATCTACCGCCCCTACCCCTGATGAAGCTGTGCTGACTATTTTACTATTTCCCCTATTTTACTTCCAAGTGCTCATCCTTAATAATGAACTCTAAAATCTTACACATGCCTTAGGTCAGGCTATCTGACCTAGAGTTTCCTGTCTTCTGCCTCTCTCCCAATTAGCAGCTTAAGGGCTCCAGTCTGTGGTTGGATGGGAGGGTTGACCATTGGGTTTCCCCTCCAGAATGTTACTGTGGAGGAGGTGGGGAGGTAGAGAGGTTTAGATACACCACAATTCCATTAAATGCCCTAAATGCCTTCAAGTCCCCATCAGCATGAACAGAAAAGATTCTACCCAAAGTTAGCATTCCAAGAGTCCACACAGAAAGGCACAATTTCCATCAAATGTGCAATGAGAAAAAATCCTTGAATTAGAATTTTATTAACTAGGTTAATTATCCTAATGCATTCACTGCTGTATGAACAGAAAGATTAGTTCTGATCAAAGAAGAAGAGCCATTAGGTTGACATGGAATCAGTAAATAAAGATTCTCAAGTCTTGTTGATCCCAAAATGCTAATCATTGATCCCTGTCCTCAAATTCTATTCCAATTCAATACTTCTTAAGCAAAGGAGATCTTTCAAACAACACAGGTTTCTGAAATTTCCATTTCATGAGGACTGTGCTGTATGTCTGCACAGTAATAACATCATCAACAAATGAACAAAGCAGAATTCGTAAACTATCCAGGGCCAAGGCTGGGTTTGTGAATGATCTGACTTAGCTGCAATCCTTCCTTGATAAATCGTCTTAAACCATAATGAACAGATTGCAGAGTATTCTGAGGGAGATTGGGGACGGGGTTTTACAAAATCCATAATGGCACACGTAAGCACCAGCAGGCAGATGTTAAGGAGCTCAGAAAGAGATTATTAAGTGGACCTCAAATGGTGATAGTTACAGGATTGCTCTAAGTGCCAATTGTTCCTGGCTGCAGAAGTATAGGAGAGAGAGAGAGAGAGATAGCAGAAGGCTACCTGGGGTGATGCTGCAGAAGTACAGGAGAGAGAGAGAGAGAGATAGCAGAGGGGTACCTGGATGATGCTGCAGTTGGAAGAACTTCAGATTCCTGAGACATTGGAAAGAGTTCTGAGAAAGATGGAGCGTCACTGGCTGTACATGTTGCCCCTCATCAGAACTGAGAGCAAGGTTTCACTGGGCATGCTGCTCATGTTACTGCTGAAGGTTCAAAATGATCGTGAGCACAAAAGTGAAAACTATCACTTTACAAGACAAATGGATTGAGGGCTCTTTTAGCACAGTGGCAGTGCTCTTACCTCTAAGCTGGTGTTCAAGACTCACCTGCTGCAGAGATGTGTCATGGAGTAAGCAGCTTGATTAAAAACGGATGGAAGATGGGGGTCTGCCACAAATTAATCCAGCAGTTGGACGGAAACAGGGACATAGCATTATCCAAGAAGTGCTTAGCACAGAGAGAGGCCATTCAGGCCATCCTGTCTGCACTGGCTCTCCAACTGAGCATTGCAACTTTGCATCAATCTCCTCCTGCTTCCTCCATAGCCCTGCACATTGTTACTGTTTAAAGCATCATCCAATCCTCTCCTGAATGCCTCAACTGAACTTGCCTCCACCTCATTTCCAGGCAGTGCATTCCTGACCTGATTCACCCACTGTGCCAAAAAGATTTTTTATCACTTCTTATTTGCCTCTTTTGCAAGCCATTTTAAATCTATGACCTCACATTTTTGATCCTTTTACACGTGGGAACAAATTGTCTCTTATCTACTTTATCCAGCCCACTCCTCATTTTGAAAACCTGCATCAGATAGAGTCATAGAGTCATACAAGTCATTGAGATATACAGCACGGAAACATACCCTTTGGTTCAACTCATCCATGCCGACTAGATAGCCTAAATAAATCTAATCTCATTTGCCAACATTTGGCCCATATCCCTCTAAACCCTTCCTGTTCATATACCCATCCAGATGCCTTTGAAATGTTGTAATCAGACCAGCGTCCACCACTTCCTCTGGCAGCTCATTCCACATATGCACCACACTCTGAGTGAAAAAGTTTCCCCTTAGGTCCCTTTTATCTGGGTAATCCAAGATGGAGGTTGGGAAAAATTTGTGGCTATAACAGCTGCTCCTTTTTTGAGGCATTTTCAGTGTCAGAGCTGATTTCTTTGAATTCTAGGAGCATTAATACTGTTTATAGGCTGTGGCATTGTTTTGGAAATTGGAAAAAAAGTCGAAACAGCGGCACCTTAAAAAAGGAGAAAGGGAGACAAAAGCAGTGACCACATGATGGGAAGTGATTCAAACGGAGAAAGAAACCTACACTGCTGTCTGACCCAGCAGTGAACCTTCAGAGTTACTGCCTCTGCTGTTTGACTTCTAGTACCTCTGGACATTGGAGTTCATCTAGGCTCTCCTCTCAGCCTTCTTCTCTACAAACAGAACAATGCCACCTTGTTTAATCTATCCTCATAACAGAAGTTTCTCATCCCTGCAACCATTCCTGTAATGCTGCATTCTCTCCAATCCATTCACATACCTCCTCTAATGAGTCACCCTGAACTGTACACAATATTCCAGTTTATGTCAAACATGTTCAGCACCACCTCCTTAGTCTTATATTCTATGCCCTTACTAATAAATCTGAGGATAGTGAATACTTTATTTGCTGCCGTCTTTACCTGTCTTGTCACTTTTCATGATTTGTGCACTTATATACTCATGTTGCTCCCCTTCACAATTATGCCCCCTATTTTACATTGTGTTTCAATGTTCTTTCTACCAAAATACATCATCTCACACTTCTCTGGGTTGAACCTCATCTGCTGCTTATCTACCCACTCCACAAACTTGTCACTGTCTGTTTGGAGTTCCACACTGCTCACTTCACAATTTACAAAGCTTCCAAGTTTTGTATAATCCTCAAAATGTTTAAATTGTCCCCTTTACATTAAGATCAAGATCATTAATATATTCAGGTAAAGCAAGGTTTCTAATACCGGTCAGTAAGTGCCGACTTATCTTTGTAATCCCTTCTGATCAATTCTCAGGCACATCCTCTAAGTCTAAGGAAATTTTAATCAGTCTCCCTGAAACTTCCACTCTCATTTCCTTCAATATCCTTGCAAGCGTCTCATCTATTCCAGTGTTTTGTCAGCTTTAGATGCCAACAATCTGTCCAAGACTTCTTCTTTATTAATCTTGGACCTTTCTAGTGAAAGAGTTCCCTCCTCCTTAATGAAGATGCGAAGTATTCATTTAACACCTCAACAATGCCTGCTGCGTCCATGTGTAAGTTAATGTTTTGGTCCTGAATTGGCTCTATTCCTGCTCTCACTTTTTATATGGCTATAGAAAACTTTGGGATGATGTTGGCTGCCAGTTTTTTTCTCATAGGATGGCATCTTCAGGGATCTGAACAACTTGGACTATAGTGAGAAATTTCCGAAAGTTGGATGACATGTTGAGTGAGATCCTTCTTGCAGTTCAGAATAAAAAGTCACTTTTTGAGGCAAGTC
Source organism: Ginglymostoma cirratum (assembly GCA_024137785.1). Classification (NCBI taxonomy): domain Eukaryota; kingdom Metazoa; phylum Chordata; class Chondrichthyes; order Orectolobiformes; family Ginglymostomatidae; genus Ginglymostoma; species Ginglymostoma cirratum. The sequence continues at coordinate 16,097,931 of JAHRHZ010000249.1, forward strand.
CCAGATGTTGTGATAAGATTTTCACGAGTGAACAGTGAGAAGCCTATTAGCATGGGTTTTCCTTAATTATCACCCTCATTAATATGCAATCATAGGAACCAGATGCTGGGAATTCCTAACATGAAAGTCTGAGTGGTTTCCCAACAACTCCAACTTGTTCCTCCAAACATCCATCTTGGACACCTGGCACCAACATGTCAGGACACGCTCAGGACCAATGAGCCCACACACCCCGCATCCGTGAATGTTGGCATCTGACACATGCCAGGCTCTCCACATCGTTGTAGCACATCTGTGAACCACTTACAGTATATATCTGCACCTTAAGGCCACCCTCTGAAATGCTTCAGCAACAATTGATGCTGCAAGAGCATTGTATCACATTTTGACAAGCAGCTGGCTCACACAGCCGACCAAGCTGCATTTCAGGGCTGCTTACTTACTCTGAGATTATTACGATGCTCACAGTATCTCTGCTTTGCCTTGCTTTTTAGAGGTATTTACACCTTAGCCAGAAGTTGAAAACTCTGCATCCTTCAGCCTTGCCTTGCCTTTAGTGCAGACACAAAGCCAGACAGTGTGTCAGCAGTAATCAGTTAAGAGGATGGACACGTGGCTGTACAGAACCGTGTCATATCCAGGTCACTCCTGCACCATATACCTGCTGCTTACACTCACAACTAACTAGACTCAATGTGCACTCAGCTGCCTGGGGGATCTTCCAGAAACACAGGAGGCTCAATGACCTTCTCTGCTGCTGCAGGTTAAGTGTCACCATCTTGTGTCTGCTATCTGTCACTCTCAGCTACACCCCAACCTCCCAGCAAGGCTCATGGAGTAACACTCTCACTATCACATACAATCTATTTCCCTCACTCAATGCCCAGACACTAATAACTTTACAACTCCTTCCCCTCACACACCTGCAGCCACTCAATCCCCATCAAACAAACAGCCAGCTTTCAAAATCTGCGAAGAGTAGTCCCCATCTATTCATGGCAGCTAGCCTTCAGTCTGGGGATCCCAGTGCAATGAGTCAAAGGCATCATCTGACAATATTCTGAGGGCTGGAGCACTGTTAGTTGGTGACTTGAAATGGTTATGGTCAGAGTCCTCTCTCATGGGGTGTGAGGTCCCAAATTTCAGTCACCCCACCATCCATCTAGACGCTTTCTCCTCTATTGTGGGCTGTTTTCCCCTGGAATGAGATAAAAGGAGGGATTGAGTGTGATGAAAGTGGCTGACACAGCTATTTGTGCTGATGCAAGTGCGGAAAAGCTGGTGAGGAGCCTGGAGTGAGGGAATTGGCAGCACAGAGGGCATGCTAAGTTTAGTGTCAGAAGGATTGGGTGCAATCAGGTGAAGCTGTTGTATATGATAGGTAGGGTGATGGATGTGCCTTGGTGGGAGAAAGGTGCAATAGAAACAATAGAATGAGTGTGAGGTAGCAGAGAGAAGATGGTGGCAAATAGTCTGGCAGAGCAGAAAAGGTCATTGAATTTTTTCCTACACTGCTGGGCATTCCTTTGGACAGATGAGACTACACTGACCTGAGTGGGAACCTTGGACAAAGCTGGCAGAGTCTAGTGTCACAGCCTCCTCTTCCAGTCCCACTGGATGGAGACTAGCCATCTCCTGTACCAGCCATTCCAACAGGACCTCCAGGTGTTTGTCTACAAAACTGGGCACTAATTTCCCCTTAACGGCCATTTATAGAGTCATAGAGTCTTGGAAATGTACACAACGGAAACAGATCCTTCAGTCCAACTCGTCTATGCTGACCAGATATCCTAAATTAATCTAGTCCCATTTTGCCAGAATTTGGCTCATATTCCTCCAAACCCTTCATATTCATGTACCCATCCAGATGCCTTTTAAAATATTGTAAGTGTACCAGCCTCAATCACTCCCTCTGGCAGCTCATTCCATACACACAACACCCTCTGCATGAAAAAATTGCCCCTTTGGTCCCTTTTAAATCTTTCCCCTCTCACCTTAAATCTATGCCCCCTAGTTTTGGACTCCCCTACCCTGGGGAGACCTTGGCTATTCACCCTATCCATGCCCCTCATGATTTTATGAACTCCTATGAGGACACCCCTCAGCCTCCGATGCGCCAGGAAAAATAGCCTCAAATCCTCCAACCCTGGCAACATCAGATTTTCTGATGAAGGGTCTAGGCCCGAAACGTCAAGCTTTCCTGCTCCTTTGATGCTGCTTGGCCTGCTGTGTTCATCCAACTCCACACCTTGTTATCTAACATCCTTGTAAATCCTTTTTGAGCCCTTTCGAGTTTAACAACAGCTTTCCTATAGCAGGGAGACCAGAATTGAACACAATATTCCAAAAGCTGACTAACCAATGTCTTGCACAGCTGCAACATAACCTCCTAACTCAATGCACTGATGAATAAAGGCAAGCAGACCAAATGTCTTCTTCATTACCCTGTCTACCTGCAACTGCGCTTTCAAGGAACCGTGAACCTGTACCCGATATAGTACAATGATCACTTTTCCATACACGATCCCCCATTAACACTTGATCTATTTGTCTCACCTCATTCCCAAGAACCAAGTCTAGCAGCGCCTCCTTTTTGTTGGACTGAACACACACTGATTGATTGATTGATTTAATGTCACGTGTACCGAAATATGGTGAAAAGCTTTGTTTACGAGAGATACAGGCAGATCACAGCAAGCAAAGGATGCATAGATCAAAAAGACTCAGAGGTATACAGGTTACACTATTTGAGGCTAGAGTCCACTCTTCAGTCTGATAACAGTTGGGGAGAAGCTGTTCCTGAATCTGATTGTGCATGTGTTCAGGTTTTTGTATCTACTGCCTGATGGCAGAGGTTGTAGGAGGTCATTGCGATCAGAAATTCTCCTGAACATAAGTTGGCAACACTTGCCCCTTGCTGCCCCGTACATTACCAGTATCCCAGTCTATATTTTGGAAATTTAAATCCCCCATTATAACTACAGCATAATGTTGGCAAGTTTCTGTAATTTTTCAACAGATTTATTCCTCTACAGCCTCTCTGCTAGTTGGAGAAATGAGTGAATCCATTAGAAAGGAGATGAGACCAATAGCATCGGAGTAAGAAAGGTGTTCGGAGGGGTCAGACTAAGATTGTTCGGTGGGGTCAGAACTAAATTTTGTTTTAGGTCTAAATTTTGTTTACATGCAGATAATGTGAAGGCTCAAAATAGGGTCAATATGTTTGTTGGAGCCCGAGGAAATGGGCAAGGTATTAAATGAGTACTTTGCATCAGTATTCACCATAGCGGAGGACTTGGTGGGTGATGAGTCTGGGGAAGGGTGTGTAGATAGTTTGGGTCACGTTGAGGTTAAAAGGGTATTGAAGCAGATACTATATTGACTTTTAAAGGGCATCTTCACAAATATATGAATGGGATGAGAATAGAGGGATACGGTCCCCGGAAGGGTAGGGGGTTTTAGTTGTGACGGGCAGCATGTTGGTGCAGGTTTGGAGGGCCGAAGGGCCTGTTCCTGTACTGTAATTTTCTTTGTTCCTTGTTAAACTGCAGCTGGAGATAATCACAAGGAAACATTATCTGATGATAAAAGAGACCTGGCTCAAAAGAGAGCAGGACTGTGTGCTGAATATTCCTTGATACAACATGTTTACAAAAATGGAGAAGGAAGGAGGAGGAGTGGCCATAAGGATTGAGGAGAATTCAATGTTACTGAGCATGTTCCATACACCATCAGCTCGTGGGAAAGATTTTAAAATCAAATTTTCAGTGGAATTACAGAATGGTACATGAACCATGGAGAAGTGATGATAGGGGACACTAATTATCCTCTTATAGACTGGTTTGAGATGTATGTTTCTGCCAACATCATGGGTTCAATTCCCTCACCAGCTGAGGTTGCCATAAAGGATTCTTCTTCTCAATCTCTCCCCTCGTGATTTAACCACCACAGCCACGTCTCTTTATGGTTTGGTAAGAGTATAGCAACTTCTTTCTTAAAGACTAGATCAGTAACAGTACAAAGGGCAGAAGTGGGGAGAGTTTCTGAGTTTTTTTTTATCAGGACATTTCTAGCCAGTGAGGAAGACTGCATTGCTGAATGTGATTCAAGGAAATGAGGAAGATTAAGTGGAACCAGTCAGTACAGAAGATGTACAGAATAGTGATATAATGTCGTAAAGTTTAGATTAGTATGGAAAAGCTGAAGGCCAATCTGGAATAAAAATAATTAACTGGGGCTGGGTTGAGAGCATGTAAACTGGAATGTAGGATTGGTCGGGCAAGTCTCAAATTGAAGAATGAGTTATTTCGAAAGTGGAAATAATTCTGGTGCAGTTGAGATGTATTCCCATGAGTAGCAAAGGTAGGACACAAAAAATCCATTGCTCCCTGGATGCCAAATGGCAAGATGAAAGCACATGCTCGATTCCATACTGGTAATTGAGTTCTTTGCTGAAGATAGTAAGTTCAATAGGGAAGTGAGGAAGGAAATAACAGGGACAAAGAGAGGAGAGTTAATGGCTAAGACATGCTTAAGACCAGAAAGCATAAGTTTAAGGTGAGGAGTACATGGTTCAGAGGAGATCTGAGAAAACAAATTTCCACCCAGAGAGTAGCAGAAATATGGAGCGTGCTGTGAGAGGATTGTGGAGGCAGGTACTCTCACAACATTTAAGAAACATCTGGATGAGCATTTAAAATATCAGGGCATAGTAGGTTATAGGCTAATGTAGCTTGGAGTTTGTTGGGCCAGTTTCAACATTGTATGACTCTATGACTAAGATAAAAGGGAACCCAAAGTCTTCTGTGAGAATATAAACAATCAAAAAGGTATTAAGAGGAAGGGTGGGATGTTGAGAAACAGAAATGAAGAGACCTATACATTAAGGTAGATGACATGATGAAGGATTGAATGAGCACTTTCCTGCACAAGGTTACTAAGATCACAAACACTAGCAGATCTTTGAGGTAACAACAAAACCTATTTTTATTATGTCCCAATTCAACTCCTATTTCCAATAGTTTTCCAATAAGTTTTCACAGAGGTCAGTCTATAATAAGCAGCAGGCTTCCCCTGGCTGATTTCTATCCTTTCTCTTGTTAACGTTGAATTTAATTGAATTGAATCAGTTTTATTGTCACGTGTACTCAAATGAGTACAGTGAAAAGTTTATATGCCACCACTTACAGTGCCATCTTTGGTACAAAGTTGTGGAACAAAGTTATCCAGGTACAGCTCCTTCAATTACACAATCTTAGAAAATGGAGAAATCAAAGGTTGGGGAGCATCTCTCAGTACTTGGCTGAAAACACTGAATTTAAGATTACCTACTGAATCTTGAAGCTTCTTAGTCCATAAGACTCAGTGCTGTGCACCTATCCATTCAATTTCCAGTTCTGAATGATGGTGATGTTTCAGCAGACCTCAAAACAGATAGAACATATCTTTGTTTTTGAAAGCAGACTTGCTGAGCCATATGTTTTGAGTGTCATTATTTGTTTTCCAGATCATAATGTTCCTTCAGCTGAGGCACAACAATGCTGATTAATCTCTTCCCAGTGGCTCATGACCGAGTGTTCCCACAGTGCTGAGGTGTGTGCACAAACATTATAAATGGTAAAGAATTTAACACCATGCTGAAAAGTCTCTACTCGGAGCATGAAGGATGAAAGGGTGCACATTTTTCAGAAAGATAATTGCATTGATTTATCATAAGTTGGGGGTTATCTCTGCGCAAATGATTGATTTTATTTGATCTCAAGAAGTGACCATGAAGGTGGTATGAAAACCCATCTGGTTCACTAGAGGAAGGAAGAATGGTCTTGCTTATATGTGACTCACTAAGTCCCACACTAAGATAGTTGATTTTTAATTCCCTACAACCTAGCTTAGCAAGACTTTCGGTTGCATCAAATTGCAACTAATTTTTCAAAAGAACCTGCCCCTTCATAGGGCAAAAGTGCCGGTAAAGCGCACAATCCACAATGAATGAAAAGAAACTATTTGGAATTTATGAGATAGGCCAACATTGATGGAGTGTTTCCCAATTTAAGGCATATACCTAATATCAGTAATAGTCACTTTCATTGGTCAGATTATACCAGAATTGCAATAGCTCAAAAGCACCAGGAATATTCCAATTGTCTAAATTGACTATTTTGAATTTTCTGCCTTTTTGTCACTGGGTCTCATGGTATATTCGAACTAATATCTTTGTACGACTTGGGAACTTGTTTTTCCCTATCCAATCTAGAACCATGCTCACTTAGCACACAAGCCTATGGGATTGGTCTGTGCTGTATGGTTTTGGATGAATCACTGGCCCTATTGTTTCAAAACGGCACAAAGAGTTGAATTACATTTTGTACATTTTGTTATAATAGCAGAATTAAATTTAAGTTTTAAATCTTAAAATGCAGGACGTTACCAAGACTGAAAAAAGACAACATCTAAGGTTAGTAAGAAGTAGAATTTTGATTTTGATGTCTGTTAGTGATCAGAAACATTAAATAGGCTTTTGACATTAAACAATAATAGAATAGCGCTAGATAGCTGAAGGCCATTCGGGCCACAGAATCTGTGCTGGGGTAACAAACAGATCAGTGAATCTTGACTATGAGATGGTGGATAGAGGAAAAAAATGCTGCACTGAAGATGGATTAATTCAAGTTTAATATGACCATGAAAGGACAGCACACAAGACCAATGCCTGTGCGTCAATCAGGTTTAAATATTTTATTTTCATAAAGCCTACCGACCAATTTTTCTCCCCAAATAAGAATCGTTATCAACGAAATGACCTCTTTATCCCCTCTAGATCTGCAATGCCACAATACTTTCTGAACAAATCCCTAACATGATCACAGTTTGATCTGTTTAATTTTCTTACCTACCTCCAACCTCTAATATGATTTCCCAAGTCAGAAATGAAATTCTAACTACATCCCCACCCCAATCAAAGCAGACCACAGTCACTTGATGAGATAACTCAATTTGGCACTCAGTTAACCTTAAATTTGTGACAATTTTCTCACTAACTTAGGGATACAAAAGTGATGTGAATCAATGAATGCTTTTCAAAATCTGATATAGGCTCTTGATTTGCCTAATCTTTAATCTTGCTCTCAGACAAATGAACACTCAAAGACAATATCAAGTCTGATCACGTTGCATTGCAGTTTGACCATTAACAACATTGGAGTTTATTTTGCTATATATGTACACATGCTTCCTTAATGTTTACGAGTTACAGAAGAAAGGAAATGTAGGTTGAACTATTTTATACTATTAACAAAGCTTACTTGAAGGAAATTTAACTAAAATGACATTTGACAAAGTATATTTACTACCTTCAACATAAATATTGAGATTGACAAACTGTTAGTATTAGATAAGAACACTTGATAGCACTAAGATATATCGAAGTCGTAGAATAACATGCATTGTTTATGGCCCTCTTATTAAAACCTCCGCTCCACACGCAGCTCCTTCCTATACTCATGTGTTATATGGTCTCAAAGGCAGCAAAAAGAGGGCACATTTGAATACAATTTTATACTAGCTGCTGCTTCTCTGCAGGCTGCCTGTTAGAAAGACGCATTAGTCTCAGAAGGAGGTCGGTTGCAGCACTGTCTAAGAGGCTCAAGTTTCTCTCCATGGGTGAGTGTTTCCATTTACTCTCATTTCCCAGACACGTCGAGTCTGTAGTGCAGGTTTCTAGAAAGAAGAATGAAAAACGTAATCAAATCTTCATTTCTATGTTTCTTGCCTTATTAAGAAGATCGGAAAGCATCTAACAGTAAGATCCATCCTGTATATCATACCCATTGCTTCTGCAGCTTGAGTAATGTTCAGTCTGCCGAGGAGAAGTAGGAGGATAAATATAGACAATTTCTGTAAGGTGCTACATTCAGCAGGACGAAGGGTTAATTCTCAGACCAGCACCGCTTGTTCGTTGCTGATAGATTAGTGAAATTCTTTGCAATGACGAAATGTTGTTGAGATGGAAAGAGTGATAGAACTTACAGTATATTTATAAGAAACAATTTAATATACGGTACACATAATTTGAGACATGACATGTCAGGCAGACTGCAGTGGGAGGAAATTTGATTTTCAACTTTCAAGTCCTCTGCCTTGAGAGATTTACTCACCGCTCATCTGGGGGCTTTCATTGATGAATTGATTTTTCATTGCTTGATTCAATTGGTTTATAACCCCAATATTGTGGGATTACACGCCAACCAGAATAGTAAAAGATGAATCAGGTGGAACTTGTTCTTTTCTGATCCAGCAATTCCTTTGTTGGGGAGATGTTGGTGTTGCGGTAATGTCACTGGGAGATAATGGTGCTATGCTAACATCACTGGGAGATAATGATATCATGGTAATGTCACTGGCAGATAATGGTGTTGTGATAATGTCACTGGGAGATATTGGTATCCCGGTAATGTCACCGGGAGATAATGTTATCATGGTAATATCTCCAGACTAGTGACCCAGAGGCCACGTTAATGTTGTATGCTTATAGTGCACATCACTGCAGCAGCTGGTGGCATTTAACTGCAGTTAATACATAAAAATATTGACAATTAGTCTTCAGTATTGTCCACCATGAAATTCACCTAAGATCCTCAGACAGCACCTTCCAAACTCATAATCGTTTTCATTTAGAAGGACAAGGGCAGCAACTATATGGGGACACCACCAGCTCTCACTCCCCTCCAAGCCACTCACCAGCCTGATACAGAAGTATATTGCCATTCCAGCATTATCGCTGGGTCAAAATCCTGGAATTCTCTTCCCAATAGTGTTGTGGGTCTACATGCAAGATGTGGATTGCAGCAGTTCAAGAAGGCAGCTCACCACCACCTCCTCAAGGGCATCTAGGGATGGGCAAAAAGTACTGGTCCAGCCATCGACCCTCACATTCCATGAGTGAATAAAACAAAAATCTACTTTAAATGAGTCTTTAAAGCCAAGTTACATAAATTCTATTTTATCCCTTGACCGGCCATCCCACAGGTAGAAGTTACTTTGAAAAGAATATTGAACCTGTCTGCTCCCAGCCCAATTTTCAGTTCAAGCTAAGTTCAGTTCAGTTCTGAGGAAGGGTCACTGGACCCGAAACGTTAACTCTGTTTTCCCCTTCTCAGATGCTGCCAGACCTGCTGAGCTTTCTCACCAGCAATTTCTGTCGTTTTGAGTTTATTTTTCACCAGCTGGCTTGTTGTGAGCAGAAAGCTAGCTGCCACATCAGGAATGTCCAAAAAGAAGCCAATTCTTTTTTTTTTCCCCCAATTTGCCTTTTGACTCTCTTATTCAATGAGATTACTAACTCCATCTTTATTACCATATCCCCTTAATATCTTTGGAGAATAGAAAACTCAATTTTAAAGTTAGCGATTGATCCAGAATCAATTGCATTTTTGTAACAGAATTCCAAACTTTTATTACCTTTTGCTTGAAAAGAAGTTTGCTAATTTCCTATGTGCAAACAAAGTGTTTCCTAACCTTTTCCTGAAAAGACCCGTCATTGTTTTTAACAGTATATCTCCTACCACCTCACTAGCTCAGGAGGTCAGTGCTGTTGGCATCAATGTGCATCAGGAACTGAAGTTGGCGCCTACTCTACTCATCTGTGCATTGGTGCTGCTAGTGACATGGTGATTGTGTGCCCAGTATATGTTCAGTCACTCTCGCCTTCTCACTGACTGTATGCTGGACACCCCACTCCTGACCTCTCCTGTTCCTGTCCCTCTAGCACCCTGCTCTTTTACTCATGGAGAACAGTAAGCAGAGGGGGAACAGGGCAATATGTGGGAAGGAGGCAGTCAGGAGTAGGACAGCTGAAGGGGGCTTGCGTGGGGGGTTAGTCAATGGGCAGGACAAGCAAGCATTAGGAGTGAGGTAGTGAGCATTTGAAAGACATAAACCATTTCCATAAACATATTTTATTGGCGCTGCACTTGTTAAAGTACCTTTGCGTCGCTTAATATTATGGATGGTCCAATTCTTTGACACAGGAGGCAAAGTCATTGACTATTCTTAAAGGTGAGTTGGATATTCTTGACTGATGAGGGAGTTAAAGGGATTCAGGTGTCGAGAGGAAAATACAGACTTGATCTTATCAAATCACAGAACAGCCTAATCTATATCCTACCATCAGAGCAGCAGATTCCCAATGAGGCACACTTCCCGTTGTTTCCACCACATGGTCTTCCAGCAGGTTCACAAGGGGATGGCAGGTAATTCTCCTCCTGACATCTCAAGGTCTCTGAGGTTCCAATGTAGCAGCCGATCTCCTCCCCACAGCAGATGTTAGCTCCAAAACAGTGGCCCCTGTTCTCAGGGCCACAAGGCATACACTGGCAAAGGTTAGATAAAAGGGAAAAAGGAAAGAGTTTTGAAAAGAAAACTTAATTTTGACTACAGCCATGGAGCAAGTTCAGTAACATGTCAACGGCCCTGAGGTCTGGCTCCATTTTCTCGTTGTCCTCACTTAAAACTAGGGACACAGTGAGCTGCTGAGCCTGCTGTTTCTAGCATTTACCTACAAATACTACTCACCTCACAGACTATATTCTCAGGTTCATCCATTAGATACAATGTGGTAGCTTCAGGAGTGGATTCTGTATACGCTTGGGATCTCATTTGTCTTCACCCTTGCTTTGTTTGGATATAGCCACACAAGTTAGGCATCTTTTGTTTGTAAATCCTATACTGTAATGGGATGGATCAATCTGCTCTACTAAACTTCTTTGGAGGCATCTTCTACATCACTACTGATGGTGTCAAACCCTCAGAAAGCTCTCCCTCCATATACATTGCAGCACTTCAGCAGAAAATTACCTCTGACACTCAGCGACAGTGTATATTAAGTGCAAGAACTCCTTTATGGGAGGAAGGTAGTGCCACCTCAGTCTCTAGACTGACTCAAGTGGTTTGTATCCCTTCCTTTCTGGCTAGTGTTAACAAACACACTATTGCAATTTTTGAAAATTGCCTTTTCTATGAAAAGCTTGTCAGATTCAAGCAATTTGAAAGCTCACGGTGGGTCAATAAGCAATTTCTTTATTACCTCAGAGATAAGGCTGTTACTCAAGCCATAAGGGTTAGGTATAACAGGTCAATGAGAGGATCTATGCAAAAGATTTGCAGTATCTTTACACTTCAGCAGAATAAGTGTCTGAAGGTACAAACCTGGCTTTTCTATAGTATGATGGTATATCAATGCGCTATTTGTTATACAGGACAGGACAAACCTAAGGAGCCATTAATACACATAGAGCCATGGTCTTTTTGTTTGCTGTCTGTAACTAACCCAACTTGAACAAGCTCCTTTGCAACATGGAAAAAGTAGTCATAGAGTCATACAGCACAGTAACAGACCTTTTGGTCCAACTCGTCCACGCTGATCAGACATCCCAATCTGACCTAGTCCCATTTGCCAGCATTTGGCCCATATCCTTCTAAACCCTTCCTTTTCATATACCCATCCAGGTCCCTTTTAAATGTTGTAATTGTACCAGCCTCCACCACTCCTTCTGGCAGCTCATTCCATACATGCACCACCCTCTGTGTGAAAAAATTGTCGTTTAGGTCCTTTTTAAATCTTTCCCCTCTCAGCTTAAACGTATGCGCTCTAGATTGGGCTCCCCCACTCTAGGAAAAAGACACTCTATGCAACCTATCCATGCCCCTCATGATTTTATAAACCTCTGTAAGGTCACCCCTCAGCCTTGGACACTCCAAGATGTCAAAGTGCTTTGCAAGGGACAATGAGCAAGAAGTAAAGGGATGAGATGAGAAAGGAGGAGAAAGGCTTAATTTCCAGAAAGCAGCACAGAAAATCTGAAGGCTTCAGACAGTAAAGAAGGCAATAGTTGGAATTGTCAGGGCAGGTGAGCATAGATGCTTAAAAACGATTTACAGAATAAATGAGGACCAGGGTACATAAAGAGAGGTTTGAAGTTGAGCAGCGGGATCTTGAAGCCAGCATACTAGCAGTGTCCAGTGCTGTGCTACACAGGAGATGGTCTACAGGACCATTACAGCTGAATTAGCTGAAGATTTTGTTGGATCGAGTGAGAACGCTTTCAGTAGCAAATCACGGAATCTTATGTCACATTTCAGATTATAACAATTTGATGTGGGAAAACATTTCTCCTCATCTCACCTTTCACTCTTCTGCAACCATATTAAACCTCTTCGTGTCACAGACTCATACACAGCACAGAAGGAGACCTTTTGGCCCACTGAATTGATGCAAGCTCTCCATGGTGCCAAGCCAGTCAGTTCATTCACCCAATTAAAAAAAAAATGAACTGTGGATGCTGTAAATCAGAGACACAAATAGAAATTGCTGGAAAAGCTCAGCAGGTCTGGCAGCATCTGTGCAGAGAAATCTGAGTTAACATTTCGGGTCAAGTTACCCTCCCTTAGAACAATTCAACCTGAAACGTTAGCATCTGTGGCAGCATCTGTGAAGAAAAAAATCAGTGCTAACGTTTCAGGTTGAATTGTTCTAAGGGAGGGTAACTTGACCCGAAATGTTAACTCAGACTTCTCTGCACAGATGCTGCCAGACCTGCTGAGCTTTTACAGCAATTTCTATGCTTGTGTCAGTTCATTCACCTTCTGTGTCCCTGTAGTCGTGCAAGTTATTTTCTTCAGGTGTCCATCTAATTTAGTTTTGAAATCGGTCACCATCTCTTCTTCCACCACCCTTGAGAGCAGTGAGTCACACTCATTACCACTTGGTGTGTTAGAATGGTCTCCTTCACATAACCTGAACCACCCATACAAAAAATTATTAGTGTTCCCTCATTTAAAAGAACAGTTTTTCCTTGCCTACCTAATCTGAAACTGTCACAATCTTGTACACTTCTATCAATCTTTGCAATCTCCTTTCTCCCAAGCACACAAAACCCAAGTTTTCCAGGCAACCTTGTAGCAAAAATCCCCCATCCCTGAACCATTCTGGTGAATCTCCATTGCAACATCTCAAAGAGATTCACATCCTTACAACAGTGTGGGAACTAGAACTGGACACAAGTTGGATCCTAATCAGAGCTATAGAAAAGGTTCAATGTAATGTCCCTGCTTTTGCACTTAATGTCTTCATTTATGAAGCCCAAGATCCCATATGCTTTGCTAGGTATCCTCTCAGTATGTCCTACCACCTTCTAACATTGATACACGTAATCCCAAAGCCCTCTTTGCCTTTACATTGATGTTGCCTTCCTTATCTTGTCTGCCAAAATGCATCACCTTATGCTTCTCTGTACAAAATTCCATCTGCCACTTTCCAGCCCATTCTGCAGCAGGTGTCAAGGTCTGGGTGAATTTTTACTATCATCATTTACACCTGGAATTTCACTGTTCATTTCAAGTCCCAAGTCTTTATATATATAAAGCGAGAGAAAATGAACTGTAGTCCCAACACTGACAGTTGGGGAAGACTGTTTTCTGTTATCTTACAGTCTGAAAAATAACAAGTTACCATGCCTCAGAGATAATAAGAACTGCAGATGCTGGAGAATCCGAGATAACAAGGTGTAGAGCTGGATGAGCACAGCAGGCCAAGCAGCATCATAGGAGCAGGAAGGCTGACGTTCTAGGCCCGAAACATCAGCCTTCCTGCTCCTATGGTGCTGCTGGGCCTGCTGCGTTCATCCAGCTCTACACCTTTTTATCTCAAATTACCATGCCTACCTGTCTTCTGTTTTTGAAACATTTGTTATTCAGGTTGGCACTGACCTATTCCATGAGACTCAGTGTGGTTAATCAGTCTTTGTGTGTTACTTTGTCAAACGTTTTCTTAAAATTTACATGGAAGATATCCAATCTGTTCCTTTAATCAACCTTTCCACTTACAAATCCTACAAATCTCCCCCTCTTCCTCTGATTTCTAACCATTCTGCCACAGGTTAACTTTTTCTGATAGAAGAAGAATAAACCCAGGTCGTGTAATCTCTCTGTGTAAAATCCCTCCGTCCTCCATGGTGCCACTCCAACATTCTCTAAAGGTCTTGATATCTTTCCCACAGATGATGCCAAAATTCAAAATTAGACTTCACTAATCAGTGACTAGTAGTGTTTTGGCAAAGCCTCTTTACCAATCTACATAAATAATTATAAAGCAAGGGATCCCAAATGTGTGAAAAATTATTTGTGTTATAATTTGTTTTAAAGCCCCTATCAGCTTATTTTGCCAAAAGTAATTTATTAGGGGTTGATGCTGGACAAAGTTGGGAAGGCAAAAAGAACACTAGAGTCTGCACAGCTCCGTCAGTCTATACCAAGAGTCTGAGAGATGAATCCTTTATATTTGCCTCTCTGGGCAATTAAAACAGTCGCAAAAGTCAATATTGAAAATCATGAAGCTGATTCCAAACAGCCAAGCTCATTCAACTCTGCAAATTCACTGTTGCTTTGCCATCAATCTTTTCCCTTTCTGCAAACCAATCTTCTCCTGGCTTTAAAACATCCAGGAGTGTCCTCAAAAATATCTGTGAGTGGACAGAACTGTGACAACTAGAAACCAATGCAGGAAAGATTAAGGTCTTAAACATCAAACATTTATATTAGACCAGCTCAACTCAAAAAATACATGATTTTTCCCTAATAATGCTAATTTCCGGACTCAGAAGAGTTTGCATAAACCTTTTCTTTTTAATTTTAGAAGTTTTGCATAGGGAAGAAAGGGTTTTTCTTTGAAACTGGTCAGATTTGAACCAGTCATTCTTCAGTAAATTTGAGTGCTGCACTGTAATATGACATTGTGAAAGCTATGCTTCATGTAGGAAATGATGGAATCAGTGAAGACAAATGATGTGCCATAATTTACATTCTGTTCCCTCACTGCACATTCATTATACCTTATTTAAATGTGACCAGCTAATTTTGATAAAATGTTTTTACTTCGCATTTCTGTCACGTCTTTGATATTGCCATATATTTACTTAGTGAAGCAAAGTGAATTGTTTCAAAGTAAAATACTTGTAGGTGGATTCAATATTTTCTTACAGACTAAGAAATCCTGCCATATTTGTCAGCTTACTAAAGTCAAGCCAGTTGAGAAAGGAAAGTAAAATATGCAGATACAAGTATTCCCTCAATCTGACATAATTTTGTTTATCTCACAATCTCAGCTATTTACCTTCTTGATCTGTTTCTTAGTCCTCTTGCTCCCATTTGTTTATAGTAGAACCGGAGTTTGTGTTGTTAGTTACTACACAATCGCATCTATTTATTTTCTAGATCTGAGTTACAGTTGTAAATGCACATTTCTTGGCAAAACAAAAACATTTACCTTTCGTAAGTGAATTGAATGTTGAACCAGGTTCCAGAAAGTTAAAAGAATTGCAAAACAACCTTAGACGTAGGGAGACTATTTTCTTCTCTTTAAAAAGTGCTCTGTTCTGACTTGGGGAGCAAACTTGGCGAAAAGCTCTTAGTTCTGAATTCCTTATATAATCTGTTAACCCAAACAGCCAGCTACAACTCTGAACAAGGTAAATGTTTAACAGCAGCTAACAATGGAATCAATCTGCTTAAACTTAAAGGTACAGGAAACTCAATGCAAGTTTCTTTTTAAAGTAGGTCGGAATTTTACAAAGCTGTAGAAGGAGATTGAAGATAAATGGAGCTTACCTGCCTGACATCTTCGTCTGGAAAGGATCGCTTCCCCCCTCTGGGGCAGTTCTGGATGTAGCATGCTGAAGTGAAGGTCAGCAGGCAAAGCAGGCAAACTGGGAGTGAGGGCTGAGGCATGCTGTTGACAGGCGATCAGCTGTTTACTGAACGTGAGCTGCAGTGAGGGGTCTGGCTGGCTTTATACTCTGAAGCAATCCTGTGGCAGACGTCATTGCATTCTGCCAATTCATCTTCTGCATAAATTGCTGGTGTGTTTTTTTCGAAAAAGAAAATAAATTGAAATGTCAACTTTAATTGCCACCACCCACTGCCAAGCACGTACATCTTCCTAAAGTTGCCCATCACTTTCTTAGGAAGAACTTTTTAAAGTTTCAATAATCAAATAAAATTAATGACAATTTGCAACAAAACAATAAGAAGGCCATTGGAGACTACGAAGGAGGTTGCCTGTCTTGTGTCGGGGGTAGAAATAACTCTGTTACTTTTTGCTTCTGGTAGATAGCTAGCGTGATCTATCGGGAACTAATGGGAGCTTTCTGCTTTTAATACAAAGGAAAATCTGTGGTCAATATAACACCCAGTGTCACAGAACAGTCGAATTTCCTAAATGGCTCTTTTGCCCTTTTCAGTGTTACTTTTCACGATCTCCTCGCAAAGATTGTTAACTTGTGATTGCAAGCCTATTAATCTCAAGGTAAAGAGTCTGAATTTTATCTGTCCTGCACTGCTGTGTCTGTTGAGTGACCTCGAGTACAGAAAAGTGGTGAAAACATCTCTACTTGGACAGATTTCAGTACAAAAAAAAATCCTCAAACTGCATTTGAGTTGAGTTTTGCTTTTAATTCTCACTAACACTTGGGATTAAAATTCAAAAAAATCCAGTGCCAGTCCTTAGGCGCACACTGACAGCGCAAACCGTCGCAGTATGTGGCATTGTTACTGTGTTATTCCGCTCAGTGATGGCTGGGAGTGTGCAGTTTTAAGGCCTGTATGTGCATCAGGAGTGGCACTTTGCAATGTTTAGTCCACTTACCCATTCACTGTGAAGAGGCACAGATGGATGGCATTTGGATCATCAACTCTGTTTTCCATAGAACCCCTACAGTTTGGGAGCAGGCCATTCAGCCCTTACCGATCTCCAATGACCATCCCACCCACACCCACCCCCTACTATATCCACCTAGCCTGCCGATCCCTGGACACTATGGGCAATTTAGCATGGCCAACCCACCTAGCCTGCACATCTTTGGCTTGTGGGGAGGCAACTGGAACAAACGCATGCAGACCCAGGGAGAGTGTGCAATTTTCATACAGTTACCCAAGGAATTGAACCCAAGTCCCTGGCGCTGTGAGGCAGCAATGCTAACCATTGAGCCACCGTATTGCCTGGAACTTTCACATCAGGTAGCCATAGTTCTTTGAGGTTGGTGGTGTAATGACAGTGTCATGAGGTTAATAGCATAACATGCTATGCTTGCCATCAAACAAGATGTTAATTCTAGATTTTATTTTCTAACTGCTCTGGCAAGATTTGAAGCCAGACTTCTGCATGATGTGGCCATTGATGAGAATTATGTGAGGAGTCTAGCTTGACATCAGAACCAACTTTTTGTTTTAATTCATTTGTGGGATGTAGGCATCACTGGTTGGCCACATTTATTCTCCGCTTTTTGTTGCCCTTGAAGAGATTTTGTGGCGGTTGGTCCAACTAAATGGCTTGCCAGGTTGTTTCAGAGGTCAGTTGAGAGTCAACCACATTTCTGTGAGTCTGTAGTCACATGTATGCCAGACCAGGTAAGGCTGACAGTTTGCTTCCCTGAAGGGCACTAGTGAACCAGACGGGCTTTTTTCTGACAATTGACAAAGGATTCTCAATTCAACTTTTTTATTGAATTCAAATTCCACCATCTGCTGCAGTGGGATTCGAACTCAGGTTCCCCAGAACTTTATCTGGGTCTCTGGATTCACAGTCACTAGTCTGTCACCTTGCCTCTGCTGCATTGCGGAGTACACCAGCAACTCGCGTTGTGAAGCTGCAGCAAGGACAGCTTGTGCAACAGGGACAGGCACCCAGCTCCCAGACTGGTCCGGGTTGTATCTTGGGACTGGTCGCTTGCTCTTAATGCTTGTTCACTTCTTCCTACCTCCAGCACTGGTGCAGTGAGATGGTTTTTTCCACAGACATTCAGACAGACTGCCTGAAATTATTATCATTAGGAATCTGTCTGGGCAAGAGGAAAGACTTGTAAGGCACACCGAAATGCCAATCTACCGACTATGCAATGTGCCAGCTGCCTGTGTGGCAAACACACTGCCTGTTTATTCAGCCAAATGGCCATGTTGGAATGGCCCATAGGTAGGGATTATTTCTCAGTTCAGTCAAGGAGGGTGGCTGCTTTTGGGCAGTGTTGGAATGGTCACATTATGGTCAGTGATGGGCACAGTCTGCACACAGTCCAGAGATATGGGCACAGTCAATCATCCAGACATGGTTGGGGGATCTCTCTGACTACAGTTCAGGCAGTGGGCAGCAATCAGTTGTATAGCACCAGGAACAGTCAGGGGCATCAAGTGTCATCAGTTAGGGAGCATCAAACAAAGAGGTGAGGAGTCTGCTCAGTCATGTT
Organism: Ginglymostoma cirratum; assembly: GCA_024137785.1. Classification (NCBI taxonomy): domain Eukaryota; kingdom Metazoa; phylum Chordata; class Chondrichthyes; order Orectolobiformes; family Ginglymostomatidae; genus Ginglymostoma; species Ginglymostoma cirratum. The sequence continues at coordinate 16,116,218 of JAHRHZ010000249.1, forward strand.
TAGAGGCTGCTTGTCAAAGTTGGAGTGAATACAGCCCTGGGACTGGGGTCCATGTGTTGAGTGGCAAGGAGCTATGTTCCCTCTAATCTTTTCTTCTGCATGGACAGCTGAGGTGTGTGCATGACAGCGATGTCTGAAACTGGAGGTCGGTGCATTGGCATGGGGGCACAGGAACACAGAGTCTCAGAGGGACCACACAACTTAGAGGCAATGCTGGTGAGAATGATGTGAGAGGGGATTGAGGGTTGTATGGGCAAACAGGGAGTCATTACCACACGGGAGTGGGGCAGTCAAGCCTGGTGGGGGAAAGCAGTGTCGAGTTAAAACAAGTATGCTAGCGGACTGGAGGGTTTGAGTTGTAAGGAGAGGCTGGATGATCTGTGATTTTTTTTCACTGGAGCGTTGGAGGTTGAGGGGTGACCTTATAGAGGTTTATAAAATCCCAAGGGGCATAGATAAGGTGAATAGCAAGGGTCTATTCCCAGGGTAGGGGGAGTTCAAAACTAGAGGGCAGAGGTTTAAGGTGAGAGGGGAAAGATTTAAAAGGGACCTGAGGGGTAAAATTTTCATGCAGAAGGTGGTAACTGATGACACTTGATGCCCCTGACTGCTCCTGGTGCTATACAACTGATTGCTGCCCACTGCCTAAACTGTAGTCAGAGAGATCCCCCAACCATGTGTGGATGATTGACTGTGCCCATATCTCTGGACTGTAGGTGGAATGAGCTGCCAGAGGAAATGGTAGATGTAGGTACAGCTACAATATTTAAAAGACATTTGGACGGGTACATGAATAGGAAAGGTTTGGAGGGATATGGGCCAAACGCCGGCAAATAGGACTCATTTAGTTTGGCATGGGTTAGTTGGACTGAAGTGTCAGTTTCTGTGCTGTATGAATCTATGACTCTATGACTCTAAGGACAGAAGGTCAAGGTGTAAGGGGAGGGGTTGGGGTATGTGGTACAGTATTTGAGACCATGGTAGGCTAGAGGAGTAAGGAGTTTTTTGGCAACACCCACCAGCATGGCCTGCACAGGGGAAATGTACAGGGCCGTGCAGCATCAGTAAAGTGTAATGCTGGGACACAGGGAGCAAGGAGGAAGGTTGGAGGTAAAAGTTCAATGTGGGGGGTGAGTGGAAATGGACTGTCAGTGTAGTGTGAGGTAAAAGGGGACATGGAGGCTTGGGGGTGGGTACCTGCTGGAGCCCAGCACTGACAGTGCCCACGGGGAGCTGTGGCTCTTGCTGTCATTTGCTGTTAACTAGATGCCAGCTGTGAGTGGAAAATGGCCGGCACAGCATGCAGTGTGAAACACAGTCAGTGTCAGGATCCATGTCAGCTGGAGGCTAAGACACTGAAAGTGTAAAAACATGAAGCAGGTGTTGGCAAACTGTAGCTACATCTAATCTGCAACCATTTCATCGTCGATTTACAATGAATGAAGGGAGGAGGGGCTTGGGGGTCAGATACTGGTCAAAGGCAACTTTCACCATGTCACTGATCCTTCCAAATTGAACAAAGACATCTCAATGATGTAGAATTTAGTGGTAAAGAGATAATAGGAACTGCAGATGCTGGAGAATCCGAGATAACAAGGTGTGGAGCTGGATGAACACAGCAGGCCAAGCAGCATCATAGGAGCAGGAAAGCTTGACGTTTCAGGCCTAGACCCTTCATCAGAAATGGGGGAGGGGAAGAGGGTTCTGAAATAAATAGGGAGAGAGGGGGAGGCGGATAGAAGATGGATAGAGGAGAGGATAGGTGGAGAGGAGGCAGACAAGTTGAAGAGGCGGGGATGGAGCCAGTAGAGGTGAGTGTAGGTGGGGGGGGTAGGGAGGAGATAGGTCAGTCCAGGGAGGACGGACAGGTCAAGGGAGCGGGATGACGTACCACCCCACCAACCTCGGGATGAGGTACCACCCCACCAACCTCTGGATCCAACGCATCGTCTCCGACACTTCCGCCATCTGCAATCTGACCCCACCACCAAAGACATTTTTCCCTCCCCACCCTTATCTGCTTTCCGGAGGGACCACTCCCTCCGCGACTCCCTTGTCCGCTCCACACTCCCCTCCAGCCCCACCACACCCAGCACTTTTCCCTGCAACCGCAGGAAGTGCTACACCTGCCCCCACACCTCCTCCCTCACCCCAATCCCAGGCCCCAAGAAGACTTTCCACATCAGGCAGATGTTCACCTGCACATCTGCCAATGTGGTATACTGCATCCGCTGTACCCGTTGTGGCCTCCTCTACATCGGGGAAACCAAGCGCAGGCTTGGGGACCGCTTTGCAGAACACCTGCGCTCAGTTCGCAACAAACAACTGCACCTCCCAGTCGCGAACCATTTCAACTCCCCCTCCCATTCCTCAGACGACATGTCCATCCTGGGCCTCCTGCAATGCCACAGTGATGCCACCCGAAGGCTGCAGGAACAGCAAATCATATTCATCCTGGGAACCCTGCAGCCCAATGGTATCAATGTGGGCTTCACAAGCTTCAAAATCTCCCCTCTCCCTACCGCATCCCAAAACCAGCCCAGCTCATCTCCGCCTCCCTAACGTGTCCTTCCTCTCACCTATCCCCTCCTCCCACCTCAAGCTCCAGCCCCATCTCCTATCTACGAACCTCATCCCGCCCCCTTGACCTGTCCGTCCTCCCTGGACTGACCTATCTCCTCCCTACCTCCCCCTCTCTCCCTATTTATTTCAGAACCCTCTTCCCCTCCCCCATTTCTGATGAAGGGTCTAGGCCCGAAACGTCAAGTTTTCCTGCTCCTATGATGCTGCTTGGCCTGCAGTGTTCATCCAGCCCCACACCTTGTTATCTAGAATTTAGTGGTGATGAGTTAAAAAGAGGCAAATGCTGGTCAAAGGCAACCCATATCTTGTGACACTTGTTAAGTTTGATTGGGACGATTGCTTCATCACCTGTCCTGTAAATGTAAGGATGGTCTGTACTGAATGCAGTGAAATGTGGCTCAGGGATGGGAAGGGACTCTGAGCACAGCAGCCTTTCTGTTTTTGCTGGAATGTGCTGCTCCCTCAGCCTGTACTGCACCTTCTCCAAGTCACTGCAGATGCTGAGCCTGAAGCTGATGGAATGATGGAGACATGGCCCTGGTTATTGGAGTGCTCCCTGTCTCACTGTGTGGAGGAATGTGTGCTGGGTATGTCACCTCAGAGTGCAGGAGTGGCAGGCCATTCTCTCCCAGGGGCTGGGAAAGTAACAGCCACTTCCAATATTGACAATTCTTGGCCAGGTGCACAGCAGCCTTTTTAGCATAGCATAGTCACCAGGGATTGATTGATTGATTTAATGCCATGTGTACCAAAATACAGTCAAAAGTTTTGTTTACAAGTGGTATGGGCAGATCACAGCAAGCAAAGGATGTACAGAGACTTAGAGGCATACAGGTTACTTTGCAGTTTATATTATTTGAGGCTAGAGTCCATTCAACAGTCTGATAACGGCCAGAAAGAAGCTGTTCCTGAAGCTGCTGGTGCGTGTTTTCAGGTTTCTGTATCTTCTGCTTGACGCAAGGGGTTGAAGGAGGTCATTACCAGGGTGTGATGGGTCTTTGATGATGTTGGCTGCCTTTCTGCGGCAGCGAGCCGTGTAAACAGAATCCATGGATGGAAGGTTGGCTTCTGCAATTGTTTGGTTTGTGCACACCACCTCCTGTAGTTCCTTACAATCCTGGGCAGAGCAGTTGCCATACTAGGCCAAGATAACAAGAATGGGGCTCGATGAACACAGCAGGTCAAGCAGCATCATAGGAGCAGGAAAACTTGACGTTTCGGGCCTAAACCCTTCATCAGAAATGGGGGAGGGGAAGAGGGTTCTGTCTCCCCTCCCCCAACCGCATCCCAAAACCAGCCCAGCTCATCTCCACCTCCCTAACCTGTTTTTCCTCTCACCCCAAGCCACACCCCCATCTCCTATCTACTAACATCATCCCGCCCCCTTGACCTGTCCGTCCTCCCTGGACTGACCTATCTCCTCCCTATCCCCCTACCTACACTCACCTTTACTGGCTCCATCCCCGCCTCTTCGACTTGTCTGCCTCCTCTCCACCTATCCTCTCCTCTATTCATCCTCTATCCACATCCCCCTCTCTCCCTATTTATTTCAGAACCCTCTTCCCCTCCCCCATTTCTGATGAAGGGTTTAGGCCCGAAACATCAAGTTTTCCTGCTCCTATGATGCTGCTTGACCTGCTGTGTTCATCCAGCCCCACGCCTTGTTATCTCAGATTCTCCAGCATCTGCAGTACCTTTTATTTCTGCCATACCAGGCCGTTATGCACCCTGGCAGTACGCTTTCAATGCTGCATCTGTAGAAGCTCATGAGGGACCTTATGGACATGTCAAATTTCCTGAGCCGCCTGAGGAAGAAGAGGCGTTCTTGTATCTTCTTGACTGTTGCATCTACGTGTGAAGTCCAGGACAGGCAATCGGTTATTGTTACTCTGAGGAACTCGATGTATTTTCGCAGATATGTGCTGAGTAGTGAATTATTTTGGGAATGTTAGGTGATAAAAGGGGACTAGAATTGATTGAGAGGGCATTATAAGCACAGGGGTAGGTAGTTAATGAGTTTGGAGTTTATTTGATGCCAAGTTTTGAGTTGTTAGATCTATTTCAAATCTGCCCTATTTAACACTGGTCGTACCATGGAGATAATAGAGAGTGTCCAAGAGATCCCACTAGACCTCGCAGAGAAAAGCCCTTTGTAAAACTTCACAAGTCTGACACCTGCCCAAATAAAAAGCAAATTTCAGCCCTCTAAGTGATCACTAATGATTGCCATAAATAAAAAAAACTGGTTCACTGATGCCCTTTAGAGAAGGACTTCTGCCATCCAGTTCTGAACTCCACTTCCCCTCTGCAGATGCTGCCAGAACTCTTGAGTTCTCCAGTGCTTTCTGTTTTTGTTCACCATCTTTGCCTAGTCTGGCCTACATGGGACTACTTAACTGTCTTAGGAAATGGTGTAGCAAACCATTCAAATGTACCACAGAATCCAAAAAATGGGAATGGAATCAGATCCACCATCTGGCATCGATATTGGCACTGGGAACAATGACGACTAACGCAGCCATGTTGACCCTGCAAAGTCCTCCTTATTAATATCTGGGGCCTCATGCCAAAATTGGACGGAATGTGCTGCATCATCCTGGTATGCTGTGCTCTGCACAATGGGAGCAGGGAATGAGACATTGTGAAAGATCCTGTCCAGCTGTCTCACAGTCCAGTGAAGCAACAGTCTGATGTAGTCATGTTTATGGAATCATACCTTACAGACTACACCACAAACCCTATTTTTGCTTGAGGATGCCCTCCATAGCCTCCATGGTACTACTACAATGCTAAAGGGGCAGACTTCAAATAGATCCAGCAACTCAAAACTTGACATCAGATAAACTCCATAAGCGATCAGCAGCAGCCGAGTTTCATTGAATCAGAATCTGTGATCTCATGACCCAGTGTAGCTCCCTACTCAACCATTACCATCAAGCCAAGGGATCAACCCTGGTTCATTTGATAGTGCAGGAGGGCATGCCAGGAGCAGTACTAGGCATACCTGAAAATGAGGTGTCAGCCTGGCGAAGCTACCAGCAGGATTACTTGCACACCAAACAGCTTAAGCAGCAAGTGATAGACAGAGCTAGGTGATCCCACAACCAACAAATTCCAACCAACGGTAGTGAATGGTGGTAGACAATTAAAAAATGAACAAGATGAGGTCTCCTAAAAGATTCCAATTCTCAATAAAGGAGGAATGCAGTTCATCAGTGCAAAAGGCAAGGCTGACATATGTGTGTGCATGTTCAGTCAAACTGCTGAGTAAATGATCCATTTCAGCCTCCACCAGAGGTCCCCAGTGACAAAGATGGCAGACTTCAAAAAATGCAATTCACTACGTGGGATATCAGGAAATAGCTGAAGGTACTCGAGACTACAAACGTTCTGGCTCCTGACCACATTTCAGCAAGAGTACCTAGTCAATTCAGAACTAGTTGTGTCCATAGCCAAGCTGTTCCAAGCTTCATTACTACGTAAGGGTAAATTGTTATTGCTAGTGAATTCAGCCTACAAACTGGGGGAAAAGTATTCAAATTCGAATTTTGTGACACACACGTGGTTCTCATGAATATCTGATTGAATACAAAGTGTTGGAGATGTCAAGCTGTTGCATTTCATTATCTGTTGACTCTACCATATTGAAACTTTGTCATGACATGTCATCCACTGGGGACTTACAGATGGAAAAGGACAAGACTGTTAACAAATACAGCCATGAAATTTAGAAAACAATCCAAATTAATAGCTTTCTGCAACATTTTTGACATATTTATTGACATTTAAGTGCTTGTTTTGTTAGGAGGTCACAATTTTGAGGTAACCTGTGACAGTAATGTCATGAAACTCTATTTCATTTAAACAGATCCAGCACAAGACACTTGCCATTTTCTTTCACCTTTATATATATGAAGGTGAAAAGGTATGAATCTGGATTTAGTAAACAAATGAAAGACAACACTGGAATTAGAGGGATTCCTATAAGAATAACCATTCATATAACATCAGCAAAACTATGTTGCTTATTCAATCTCGACAAATTGGAAGTGTAACCATTCCATTTGCAAGAAATTATTTTCATGGAAAGTGGGTGTCGCTGGCTACTGTCCGTCCCTAGTTGCCCTAGAGAAGGTGGTGGTGAGCTGCTTTATTGAACCACTGCAGTCCATGTGCTGTAGTTAGACCCACAAAGCTGTTGTGAAGGACGCTGACAATATATAGAACAAGTACTAAAGTCTAGCTTACTTGAAATGCAGTTAGTTTAGAAAGGGTTAATTCAATAACTTTTTCTTAGCCTCCAGACATTGTTTTGAAATGTCATGCAGTCTCTAATTCAAACTCAGAACAACATAATTTCAAAAAAAGATTCAATTAGTACTTTAACTGGTAAAATAAAGCCCTGATACAGTCTGCTAGGAATTAGTAAAGAATTATTTCTCCTTACCAGACAATGATACAGCAGATTATGAACATAAACTTAAGGTTTCAGAAGTCTGAATATGTTTCTAAAAGCCACATAATAAAGTTAATTAAACTTTGAGGTATTACTTTGAGACAATACATTTTACATGGTTAGCAGGGAATGGGGAATTTGTCCAAAGTGAAGAATGATAAAACATGTGTAATTAGGCATCAATTTTAAAACAGATCACTGGCATAGATTACTCTATTTGGAACTCTTCTTTGCAGGATATGTAGCAAATAAATGTTTTTAAAGTGGAGAGGAGCCATCAGATAATATGTTAATTATTCAGTAAACTGTGCCTCAAGAAAACTTACTGAGATGTTACTGCTGCTGATATATAAAACACTTTTTACATCTTTGGGTTGTAACCCACCACGTTCCCTGAAATGCACACTTTTAAACTGTGACATGAAGCCCACATGGTCTCTCCCTATTCCTTTTACCAATATGCATCACCTCACACTTCTTTGCATTAAATTCCATCAGCCATTGGCCTACCCAGTCTGCTATCTCCCAATGCCCTGTTGAAATATTTTATCAGAATGGTTCCGAAGAAGAGGGATTCAGCATGGAAGAGATTTGATAAATGTCACGTTTCCTGCGTCATTCATTCTCATAAAACTTTTCTGCAGCCTGTCTGAAACCTTTACTTTCGAAAAATGCATACCGTGAACTGAACACAATTGTCCAGTTGTGTCCAACACAGAGTTTTATTAAGGTATATTGTAATTTCCTTGCCTTTGTACTCTGAGGCTTTGAAGCCAAAGATGCCTAATGCCTTTTAAACCACCTCTTCAACCTGACTTGCCACCTTCAATAATTTTGTTATACGTCACTGGAAATCAAACCCGCTATTCCAGGGGTCATCATATAGTTCAAATTTTTATCCAAGTTTCTATACTTAACAAGAACAATTATTTATTGCAAAGAAATAGATTCTACCTACAGATAAACAGTTATGAACCAACAACATATAACACTTCAGTTAAAACTGCAAAGATAAAGCTTGCATACCAACCATCCACACACACACAGACACACCCACACACACAGCAACACACACACACAGACACACACACACACAC
>JAHRHZ010000249.1:16125203-16229778 GCA_024137785.1 Ginglymostoma cirratum
CCCCCACACACACACACACACACATCCACCCCACACACACACAAACATAAACCCCCACACGCACACACACAAACACGCACACCACGTCTACCCCACACACACACCCCCCCCACACGCACACGCACACACACACACCACGCCCCCCCCACCCCCGACACACTCTCTCTCACACACATACACACACACATACAGATACTCACACACATATAGGCAGAAACAAAACGTTCATGTTCTGGGTGAAGGTAAAGGCTGGGAATGGGCCTTGTCCACAGGATTCACTTGTTTTTGATGTTTTTCACTTGTCAGGTTTTGTTACTTCCACGTCTTCCTTCTCCAGGTGCTTCTGCTTTCACTTGCTTGCAGGAGGTAGAGAGCAACTGGTTTACGTGACTAAATTCTCGGCTTATTGGTTTAAAGCCATAGCCTACAGCTGCCAATGAGGGAAAATAAACTTGACGTGGAGGTGCCATTGTTGGACTGGGGTAGACAAAGTCAGACATCACATGACACCAGGTTACAGTCCAACAGCTTTATTTGAAATCACAAGCTCTCAAAGCACTGCTCCTTTAGCAGGTGAAGTGAAGGGAAGCACACAGGTACTGAATTTTTATACAGACAGTTAATGGTAAGATAATTCTTGGTAATTAAGAGTGTTGAAAGTTAAATACAAATGGTGTGAGTTGACTGTCGACAGGCTGAGTAATAAGTCTTTGTAGGTGATCAAAAATCTCAGATGGTGTGAGTAAAGTGGCAACGCTGAATAGCAAGTTAAGCAATGACCTATGATCCAATTAATAATTACAAAAAATTAAAAAAGGGATGGTGCTAAATAAACTGGCCTTCTTCAGGGTTCAGAGATAGTAGGAACTGCTGATGCTGGAGAATCTGAAATAACAAGGTGTAGAGCTGGATGAACACAGCAAGCCAAGCAGCCTCAGAGGAGCAAGAAAGCTGATCTGTTGGAGCAGGACAAAAAGTTTTTCAGACCCAAAACATCAGCTTTCCTGCTCCTCTGAGGCTGCTTGGCTTGCTGTGTTCATCCAGCTCTACACCTTGTTATCTCTCTTCTTCAGAGTTGAGGTGTTTTTACTGCAGAGAGGTCTGTAATTTCCTTTCCAGAGGTCCAATTGTTTCTGACCAATCATTCATATGCACAAGCTGTTCAGATGCTTAGAAACCACTCACAGAGTTGTTGGCAGGCAGAATCCCACTGTTATTGACCAGTGGTCACCATTCCATAGACCAGTCAGCTACTTGTTACCAGCTGAATCTCCTTCCACACACACCCCGACTCAAGCCCTTCCACAGTCTGTGAATAAATAGCAATGTAAACAGCATTTACAATGGCTATCGGGTAGCATGCTTTTAAAAAGTGAAGCAATCCCTTCAATAGTCCTTGGTTTCTAAAACAGTCCTTTTCCTGTTTCTGCCTACAATTAAAAAAAACAGAAAAATAGAAAGATACGTTCTGTACAATTCATGCACAGATAACTCTAGACTCCACTGTTCCTGTACCCTATTTAGTAAAATGTCCTTTAGATTATATCACTCCTTCTCTTTCTAACCAAAACATACCAATCCATACACCTCAGCTTTAAATTTTACTTAGCCATTCTCCAAATATTGTACCAGCTCATGTTGAAGACTGTCAGTGTTCCATGTCTTGTGTCATCTCAAATGTTGAAACTGCCCTGCAGACCCAAGATCTTAATACAGCCAGTGATCATTATACTGACCCCTATGGAAGCCTGATGTACATATTCTGCTTCAGGAAACGTCAGCCTTCCTGCTCCTATGATGCTGCTTCACCTGCTGTGTTCATTCAGCTCTACACCTTGTTATCTTGGATTCTCCAGCATCTGCAGTCCCTATTATCTTTGTATACATCCTACCATCTTCTCCATTATTTCATGGACTTCAATGATGTTGTCAAGTCTGTTGTTAGTCACTTCATCGAACACCTTTTAGAAGTTCATATACACAACATCCAGTACAGTTACCCTCATCAACAATTTTTGTTACACCACCAAAAATAACAAACAAGTTCATTAAAAATGATTGGCCTTTAACAAGTTCATACTTTCTTAATGATTTAGTATTTCTCTGAATGACTGCTAACTCTGTCCAGCATTATCATTTATAAAACCTTTCCCACCAATGAGGTTAAACTGTGAAGTATAAAGCAATGAGGTGATTGCTATGTCTATCTTTGTACTCCTATAAGAACATGAATGTCACATTCATATGTTTCCAGTCTTGGATCCTCCTTTTTCAGGAGGACTGGAACATTAGGGTCAGCAAATTTGTTATTTCCACTTCAATTTCCCACAGCACCCTCAGATTCTCTCATCCTGTTCTGGTAACTTATCAACTTAAAAGAACACCCCATGTAACACCTCCTCTTTATCAAATTTTTGCCTTTCCAGTGAATGGTGGGGGACAATTAAACAATTCACTAGAGGAGGAAGAGGCTTCATGAATATCCCGATCCTCAGCGATGGAAGAGCCCAGCACATCTGTGTAAAAGATGAGGCTAAAGCATTCACAGCAATCTTCAGCTAGAAAGTTACACAGCATCAAGTTACCCGTCTGAAGCCAATATGATTCGCTCCACATGATATCAAGAAATGGTAGGAGGCAATGGACGCTGCAAAGGGCCCTGACAACATTCTGCCAATAGTACTGAAGACTAGTGCTCCAGAAATTGCTGCTCCCCTGGCCAAGCTGTTCCAGTACAGTTACAACACTGGCATCTACCAAAAAGTGTGGAAAATTGCCCAACAGACAATAGACAATAGGTGCAGGAGTAGGCCCTTCGAGCCAGCACCACCATTCATTATGATCATGGCTGATCATCCACAATCAGTATCCTGTTCCTGCCTTATCCCCATAACCCTTGATTCCATTATCTATAAGAGCTCTATCCATCTCTTTCTTGAAAGTATCCACAGACTTGGCCTCCACCGCCTTCTGGGGCAGAGCATTCCATATATCCACCACTCTCTGTGTGAAGAAGTTTTTCCTCAACTCTGTTCTAAGTGGCCGACCCCTTATATGCCCAGGTACGTCCTGTACACAAGATGCAGGACAAATCCAATCTAGCCAATTACTGCCCCATCGGTCTACTCACGAACATCAGTAAAGTGATGAAAGGTGTCATCAACAGTGCTATCAAGCAGAAGCTGCTCTACAATAACCTGCTCAGTGATGTCCAGTTTGGGCTCCCCCAGGGCCACTCAGCTCCTGACCTCATTACAGCCTTGTTCAAACATGGACAAGAAGCATGGATAAAAAAATCTGAAAAGTGAGTTACTGTCCTCGACACCAAGGAATTATCTGAATGACTTTTAAAAATACATTTTCAGGATGTTGACATCCCTGATGAGACTAGTATTTATTGCCCATCCCTAATTGCCCAGAGGGCAGTTATGACTCAAGCATATTGCTGGAGTCACATGTAGGCAAGAATCTAAAGGACATTTACTGAACCAGATGCATTTCTGCAGCAATTAATATGGTCATCATTAGATTCCAAGTTGTAGTTTTTTTTTTTACTGAATTCAAACTCCACCATTAGCCATGGCAGGATTTGAACCTGGGTCCTCAGATCCTTTCCTGGGTTCTCTGGACGAGTAGTCCAGTGTCACCAGGCCATTGCCACGCTGAAGTATTGCATTAAGGAGCCTGAGCAAAACTGGTATCAATGGGAATCAGGAAAAAAATATCTCAGCTCATTGGAGTCATACTCAGCACAAAACAATACGGTTGTGATTTTTACAAGTCAGTCATTTGAGCCCAAGGACACCTCTCCAGGAGTTCCTTAGAGTTGTGTCTGAGGCTCAACCATCTTCAACTACTTCACCTATAACTTTCTCCTCATTATAAGGTCAGATTGTAGGGATGTTCACTGGTAATTGCTCAACATTCAGCACCATTTGCAACTCCTCGCTCCACATCCAAATGCAACAAAATCTGGACCATATTCAGGCAAGTAACATTTCTGTCTGTCTTGGATCACGGAGTGTATCCATGCAGCTCTTTTCAGATTTGGTTAAATGTATTTAAGAGAAGGCTCATCTTGGACTTCTCCAGTTGTCCCCAGCATCACAGTTGCCAGTGTTTGGCCCAATTGAATTCACTCCACGTGATATCAAGGAATAGTTGGAGGTGCTGGATACTGCAAAGGCTATGGGCCCTGACAACATTCTAGCAATTGTACTGATGGCTTGTGCTCGAGAGCTTACTGCTCCCCTAGCCAAGCTCTTTTAGTACAGTTACAGCTGATACTGTGGAAAATTGCCCAGGTCTGTCCTATACATAAAAAGCACGGCAAATCCAACCTGGCCAATTACCACCCAATCAGTCTAGTCTCGATCATCAGGAAAGTGATGAAAAGTGTCATCAACAGTGCTATCAAGCAGCGCCTGCTCAGGAATAACCTGCTCGGTGACATCCCCAGTTACAGCGACTTTTCTAGCCAAATTTAAAGATGGCACTAATCTTAAAGACTTAGCAAATTGTGCAACTACCCAACTGGCTATGGAAGGTGGAATTCAACTGGGGGATGTGGGAGATCAACCACTAAAGACAAAGTCTCATATATTCTTAATATTGAGAGACTAGAGCTGTGGAAGAACAAAGGAATGGTGGTGTCAATGTTCACCAATTACAATGAAGTAATCTCAAGTACATTGGAATTCAGAGGATGAAGCTACATTCCACTCGAACTGACTTTTACCAGTCTCCAGGACTTAAAGTGTTAGCTCAATTCAACACCAGCAACTTGGTTAAATCTTGTTTTAAATGTTATTGCATTCATTTGTTCAGTCATCTTGCCAAGCATTAATATTAAGCGATGAATTTAATGAGGATTGAAGGTTTGTAATCTTGTCACTTCACTCACTGAATGTTGATACCACTGAACAAGTTAGTAAGTCTCAGCAAATGAAATGCAGTTCAGGGAGTTTCTTGGAAAAGATCAGCCCATACTTTGCATCCACATGATTTTGGAATTAACTACCTCAAAAGAAAATCAATGACTTCAATCACTCTACTGTACATGAATTTTAAATTGCACTGAAGCAACATGCTCCCTATTTATCCAGTAATCAGTTTAAATGTTTATCAATGGTTGAAATGTGATATTCATTAAATACAAATTAGCCAACGCTAGGGAAAGCTTATCAACATGTTCAAATGAAGCAATGAATTGTTAATCACTTGCTTGCCCGCAGTCCTGCGAATCACTCTGGGAAATTACACGGAGTTGTTAGAAAATGTTCTCAATGCATCAGAGGTACTGTTTAGAAGTACAGAATTTAGTAAAAAGGCTCCTGTCAGGGGAGTTAATGCATTACCTAAGATTGAAATAACAGAAATTCTAAACTCAACAGTTGACGGTGAATATAAATGCATTCATTTATGTTAAGCAAGTTTTATGTAACTAATCCACCCAACTTCATGCTGGACAGCAGCTAGTGTGCAGCTAACAAACACTTTGATGACATATCACCCAGGGGAAAAATATTAATAATTCTTTGCTTTTCTACTCAAATATTTGCTGAAAGTAAATTCCTCATTTTCAAATGGTTATAAAGTAAACTCAGTAAATCAAGAAAAGACTCATTCAAGCTTGGGATGTGAATGTTACTGACAGCACCAGTGTTTATTGCCCATCTTTAATTGCCCCTGAGAATGTGGTGGTGAGCCACCATAATGAACTACTGCCGCCCATCTGGGTGGGAGTTCCAGGAGATTCAAGTCACGACCATGTGTGATTTAGAGGTGAATTAGAGGAGAACCTGGAGGTGGTGATGTTCTTATGTTGCTGCTGCCCCTTCAGGGTGGCAAAGGTCATGGTTCTGGAGGTGTTGCTGAAGGACCATTGGCAAAATGCTGCAGTGCATCCTGAAATTAAGACAGGCTGTGTGCCGATGGGAGCAAGAGCAGAAAGAGAAAGAGCATCAATATTTCAGGCCGATGACATTTCATTATGTCCTATATAGTGGGCCTGTGATATCTACAGGGATCACCTACAATCTCCAATGATATCTGGGCCTAGAAATTCAATTTTGCCCCAACTTAGAAATACTACCAAATAACAAGTCACGAGATGAGTTCTAAAGAAGACTGAAATTGGACTTGAGACATTACTTCTGTTTATGTTCCCACAAATGCTGCCAGACCTGCTGAGTTTCTCCACAACTTCCTGGCTTTATTTTGTACCATAGTAGCTGTGGTAGCCATATTTAAAAGGTGCCAAAATCTTTTTGGTAGATATTTGGAAAACTAATTGAAGATCAACTGGATAATAGCTTTGAACAACAACTAATTCTTAAGCAGCATCAGTTTCTGTAAGTACATAGCTATACAGATCTTACTGCATGAACAATGCATTCCATGAGACTCGTAGACTGGAGGTAGTGGGGTGGGGGTAAGGCACAGTGATACTATAATGACTTAACTGGGAAAAATGAGCTGATAGCTGTGCCCCGCTATTCTACAAGTTGTCACAAAATGTATAAATGCACAAAATCGCAATGAGAATACCAAAATTGCCAATGCTACTAAGACATAAGCAATTCACACCACAGTCTTTCAGTGACACAAAGAATAACTATTTATTGCAATACTCAACTTCAACACAAACAATGAAAAGAAAGAATTTCTAATTTATGCAATTTAAACTATATTTGTTCAAAGCCCAAATGCACGCAGAATCATTATTAAGGCCCACAAAAGAAAACTGGTTTAACACAGACACTATGGATGGTAGTGTAAAGAAAATAATGAAGGTTAGAAGTTCAGACCAAAATGGAAAATTTCTTTCTTTCACTTTTGATGTTCTTTTCTCTTTCCTTTTGATTTTTACAATGATGGGATACTGCTGTATGTTTGGTGATGGCTGTCTTTCAATTCAATGATCATGTCAAATTTGATCCTTTCTGGTTTGAATTCTTTCTTCTATGCTACCTTGTTTTTCTACCTTTTACCCCATGAGAGAGAGAGAGAGAGAGAGAGAGAAAGGAAGAGGTGCTGTCTATCTGCAGGCTCTGGATGCATTCCACACTCTGATGCTCTTGGTGCTTAATCAGACAAGTGTTGCCTTAATTCAAAAGATTCTTGGCGTGTTCTGTCTCAAATTCTCTCTCTTTCTGCTTCCAAAAAGCAATATTTATTGCACAGCTCAACAACATGCAATGATTGATTTTCAAGTTCCGACACTTTCCGGCTTCTTTTGGTTAGAGCAACCGAACTTCTATTTTAACAGTCATTGAAAAATGAAAAAGATGTGATCTCTTAAAGTCTGTTAAACACCCCATCTCCTGCACATTGTAGGAGGGTGCACTAGTGCATAGTGAGCGGACATAATTTGTTAAGGAACACCAAACATACTGAATATGGTGTTCAATATATCAAAAACTATTTCATTTGATTTGTCACATGAAAGGGAATTTTGTAGAATTCTCAGGCATCAGAGTGTAATCACATCCTCGAACATAGAAAGTATTTGTTGCAATTCTGCTCCCTGGATCAGAAAGAATCTCGTGTGGAAGGGAAGGTACCTTTGATAGTTGAGGTTGATGGATATATTTAATGCTACAATATGGAATCTTTGCTCTTGTAAATTGATGAATATGTTCCCTCATGGATCATGTTGATATGTAGACCTGTGCATACTGGTAGACCAATAATAGAAGGTCCTGCTGTATCAAAGATATAAAAAGTGTCTACTATCAATCCCAAGGATCTGTATTGACCTTTAAGATAATTCAAGGAATGTAATTCAGACCCATTGTAAGCAGTTAGCCTGTTGTGTATGGACTGCACCACAGCGTGCCGGTTTCCTAAGTCGAATGTAAGATGCGCAAGGACAGATATGTACACGTACACCAGTGTCAATCTTTGCATTTACCTTGGATGGAAGTTAAAATCTTCATCTTTTCTGGCGGTGTCCATGTGCTTTGCAAAATGGATCACACGTATTGTTTGACTGGGGTCCATGAGCTGTAATGTTGCAGATGCTTCCTGGACTTCACTGACATGCATACATGCAATGGCTAGAACTTTGGTATCATCCTAGGTGTTGCTTCTTAGTTGATACATCAACACACAGCTGTGGACCATTGTGTCGCACTTTACATTGCCCTGGACAAGTCAATTTCTTGCACTTTTTAAAACCAGAAGATCATAAGACATAGGAGCAGAAATTAGGCCATTTGGCCCATCAAGTATGCTCCGCCATTCAATCACGGCTGATAAGTTCCTCAACGTCATTCTCTTGCTTTCTCCCCGTAACCCTTGATCCCCTTGATAATCAAGAACCTATCTATCTCAGTCTCAAATATACTCAATGACTTGGCCTCCACAGCCTTCTGTGGCAGTGAATTCCATAGATTCACCACTCCCTGGCTGAAGAAGTTTCTTCTTTTCTCTGTTCTAAAAGGTCTTCCCTTTACTCTAAGGCTGTGCCCTCAGGTCCTAGTCTCTCCTACTAATGGGGGCATCTTCCCAACATCCACTTTGTCCAGGCCATTCAGTATTCTGAAAGTTTCAATTAGATTCCCCCTCATCCTTCTAAACTCCAATGAGTATAGTCCCAGAGCTCTCAAATGTTCCTCATATGTTAAGCTTTCCATTCCTGGGACCATCCTCGTGAACCTCCGCTGAACCTGCTCCAGGGCCAGTACATCCTTCCTGAGATATGGGGCCCAAAACTGCACACAATACTCCAAATGTGGCCTGACCAGAGTCTTATAGAGCCTCAGTAGTACATCCCTGCTTTTATATTCAAGTCCTCTCAAAATAAATATTTTAGCCCAAAATTGTCTCATATGACATAGCTTACACATGTTAAAAAATGCTGGACTCTAGAATTTAGAATAAAAATATTTACCTGGCAAAGGGATAATGTCAGTAAATGGAGGAGACATCTGGCCAAAGTAAATTGGAGTCAAAGACAGACAAGAATAAATGGAATAGAGCAATGGTGATCTTTAATGAGGAAATGGTTTGATTACAGTCTCAGTACATTCTTCAATGAAATGTTTATAATATATAATTATAATTTTTGGAGTTTGGATTTTAAAATACAAGTACAGTGATTTTGGACATTTATGTGAAGGGTTTTTTTTAGTAAATTGGAAGTCATTCTGCAGCAATAATTTAAATGTTCCAAAGCTGAGAAAATATGTAATGAAAGCTAAGTGCTTTGTAGAACCCCTTGTATCATTAATGGTGAAGATGTTTGTGCTTTTGAGTTTATGGCAGTCAGAGTGAAAAGCAACTAAAGTTTTGTTTTGACTTCAGTTCAGAACAAATGAAAGTTTAGTTTAAAAAGGAAAAGGTTTTTTCTCAGCAGGAGTCATTTCAGTTAAGTTCAGTTCAGGGGAGCCAGTCACATCAGAATAAGTCTGCGGAGTTTCCAAGTTGGGAGAATTTGTATAGAAGCCTTCAAGCTGTCGGAACTAAGAAAGTTTAGGCTCTCAGAATTATAAAAAGTTCATGCCAATAGACTTGGAAAGGAATTGTAAAATTGTTGCTACAGTCTACAGAGAAGAAACTAAACGTGGCCTGTTTTGTTTTCAGCTCCATCTAAGAATTTGAATCCAGGGCAAACTGATTGAGGAAAAGATAAGGCCAGAGCTTCTTTAGAATAGTGTTTATTGCATATTAAGATAATATAATAGAGGGTAATCAGAGACATAACAGGCTGTAATTTTAATATTATATTACTGAAAGTCTGTTTTGTGAGCTCTATAGCCTATTGCTAATTGGTTTAATCCACTTGGTTCCCTGTGCGTTTCTCTCTTCTTATCTCTTTCTTACTATTAATATCTACCACTGGCCGTGGTGTGCTACTTATGTCCAAAGAGGTGCAGCTCAGTGACATCATTGCAAGGTTGCACCAGGGTCCCAAAGCCCTTACACAATACCCCTCACCAAGCTTTCCTGGCACAGATACATTTTCAAATGAATTACCAACAATTGATTTTTACGATACTTAATGTACCTTTTTTTTCTCATATCTCCCACCCCAACCCTAGTATTTGACTTGATTCATCCATTCTGGTAGGTGTGTCACATCTAGGACAAGGTTTGACAAGAAACACTTGAGGTGAAGTTGGTGAGCTTTCTTTTTCTCCGTTGGTTTCCATTTGATCAGCAGTACTTGCCAAAGGTTCTTACATGGATGCAACCGAAAGAATGTATGTGGGAGGTTAGGTGATCTTCTCTCCATCACTCATGGCATGATGTTACTTTTCTGATGAAAGACTGACACTGTCATCCATAGGTAGTTGTTCCTCGAATAAAATAAATCTTTGCAGTATTGACCTACTTTGCAAGGCTCTTTTCCAAGGCATTAGAGCTTGGAAATGATTTGGTTTAATACTGAGCATGTTCTTTACATTCTAGCATGTCTTTGTGAAGCTTGTACTACATATATACATTGATGGTGTAAAGCTGGACAGTTTTGACTTTGTTGGTGTGGAATTTTGGAACCACATCTTTAAAAAGATACTGGAGTATTAGATTGTTTTGGATTTCACGTTGATTTTGTCATACACACTTCCTTTTTTATTTGACTTAAAATTTGTAAATGGAGAGTTCTGTCTCCTCTGGTCAAATACTCTATTGTGCTTTAAGTTTTCAACACTCTCTATAGAATGCACTGCACTAAAGAACAGTAAAGATATGGGCATGATCATGCTTCAGGCTTCAGTAGCAGGTATCAGTGCCCTAGAAAATCTGCAAATAACTTCATTAATGACCTGTGTGTGTATTGTTGAAACCATACAACTATGGATAATTAAACAAGAACTCATTTCTGAAAGAATTGTCTTTGGTCAGTTGGGTAAATGAGTCACTGAACTTCTTCACCCAAAAGAGGATGCACTGCACCCCAAAGCTCTGAAGGAGATAGCTGAGGAAATTGTGGAGGCATGGGAGGTGATCTGTCAGGAATCACTGGAGTCAGGGATGGTCCCAGAGAACTGGAAAATGGCTAATCTAACATCCCTGTTAAAGAGAGGGAGGCAGAAGATGGAAAATTATAGGACTGTTAGCCTGACCTTGATCGTTGATAAAAGATTTTAGAGTCCATTATTGAGTATGAGATTGCAGAATACTTGGGAGCTTGTGGTACAATACGGCTGAGTCAGCTGAACTTTGTCGAGAGAGGTCATGCCTGACAAATCTGTTAGAATTCTTTGAGGAGGTAATGAGCAAATTAGACAAAGGAGAGCCAGTGGGTGTGATTCATTTGGATTTCTAGAAGGCATTTGATAGGAGGCTGCAAAATAAAACAAGAGCCCATGGTGTCAGGGGCAAGGTATAGGCATGGAAGGAGGACTGGCTGATTGGCAGAAGGCAGAGGTGGGGATAAAGAGGTCTTTTTCAGGATGGCAGCTGGTGACTAGTGGAGTTCCACAGGGGTCTATGTCAGGACCACAACTGTTTGTGCTATACATTAATGATCTGGACGAAGGACTGAGGGCATTGTTGCTAAGTTTGCAGATGACACAAAGATAGATGGAGGAATAGATAGAATGAGAAAGTGGGGAGGCTGCAGAAGGACTTGGACATGCTAAAATAGTGAGCAAAGAAGTGGCAGATGAAATACAATGTAGGAAAGTGTGAGGTACTTTGATAGGAAGATTAGGGGCGCAGGCTATTATCTAAATGCGGAAAGTTCCTGAAGTACAAAGAGACTTAGGAGTCCTGGTTCAGGATTCTCTTAAGCTAAATATGCAGGTTCAATTGGCAATTTAGAAGGCAAATGCAATGTCAGCATTCTGAGAAGGCTAGAATACAAGAACAGAGATGTAGTTCTGAGGGTGTATAAAGCTCTGGTCAGACCGCATTTGGAATAATGTGAGCAGTTTTCAGCTCCATATCTCAGGAAGGATGTGCTGGCCTTGGAGGGGCCCAGAGGAGGTTTAAAACAATGATCCAGGGCTTGTCATATGAGGAGCAGTTGAGAACAGTGCATCTGTACTCCATGGAAGACCATTGAAACTTACAGAACACTGAGAAGCCTGGATAGAGTGGGCATGGAGAAGATGTTTCCACTGGTAGGAGAGATTAGGGCCTAAGGGCACAGCCTCAGAGTGAAGGGATGACCCTTAGAACTGAGATGAAAAAGATCTTCAGCCAGAGGGTGGTGAATCTGTGGACCTAATTGCCACAGAGGGCTGTGGAGGCCAAATCATTGACTGTCTATAAGACAGAGATAGATAGGTAGTTGGTAAGGGGCATTAAGAGTTGCAGGGGGAAGGCAGGAGAACGGGGTTGAGGAAATATCAGCCATGATTGAATAGTGGAGTGGAGTCAATGTGCTGAATGGCCTAAGTCTGCTCCTATGTCTTATGGTGTTATTTTCAACATACAGCTGGCTCAGCCAACATTTACTGCCCATCCCTAGTTGATCTGCTCAATTAGTATCACTGACAGGTCAGTGCAGTGATTGAGTGCAGCATTGTTGGAAGTATAATCTTTCAAATCAGGCATTAAAATCAAGAGTCCCCCTGGCTTTTTGGTTGAAGACAAAAAAAATCTTATGGCACTATTTGGAAAGAAAGATTTAGGGAGTCTCCTGACCATGCACCTTAAGCTCATCACTAAAAACATATTAATTGTGTCCCTTCACCTTCTAACAGTACTGTTACATTTAGGTGTACCTATGCTGCCACAGAATACAGCTGTACAAAGCAGAAACTTTTCAAGGCAATTAGGGATGTGCAAAACAAAATGACCACCAGTGACATCCATAATCCATCAACCAAAATTTAAAAAATGGTCACTTATCTCCTTTGCTGTTTGTGGCAGTTTACTTTGTGGAAAGTGGATGCTGCATTTGCCAACACAGATTACATATTATAAGTAATTAATTAATTGTGAAGGACCTTAAACATCCTGAGGATGCGTATGGTGTTATCTAAATGGAAATTTCTTCTGATCCGTGCTTTTCAATGATTATAGTACTGATAGAATATACATGTCAAAGTAGCTAAGCTAGAAGTGGGCAATTGAATTTTTTGTGAAGTTAAAGCTTTGACTTTCTACTTTTCAGAGTTATACTTTTTAATGGGGCAATTAAAGTGGTAGTTCTTAATATTCTTTAATTAGACTTAACATTATGTTGGCACACGAATTCTGCTGTAGTCCATAATTTATGGTCATGTTTTAAATGTGGCCTAGAAATCATGGAGTTGCTAAATGGACATGGTCCAAAGTGAATATAATTTAGGGCCTCATGCTTCATTTGTGTAAGAGTCGATGAGCTGTCAGGGGATGTCTATTAAACAAACAATCCAAGGCATCTAGGCACTATTTCAAAGAAGAGCAGTAACTTTCTGGCCAATATTTATTCATCTGACCAACATCCCTATATGATTTTGCCATTATCACATTGTAGTTTGTGGGATCTTGCTGTGTGCATATTGATAGTTACATTTCCTACATCACAACAGGGACTATGCTTCATCAATATTTCAGAGGCTATAGTGTTTTGGGCTGCCTGTAAAGGTGAAAGGCAAGAGTGAAATACCATTTTTGTTCTTTTTGAATTGTAAAGAGCTTTCTGCAAAGGCACTGCAAACTCCCTGATACATTCATACAGTATAGAAAGCACAATAAAATATTGGGGGGGAAGACAGCTTCACTGCAGACTGGAAACTTCAGCAAGCTAGTCCAGACTAGGCACCAGCCTATAAATCGATGACGGTCAAGCCCAGCCCCAGTGCACCAATTAGCTGGGACTGTTCAGTGCAAAATTACAGGGAGAGGAGACAACATCAGGCGACAGCACATTTCTCTGAAAATTACCAAGTTCAGGTCGGATTTTCTATTCTGAAAATTAACTTTTAAGTGAAGTTGAAATCTATACAAAGTATGCTGGGATTGGATTGAGAGGTTGAGAGCACATTGACACAGTTTAGCCCAGCAGTATGGGAGCTGTCTTGATCGCTGCTGAAATCCCCAATGAAGAACTTTACTGTAATTTGCACCTTATTATAATTCCTACAATTTATGATTATTTTTTGATGTAAAGTAATTGTAAAAACAAGCCTATGCTATGAATTATGGAGCAGATGCTGGGAAAAGGGAGTCTGCAATTTAAAACTGGGGCAAAACCTGATGTATAAAGCTGTGGGAACAAATATTGCTGTTGCCAGTGATGCCCACACCCCATAAAAGAATTTAAGAAATATTTGATAATTCTAGAAGGGTCTAGACCCGAAACGTCAGCTTTCCAGCTCCTTTGATGCTGCTTGGCCTGCTGTGTTCATCCAGCTCCGCACCTTGTTATCTCAGATTCTCCAGCATCGGCAGCTCCTACTGTCTCTATAAAAATCTTTGTTGCTCACAATTCAACAGCCCGAAGTACTTCTCCTACTAAAGAAGATGATTTCACACTTGGCAATTCAAATTGCTATGAATAGGTCAAGGATTTCCTGCAGCTGCAAAACGGTTACAAGTTTTGAATCCGACCCTGTACATCAGTCAACAAAATAGCTCCAAGGTTAATGTTCACATTGCTGTGAAATGCTCCCCAGAGCATCATGATGAGGGAAAGATACCATGTGAGATTTCCAGATAATTTATAACACTCCACCATCAGTCTTGTAAAATTATACTTGGCCTGAACTTCCACAGGAGTTAAGAGATTGTTCAATTTTCACATTAATTGGCTTTTAGGCTCATTAATGGAGGGGACAGCATGTGGTGGTCCTGTCACTGGACTAATAATCAGAAGCAGAGGCTAATGCTGTGGGTACAGTTCACATCTGACTTTGTCACCTGTTGGAATTTAAATTCAGTTAATAAATCTGTAATTGAAAGCTACTTTCATGGTCACTATTAGACTATCAACACCCAACTAATATCCTTCAGGAAAGAGAATCTGCTGTCTTTACATGGTCAGGTCAACATGCGACTCCAGATACACAGCAATCTGGGTGACTTTTAACTGCTGTTGGAAATATCCTAGCAGGAGGCTCAGATGAAGGCCAATTAGGGATGGGTAATATATGTTGGCCTTGCCAATGACACCCATATCCCGTTAAAAAATAAAGATGAAAAACAATGTCAAGGTAGGCAATTAACAGGAAAGAGGTCACTTTGAGAGGGTCGTACGGTGGCTCAGTGGTTAGAACTGCTGCCTCACAGTAGCAGGGACTCAGGTTCAATTCCATCCTCGGGCCACTGTCTGTGTGAAGTTTGCACGTTCTCCCTATGTCTGCTATGTTTCCCTCTGGGTGCTCTGGTTTCCTCCCATGGCCCAAAGATGTGCAGGCTAGGTGGATTAGCCATGCTACATTGCCCATGGTGCCCAGAAATGTTTAGGTTAGGTAGGGTGGGACGCTCTTCCGGGGGCTGGTGTGGACTTGCTGGGCCGAAGGGCCTGTTTCCACACTGTAGGGATTCTATGATGAATGACAGGATTATTACTCATGCACTGCTACTCACCCACAAAAGCCAGAAAGGAAACAAATATTACCGGTAAGATTCTTTCTTGCAGGTAGTATATGTCCTTAAGGATATTTGAAATCAATCCCTGACAAAGGAGGGTTACAAGGTGATGCAATAAGGGAAGGCAGAAAGGACAGGTCGTCAAAGATTTTCCTGCTGGATAAAGCAAAGGAAAAGTTGAATTAATCCAGGCCATTTCTGACTTTGGTGATGCATTTACAAGGTTGTGCTGCCATTACCTACTTCTCCAAAACCTTCCTGACCTACCACCTTCAGAACTTAAAACAACACAGGCAGCATAATGGACATCATCCAACTTACAGAAACATGAAATAGGAGCAGGAGTAAGTCATTCAGCCCTTTGAACCTGCTCCATTTTCCATTCTGATTATCCAAATTTCTAGGCTGTTCTTGTTTATCCTCCATATCCTTTAATCCCTTTAGCCCCAGGTGCATATTTGACTCCTTCTTGAACTCATATAATGTTTGGCCTTGACTGCTTTCTGTGGTACTTTTATCACAGATTGTGCTGTCCTTGTCTGAACAGCCTAGAACTCTCTATTTAACACAAACATGGATGGACCATGCCACTGCTCCTGGAGCAGTCCCAGAAGAAGGCTCACAATTACCACGTTTTTGTGGTAACCAGGAAACAAATACTGACTTTGTAATTGTGCTCATGTTTGAAGGTTGAATTTTTAAAAATTTTTAGAGTAATGGAGAGCTTAAGGCAGATAAGTCCCCAGGGCCTGATGGTATCTATCCCAGGTTATTGAGAAAGGCAAGAGAGGAGATTGCTGAGGCCTTGACCAAGATCTTTGTATCCTCGCTAGCCACTGGAGGACTAGCAAGTAGCTCATGTTGTTCCTCTGTTCAAGTGGAAATAGACATAATCCAGGAAAATACAGACCAGTGAGTCTCACATCGGTGGTTGGGAAGCTATTGGAGAAAATTATTAGGTGTTACATGCATTTGGAAAATTATGGCCTAATTAGGGACGGTCAACATGGCTTTGCGCAAGGCAGGTTGTACCAATTTAATTGAATTTTTCAAGGAGGTGACAGAGGTGATCGATGAGATTAGAGCAGTCGATATTTTCTACTTGGATTTTAGTAAGGCTTTCAACAAGGTCCCTCAAGGTAGGCTTATCCAGAAGATTAAGATGCATGGGATCCACGGTGACTTGGCCTCATGGATTCAGAATCGACTTGCCCAAAGAAGACAGAGGGTAGTGGTGAAAGGTGTTTTTCAGGCTGGAGGTCGACGACCAGTGGTGTTCCGCAGGGAGCTGTACTGGGACCTCTGCTGTTTGTGATAATATATATATAAATGACTTGGATGAAAATGTAGATGGGTGGGTTAGTAAGTTTGTAAATGATACAAACGCGAGTGAATAAAAACCGAAAGGACTGCAAATGCTGTGAATCAGGAACAAAAACAAAGTTGCTGGAAAAGCTCAGCAGGTCTGGCAACATCTGTGAAGAAAAGTATCAGAGTTAACGTTCCAGGTCCGGTGAGTTCGGAGGAACTGAAACGTTAACTCTGATTTTTTTTTTCTTCAGATACTGCCAGACCTGCTGAGATTTTCCAGCAACTTCTGTTTTTGTGTCAAAGATCAGTGGAGTTATGCATAGTGTAGAAGATTGTCAAAGGATACAGCAGGATATAGATCAGTTGCAGATATGGTCAGAGAAATGGCAGATGGAGTTTAATCTGGGTAAGTGTGAGGTGCTGCATTTCAGGAGATCAAATGTTAAGGAAAAGTATACTGTTAATGGCAGGACCCAAAACAGCATTGATGTACAGAGGGATCCTAGGGTTCAAATCCATAGCTCCCTGAAGGTAGCCACATAAGTAGATTGGGTTGGAAAGAAGGTGTATGACATGCTTGCCTTCATTAGTTGGGAAATTGAGTATAACAATCAGGATGTCATGTTGCAGCTTTATAAGACTTTGATTCGGCCATAATTAGAGGACTGTGTTCAATTCTGGTGGCTACATTACAAGGAGGATGTGGAGGCTTTGGAGAGGGTGCAGAAGAGGCTTACTAGGATGTTGCCTGGGTGAGAGGGTATGAGCTATAAGGAGAGGCTAGAAAAACCTTGAATATATATCCTCACAACCTGCTTGTTGTAAAGACTCTATTCCATTCTCCAGTTCCTCTGTCTCTGTTGCATTTACTCTGATGATGCCAACTTCGACAAGGGAGTGTCCAAAATGTCCACCTTCTCCCTCAATCAAGGATTCCCCAGCACCATAGTTGACAGGGCCCTCAACCAGGTCTGAACCATCTCCCACACTTCAGCCCTCACTCCCTCTCTTTCCACCCTCAACAGCAATAGGGTTCCCCTTGTCCTTACCTACCATCCCACCAGCATCCACATTCAAAGGATCATTAGCCACCAGTTCCACAATCTCCAGAGAGATGCCACCGCCAGACCCATATTCCACTCCCCTCCCTTGTCCGACTTCCGCAGGGACTGTT
This sequence comes from Ginglymostoma cirratum, assembly GCA_024137785.1. NCBI lineage: Eukaryota > Metazoa > Chordata > Chondrichthyes > Orectolobiformes > Ginglymostomatidae > Ginglymostoma > Ginglymostoma cirratum. The sequence goes on from JAHRHZ010000249.1 coordinate 16,143,163, forward strand.
CCCTCTGGGGTACCCTGGTCCACTCTTCCTTCACTCCCAACAAATCCTCACAGCGCCACAGCATCTTCTGCTGCAATTGCAGAAGGTAACACCTGGCTGGTTACCTTCTCAGTATCCAAGGGCCCAAACACACCTTCCAGGTGAAGCAGCACTTCACCTGCACTTCCCAGAATTTAGTCAACTGCATTTGCTGCCCACAATGTGGTCTCCCCTACATTGGGGAAACGAAGCGTAGACTGGGTGATGGCTTTGCAGAACACCACTTTAAAAAAAATTGTTCTTTGGCCAACATCTCTGTCTCAGGCTTGCTGCTGTGCTTCGGCAAAGCTCAGTGCAAGCTGGAAGAACAACACCTCATTTTCTGCTTGGGGACTCTACAGCTTTCTGGACTCAATATTGAATTCAATAACTTTATGGCTTGAACGCTCCCATGTGCTTGCCCCTACCCCCACACAGCAGGCTTTGTTATCACATAGACCAGTATTACACACAAACCTACTCCCCATTAATAGTCATTCACTCTCCCAGCCACATCGGTATCTATTCCTTTGCCTGTCCAACTGTTCTTCTCCCTCGTTGGGCTCTATTCTCACCTATCATGTACTCCTTAACCCCTTCCTCACCTTATCTTCTGCATACGAACTGACATTTTCCTAGCTACCATCAGTTGCGAGGAAGGGTTACCAGACCTGAAAGGTTAACTCTTATTTCTCTTCACAGATGCTGCCAGACCTGCGGAGCTTTTTCAGCAATTTCTATTTTTGTGTCTAGAACATCTCCGGCAATTATCTGCAAGAATAATAGGGTGGTTATGGCAGAGGATTTTAAATTTCCAAACATGGACTGGAATTGCCATAATGGTAAGGGCTCGGGTGGAGAGGAATTTGTTAAGTGTGTACAAAAAATTTTCTTATGCAGTGTGTGGATATACCTACTTGAGAAGGTGCAAAACTTGACCTATTATTGGGAAAAAAGGCAGGGCAGGTGACTGAGGTGTCAGTGGGGGAGTGCTTAAGGGCAAGTGGCCATAATTCTGTTAGTTCTAAAACTGTGATGGAAAGGGATAGACTGGATCTAAAAGTTAGAATTCTAAATTAGATGTAGGTCAATTTTGACAGTGTTAGGCAAGAACTTTCAAAAGTTGATTGGGGGTGGCTGTTCTCAGGTAAAGGGAAGGCTGGAAAATAGGAAGCCTTCAAAAATTAGATAATGAGAATCCAGAGACAGTATGTTCCTGTTAGTGTGAAGGGCGGGGCTGGTAAGTGTAGGAAATGCTGGATGACTGAAGAAATTGAGGTTTTGGTCAAGAATAAGAAGGAAGCATGTCAGGTATAGACAGCAGAGATCGATTGAATCCCTAGAAGAGTACAAAAGCAGTAGGACTACACTTGGCAGAGAAATCAGGAGGACAAAAAAGGGACATGAAATAGCTTTGGCAAATAGAGTTAAAGAGAATCCGAAAGGGTTCTACAAATACATTAAGGACAAATGGATAATGGGGCAAGAGAATGGGGCTCCTTAAAGATCAGCAAGGCCACCTAAGAATGGAATCACAGGAGATGGGGAAGATACTAAACAAGTATTTTGCATCAGTGTTTACTGTGGAGAAGGATATGGAAGATACTACAGAGGTGGAAGTGCTGGACATCTTAAAATGCATAAAGGTGGATAAATCCCCAGGGCCTGATCAGGTGTACCCTAGAACTCTGGGGAAGCTAGGGAAGAGATTGCTGGGCCCTTTGCTGGCATATTTGGATCATCGATACCCACAGGTGAGGTACTGGAAGACTGGAAGTTGGCTAATGTGGTGGCGCTATTTAAGAAAGATGGTAAGGAAAAGCCAGGGAACTATAAACTGGTGAGCCTGGCATTGGTGGTGGGCAAGTTATTGGAGGGAATCCTGACAGACAGGATTTACATGTATTTGGAAAGGCAAGGACTGATTAGGGATAGTCAACATGACTTTGTGCATGGGAAATCATGTCTCGCTAACTTCATTGAGTATTTTGAAATAACAAAGAATTGAGAAGGGCAGAGCAGTAGAGGTGATCTAAATGGACTTCAGTATGACGTTCGACGAGGTTTCTCATTGTAGACTGGTTAGCAAGGTTAGATTACATGGAATACAGGGAGAACTAGCCATTTGGATACAGAACTGATTCAAAGGTAGGTGGTAGAAGTTTGCCTTTCAGACTGGAGGCCAGCAACCAGCGATGTGCCACAGGATCAGTGGTAGGTCTGCTGCTTTTCGTCATTTACATAAATGATTTGGATGTGAACACAGGAGGTATGGTTAGTAAGTTTACAGATGACACCAAAATCAGAGGCACAGTGGAGAGCCAAGAAAGTTACCTCAGAGTATAACAGGACCTTGATCAGATGGGCCAATGGGCTGAGGAGTGGCAGATGGAGTTTAATTTAGGTAACTATGAGGTGCTGCATTTTGGAAAGGCAAATCAGGGTAGGATTCATAATTTAATGGTAAGGTCCTCGGGATTGTTGCTGAACAAAGAGACCTTGGAATGCAGGTTCATAATTCCTTGCAAGTGGAGTCACAGGTAGATAGGACAATGAAGATGGCATTCGGTCTGCTTGCCTTTATTGGACAGTGCAGTGAGTATAGGAGTTAGGGGGGCATGTTGCAGCTCTAAAGGACATTAGTCAGGCCAGTATTGGAATACTGTGTGCAATTCTGGTCTCCCTGCTGTAGGAAAAATGTTGTGAAACTTGAAAGGGTTCAGAAAAAATTTACAAGGATTTGTTGCCACAGTTGGTGTGTTTGAGTTATAGGGAGAGGCTGAATAGACTGGGGCTATTTTTCCTGAAGCATCGGAGGCTGAGAGGTGAGCTTACACAGGTTTATAAATTCATGATGGCTTGGATAGAGTAAATAGACAAGTTCTTTTCTGTGGGTTGGGGGGGGGGGGTCCAAAACTTGAGGGCATAAGTTTAAGGAGAGAGGGGAAAGATTTAAAAGGGACCTAAAGGCTAACTTTTTCACATAGAGGGTGGTACATGTATGGAATGAGCTGCCAGAGGAGGTAGTGGAGGCTGGTACAATGAGAACATTTAAAAGGCACATGCATGGGTATATGAATTAGCAGGGTTGAGAGAGATATGGGCCAAATGCTGGAAAATGTGACTAGATTTACTTAGGACATCTAGTTGGCATGGATGAGTTGGACCAAAAGGTCTGTTTCCATGCTGTATATCTCTATGTCTCTGCAACAACTGAGGCTGAGGGGAGACTGGATAGAAATCTACAAAATTGAGAGATGCATAGAAAGCGTTGACGGTCAGAATCTTTCTCCCCAGAGTTCAAACGTCTAATATTAGGGGGCAGAGACAGGGGAAAGCTCAAAGGAGATGTGAGGGGCAAGTTGTTTTATTTTTACTAAGTGTGGTATGAGTCTGGTATGCGCTGGAGACAGATACAATAGGAGTGTTTAAGGGACTTTTAGATAAGCAAATGAATGTGCGAGGAATGGAGGGATAAGAACCTAGGGCAGGCAGAAGGGATTAGTTTAATTTGGCATTACGCTCTGCATAACATTGTGGGCCGAAGGGCCTGTTTCTGTGCTGTACTGTTCTATGTTCTTGATGTATAGCATGGAAACAAACCCTTTGGTCCAACACACCCAGACTGATCAGATCGAAATTAATCTAGTCCCATTTGCCAGCATTTGGCCCATGTCCCTTTAAACCCTTCCTGTATACGTACCCGTCCAGATGCTTTTCAATACCCAACATTCTCTCACCACTAACCCCACTTTTTTGTTCCCCGTTTTAAGCAAAGCTGCTATGGTTGTTGTTTCATTTAATTTTGGGGCTTTATTCTTCCAATTTTCAAAAAGGATAAAAATTGTCTTGCTTGCAACTCTCACTGTTGGAAATTGTCCCATTCTACATTCTTCCTCTTCTGCCTCAGTTATCACACCTTTTGTCTGATCTGCAGACTCCAAAACCTTAAAAACTCAAATTTCGCTCGTCACGTAAAGAACTCGCTTTAACTGCCATTAAACATGCAATTTAACCTCTGGTAAGAGGGAGCATTTCAAAAGAAACCCAGCACTTATCCTGACATTTCAAATAACTCCACAGACAACAATCAATGTAAAACAGGGAAAATGTACAATTCACTGTAAAGTCTAATTTTACTGTCATCTAACCAGTAGGATCTCTGATACCCCACCTTCTCAAACCAGGTGCTTTCTGCATTATAATAATAAATAAATCAATCAATTTTTCACATAGGCTATTCATTATTATCCCCAACAGTCATTTGAAAACAGGAAATTAATGCTGATTTGTTTTTATTTCATGGCTTTCCAGGACAATTTGCAACACTAAAAAATAATCATCTTTCTACACAACAAGTCTTGTCAAAAAACTAAAGGTTACATCAAAAAAAAAAGTACTCACTTGAAGGAATTATATGCAAAATATTGGTTAACACAATTGATCTTTCTAATGTTAGGCTGGGTGTTAAGATAGCAACAACAAGTCAATTGTCACTAATAGATTCAGTCAGGTGTTATTTATTTCACAAAATTCAAACTCCAAATTCTGCTAAAATATGAGGTAAATGGAAGGCATGACATTGTAATGCAACTTCTACAACTCTACATTCACTGTTCGAACTCACTTCATATTTATCTTGTTGGACCTTAACAATCAGCACTTTTCTTTTAAATTCCATGAAAAAACAGGAGCAGCCAATCCTAAATATGCTTCAGCTCGAAGAACCTAGAACAACCATGGAACATCATGGCTGATTTGTTGCCTTACTGGGGAACACAGGTTATGATGGAAACAATCACCATCAGGTTCGACAGACCAGAGGGACAGACATCTGAGGCAGCTCCAAGTATGTAAATACACTAAAACCATCAAGGTTTGTGCTCATTAATTCCTTTCACTTTTCTTGGGACTTTTAGAGTGCTTTACTGTTTCTTAATCCCATCTTACTGTTTTGAATTTTCATTCTTCTTACAGGGGTTTCACATCATTTAGTTCAGCTAGAAACCAAATTCTGGTGTGTTACAAAGCTACCAACATAACCCACTATGCTGCAACATTAATAAATTCTCAACTATAATCCCAGATGTGAATGCAATCGAAATCTGTTACAGAACATCAATACTAAAAACAGCGCATTTCGAATGTCAGAAAGGTTTACATTTTTTTTTTGAATCCCTACAGTGTGGAAACAGGCCCTTTGGCCCAACAAGTCCACACCGAACCTCAGAGCATCCCACCCAGACCCATCCACCTATAACATACCTAATCTACTCCTCCCTGAACACTATGGGCAATTTAGCATGGCCAAACAACCTAACCTGCACATCTTTGGACTGTTGGAGGGAAGCGGAGGAACCCAGAGGAAACCCACGCAGACACGGGGAGAATGTGCAAACTCCACACAGACAGTCACCCGAGGGTGGAATCGAACCCAGGTCCCTGGTGCTGTGAAGCAGCAGTGCTAACCACTGTGCCACCGTGCCGCCCTATAGATAAATTTAAATGTTCTTTATTTGATTTTGCTAGCTATAGTGGAATGCAAGTCACATAAGACTGCTAAACACATTCAGAACGGCTCAAAGTGCCTCAACTCTAAAGATGAACCCGCACCACATCACTAGTACAGATTGCACGTTTACATTTCAAACAGGACGGTGCTGAAGATTTCTGTCTCTCCGACAGACAGACTCTGCAGATCAGGTGCCCACAGAGCAGTCTGTATACAACCATGTTCTGGGAATATGCAGAGAATGACTTTCTGCAGGAGATGCATGCTTCATCAGAACTGGCTGGAATCCATTCTGTGGAGAAAGAAACAACATGTTATTTTCAAAGCATTTCAAAGATTATGTCATGCCCAAGCAGGATTTAAGGTGGCATCTGTTCTTGTTCAATTCTGGTGTCTCAGGGAAATGCAATCTGAATCAAATTCTAGTGTCACAACAAAAACAGAAGTTGCGGGAAAAGCTCAGCAGGTCTGGCAGCATCTGAAAAGAAAGAAAATCAGAGTTAACGTTACAGGTCTGGTGACCCTTCCTCAGAACAGTGCTCAGGAACTGTTACAATCCTGGCAGAGACAGTAAACATTTAAAAGAAATCTGAACATGCCTTGATCAACTGAAATAATGTGCCAAAAGATTCCATGCTTTAAAACAAATGAATGTTACTGTACAACACATAAAGCTAAACTATTAAATAAACACACTATCTTAGACAACTATTGACAATTTACATCAAAAAGCTGAATCAAACAGACTCATTTATATACAAAACCAGAATTATCTTTGGACCGTCACTTTTTACTCGAGACCCTTTTAACCCTACTCCCAGACCTCAACCACTAGAACTTCTGTGGTTACTCATCAGACTTTTGAAGGTTTCTTCATTTTCTGAGAACAAACTGCCACAGCTTTCAGGAATTCACTGTGATTTCTCCTTAACGTTCAAACTATTTTTTGATGTAGGAAGGTAAATGGGTATCCTTTCATTAACTTTGAGTTAAGCGATGCTCCAACATTTCTTCAAAACTTTACAAAGGTGGATTCTCAGCTCAAACTGCAGCTTTATGCATTCTCCAAGCAACCATTTAGTGCTTTCACCTCAAATGGTCTTTACCAACCTGTCCCAGGCCAAGTTCAGGTCCATCCTTGCATTAAAGTAAAAGTAGAAATCCTCCCAAACATGGAACATTTTCTTTACCTGGAATGCTACTTCTCGTGTAAGGCTAACATCAATGCGAGATTCAACATCATGTCCAATCTGTGAGTGCCATTGTCAAATGCCTAAAGATGAGAGTCTTTGATGACCGTGCCATCTGTGCTGATGCCAAAATCCTTGTGCATAAGGTAGTAATCCTACCAACTCTTCTATATGGCTCTGAGACTTGGTCTATGTATAGACCCACCTCAAGACTCCTGAGAAGTATCATCAATGTTGTTTGAGATGGGTTCTGAGGAAGGGTCACCGGACCCAAAACGTTAATTCTGTCTTTTTTTTCCCTTTACAGAATCTGCCAGACTTGCTGAGCTTTTTCAGAAACTTTGTTCTTGTTCCTGTTTGAGATGGATTGTTCACATCAGCATCCTTGAAGCAGCTAACAGAACCATATTGAGGCCATGATCATCTAAAACCTACTCCACTGGGCTGGACATGTGCTTAGCGTGTCTGAGTTCCAACTACCAAAGCAAATCATTTTCAAAGAACAAAGAACAAAGAAAACTTACAGCCCAGGAACAGGTCCTTCGGCCCTCCAAGCCTGTGCCGATCCAAGTCCACTGTCTAAACCTATCGCCCAATTCCTAAGGATCTGTATCCCTCTGCTCCCCACCTACTCATGCATCTGTCCAGACGCACCTTAAATGAATCTACCATGCCTGCCTCTACTACCTCTGCTGGCAACGCGTTCCAGGCACCTACCACCCTCTGTGTAAAGTACTTTCCCCGTGTATCCCCCTTAAACTTTTCTCCTCTCACCTTGAACGCGTGACCCCTCGTTATTGAATCCCTCACCCTGGGAAAAAGCTTATCTCTATCAACCCTGTCTATACCCTTCATGATTTTGAAGACCTCAATCAGGTCCCCCCCTCAATCTCCTTTTTTCTAATGAAAACAATCCTAACCTACTCAACCTCTCTTCATAGCTAGCACCTTCCATACCAGGCAACATCCTCGTAAACCTTCTCTGTACCCCCTCCAAAGCTTCCACATCCTTTTGGTAATGTGGCGACCAGAACTGTACACAGTATTCTAAATGCAGCCGAACCAAAGTCTTGTACAATTTTAACATGACCTGCCAGCTCTTATACTCAATACCCCATCCGATGAAGGCAAGCATACCATATGCCTTCTTGACCACTCTATCCACCTGTGCAGCCACCTTCAGGGTACAATGGACCTGAACTCCCAGATCTCTCTGCTCATCAACTTTTCCCAAGGCTCTTCCGTTTACAGTATAGTTTGCTCTAGAATTAGACCTCCCAAATGCATCACCTCACACTTGCCCGGATTGAACTCCATCTGCCACTTCTCCGCCCAACTCTCCAGTCTATCTATATTCTCCTGTATTCTTTGACAATCCCCTATGCTTTCTGCTACTCCCCCAATCTTCGTGTCATCTGCAAACTTACTGATCAGACCACTTATGCCCTCTTCCAGATCATTTATGTATATCACAAACAACAGTAGCCCCAGCACTGATCCCTGTGGAACACCACTGGTCACCTTTCTCCATTTCGAGAAACTCCCTTCAACTACTCCTCTCTGTCTCCTGTTGCTCAACCAGTTCTTTATCCATCTAGCTAGAACACCCTGTACACCATGTGACTTCACTTTCTCCATTAGTTTCCGATGGGGAACCTTATCAAATGCCTTACTAAAGTCCATGTAAATGACATCTACAGCCCTTCCTTCATCTATCAACTTGGTCACTTCCTCAAAGAACTCTATTAAGTTAGTAAGGCATGATCTCCCCTGCACAAAACCATGTTGCCTATCACTGATAAGCCCATTCTTTTCCAAATAGAAATAGATTCTATCCCTCAGTACCTTCTCCAGCAACTTTTCCACCACTGACGTCAGGCTTACTGGTCTGTAGTTACCTGGAATATCCCTACTACCCTTCTTGTACAGGGGGACAACATTAGCAACTCTCCAGTCCTCCGGCACTTCACCTGTGTTTAAGGATGCTACAAAGATATCTGTCAGGGCCCCAGCTATTTCCTCTCTCGCCTCCCTCAGCATCCTGGGATAGATCCCATCCGGTCCTGGGGATTTGTCCACCTTAATATCCTTTAGCCTACCCAACACATCTTCCCTCCTTATGTCAACGTGATCCAGAGTAAACAAACTTCTATCTCTAATCTCAACAGTCATCATGTCCCTCTCCTCAGTGAACACTGATGCAAAGTAATCATTGAGAATCTCACCCATTTTCTCAGGTTCGACACAAAACCTTCCTTCCTTATCCTTTAGTGGACCAACCCTTTCTCTCGTTACCCTCCTGCTTCTTGTATATGAATAAAAGGCCTTGGGATTCTCCTTAATTCTGTTGGCTAAAGTTATTTCATGACCCCTTTTAGCCCGCTTGATTCCTCGTTTAAGATTGGTCCTACTCTCCCGATATTCCTCCAAGGACCGTTCTGTTCTTAGCTGCCTGGACCTTTATGTACGTTTCCCTTTTCTTCTTGGCTAGTCGCACGATTTCTCCTGTCATCCACGGTTCACGAATCTTTCCTTTCCTATCCCTTGTTTTCAAAGGGACATGCCTATCCTGCACTATCTTCAACCTATCTTTGAAAGCCTCCCACATATCAAATGTGGACTTCCCTTCAAATAGCTGTCCCCAATCCACATTTCCCAGCTCCTGCCGAATTTTGATATAATTGGCCTTGGCCCAGTTTAGTATTCTTCCCTTAGGACCACTCTCATCTTTGTCTACGAGTATTCTAAAACTTACAGAATTGTGGTCACTATTCCCAAAGAAATCCCCCACTGCAACTTCTACCACCTGGCCTGGCTCATTCCCCAACACTAGGTCCAATATGGCCCCTTCCCTAGTTGGACTATTGACATACTGCTCTAGAAGACTTTCCTGGATGCTCCTTACAAATTCTGCCCCATCCAGACCTCTGACACTAAGTGTATCCCAGTCAATGTTGGGAAAATTAAAATCTCCCATCACCACCACCCTGTTACCTCCACATCTTTCCATAATCTGTCGACCTATTTGTTCTTCTACCTCACGCTCACTGTTGGAAGGCCTGTAGTACAGCGCCAACAATGTAACTGCACCCTTCTTATTTCTCAGCTCTACCCATAATGCCTCACTGCTCAAGCCCTCCATAGTGCCCTCCTTTAGCACAGCCGTGATATCATCCCTGACCAGCAATGCAACTCCTCCCCCCCTTTTACTTCCTTCCCTGTCCTGTCTGAAGCATCTATATCCTGGGACATTTAGTTGCCAATCATCCCCTTCCTTCAACCAAGTCTCTGTGATCGCAATAATGTCATACTCCCAGGCACTAATCCAAGACCTAAGTTCGTCTGCCTTACCCACTATACTCCTTGCATTAAAGTATATGCACTTCAGACCACCAGTTCCTTTGCGTTCATCTGCTCTCTGCCTACTCTTCCCCTTGGTAATGCTAACTTCATGATCCTTACAGTCTCTAGTTTCCACCTCACTGTCTACTAGTCTTCTCCTCTGGTTCCCAGACCTCTGCCACATTAGTTTAAACCCTCCCCAACAGCCCTAGCAAAAACTCCCCCTAGGACACTAGTTCCAGTCTGGTTCAGGTGTAGACCATCCAATTTGTAATAGTCCCACCTTCCCCAGAACCGGTCCCAGTGTCCCACAAATCTGAACCCCTCCCTCCTACACCATCCCTCAAGCCACGTGTTCATCCTGCCTATTCTTTCATTTCTACCCTGGCTAGCACGCGGCACTGGTAGCATCCCTGAGATCACTACCTTTGAGGTCCTCCTCTTTAACTTCTCTCCTAGCTCCCTGAATTCTGCTTTCAGGACCTCATCTCGTTTTTTACCTATATCATTGGTGCCTATATGCACCACAACAACTGGCTGTTCACCCTCCCTTTTCAGAATGCTCTGTAGCCGATCGGTGACATCCCTGACCCGAGCACCTGGGAGGCAACATACCATCCGGGAGTCCCGTTTTTGGCCACAGAACCGCCTATCTACTCCCCTTACAATAGAATCCCCTATGACTATGGCCCTATGAGTCTTTTTCCCGCCCTTCTGAACAGCAGTGCCCGCCATGGTGCCATGATCCAGGCAACTGCTGCCCTCCCCTGGTGAGCCATCTCCCCCAACAGTATCCAAAACGGTATACCTGTTTTGGAGGGAGATGACCGCAGGGGTCACCTGCACTGCCTTCCTGCTCTTTTGGTCACCCATTCACTATCTCCCTCAGCAATCCTAATCTGCGGTGTGACCAATTCACAATTTGCTGCCCAAATAGATACTAATTCCTTACCTTCCTCACAATCTCCTGGTCTCCAACGTCACCTCCGCTCCGTCTCCCGCCGCTCCCGGTGAGGAAAAGACCGCTCGCCGCTCGAGGTAAGTTTTTAAACCTTCTTACCTTCCCGTCAGGCCTCTGGTGCTCGCTGCCGCTCTTCCCGCTTCGAACTGCCGCCGGCACCAAAATGAAGCTCAGGGAAAGTACTCAAACAAGAGGAAGAGAAAGGAGGTGTTTCAAAGACTCCCTGAAAGATTCCCTTAAGAAATGCAAAGAAAATCTCAACGCATGAAAGACCCTTGTTCAGAAGAAACTGACTTTGAGGAACCTCCTGTAGAATTCTTTGAGAACATCAGTCAGCAAGAGGAAATGTGAAAAAGGAACTGCAGAAAGGAATGCTAATGATATCAAGAGCAAGGACCAGTTCCAACTTCCAGAAACACCTGCCAAATGTGTGGTCGGTGATGTGGCTCTAGGATTGGGCTCAGCCACACAAGGAACCACAGGGCCCATGACCAGTGACACAGAATTTCTCAGTTCTAAAGGGTTGTGGCTTCACTCCGAGGCTGTCCCCTTGGGTCCTAGTCTCTTCTACTAGTGGAAACATGTTCTCCATGTCCACTCTATCCAAACCTCTCAGTATTCTTTAAGTTTCAATGAGACAAACTGCAAAACGAAGTAGCATTTTATCCAAAGGAATTGAGGCAATTGGTTCTTGATATTGAGATTAAAATGCATATTGCAGGTAGGAATTTCACAGCTGTCACTTCACTTTTTACAGTATTCTTTTGTCATTCTGCTGTCTTCCACACCTATCCTCTCAGTGTCAGTTCCTGGCAGGTGAACTACTGGTTTTTTTTCCCCTTCCTATTTAAAAACTTTCTGAAATGGCTCAGTAAACCTGACTCCATATATAATGCCTTATTAAGTCCTCAGGACTATGAAAGCCCTACAATTAATGAAGTACTTTTGAGGAATAGGCACCACTGTCTGTCCTGGCAAATGCAGAGGTCAACTTGTGAACAGGTATACACCCAAATGATCTGGTTATGTTGGTGCTTTTTGAGGGGGTGGGGTTTGGCCAGAACATTTGCTAATCCTTGAATTCTGCTGCAACCTTAACATGCCACTGGGTCTCGACTTAATATCTCATTCTAAAAAGAGGACAGCTCTGATTTTGCAACATGCTGTGTCTTACCATATGTGATTCCCGCACTGTGATTCTGACACTGTGATTCCTACAGGAGTTTGAGCTGATAATATTCCAGCAATACAAACTAGCTTTTGACCCACATGCAGTACCTTGTGTGCAGTCAGAGATGCTGCCAGCTGCTGGCTGTTGCTGGTCTTGTCTCTGCTGAACAGTGAAGGACGGGAGAGTACTTAAGGCAGAAGTCAAAGCACTATCCAGACTTTGTGACAATCTCTGCTCATGGGAAACCGCACCTATTAGAGATACAAACAAAAACCAAATGACTTATACACAAGTAATGTTCATCTCAAGCGGCAAGGAATCACTATCTCCAATTTAAAAAAATCAAAAGAACTGCACATGCTGTAAGTCAGAAACAAAAACAGAAGTTGCTGGAAAAGCTCAGCAGATTAGGCAGCATCTGTAAAGAGAAATCAGAGTTAATGTTTTGGGTCTGGTGACCTTTCCTCAGAAGTCATTATCTCCAACTGTTGAATTTAACCATCTCTCCTGGTAATTGAAGTGTGACACTTTGAAGTGCTACATATCCAGGCACCGATGGCAAGGTTACAAAACACAGACGCAGCCATTAAAATGACAGTACAGCAGTTAAATCAAAAGGGCAAAGAGAAAACTGTCACATACCAGAGGGGCAAGCAAGGAAGACATTTGGTCTATACAGTGAAGATATAATTTCCCAATTGTGTGAGCTAATGTTAGCTGGGCTGGTGGTATGGATATTACAAGTGAATCCATATGCTGAGGAAAGAAATGTAAATCAAGTTGGTTTACAATTCCTGATTTCAGTCCAGTGAACCTGCTGGAAACTGTACCCGAGTGGAGATGACAGCTTGATCCAACTCAAATTAAGAAATACATTATCTGACTATGTTGACCTGATGCACAGTAATTGGAGCAAGCGTGGAAAGAATTTAGCTCCCAATCTCCCAACCACTTAGGGTTCCTCTCATTTCCCTTCTGGCTCTGTTGGAGATTAATTACATAGCATTTGACAGCACAGATATGGAGAATTCAGTCCAACTAATCTGTGGCAGTGTCAATGCTCCTCATGAACCACCTCCTCGATTTCACTTCATCTTAACCTATCTATCATTCCTTTTCCCTTTGCAGTAACGTAACTTCCTCTTGAACGTATCTATGTTTACTTACCCCTGAGTTCCATATGCTCACAACTGTACATGGAGTCACAGAGATATACAGCACGGAAACAGACCCTTTGGTCCAACTTGTTCATGCTGACCAGATATCCTAAATAAATCTAGTCCCATTTGCCAGCATTTGGGCCCATACTGCCTCAACCCTTCCAATTCATAGACCCATCTAGATGCCTTTAAATGTTGTAATTGTACCAGTCTCCGGCACTTCCTCTGCCAGATCGTTCCACACATGCACCATCCTCTGTGTGATAAAGTTATCCCTGAGGTCCCTTTTAAATCTTTCCCTTCTCACCTGAAACCTATGCCCTCTAGTTTTGGACTCCCCCACCCCAGGGAAAAGACCTTGCCTATTTACCCTACCCACGCCACTCATGAATTTATAAACCTCCATAAGCTCACCTCCCACACTCCCGGAAAAACAGTCCCAGTCTATTCAGCCTCTTTCTATAACTCAAACTCTCCAACCCTGGCAACAAATCCTTCTAAATCTTTTCTGAACTCTTTCAAGTTTCGCAACATCTTTCCTACAGGAGGGAGATCAGAACTGCACACGGTGTTCCGCCTATCTAATGTCCTGTAAAGCCACAACATGACATCCCAACTCCTATACTCAATGCACTGACCAATAAAGGCAAACATACCAAACGCCTTCTTCACTATCCTGTCTACCCTTGACTCCACTTTCAAGGAACTATAAACCTGCACTCCGAGGTCTCTTTGCTCAGCAACACTCTCCAGAAACTTATCATGAAGTGTATAAGTCCTGCCCCGATTTGCCTTTCCAAAATGCAGCCCCTCACATTTATCTAAATTAAACTCCATCTGCTACTCCTCGGCCCATCTGATCAGGATCCCGTTGTATTCGGAGGTAACCTTTGCTGTCCACTACACCACCAATTTTGTAAACTTACTAACTATACCTCCTCTGTTCACATCCAAATCATTTATATAAATGATGAAAAGCAGTGGACTCAAATAAATAATTTTCTCCTAAATTCCTTTTTGTATTTATTGTTTGATACAGACTGATTGCCAGCTTGGGTCCACAATTACATTATTCTTCTATCATGTGTGACTACCAGGATAGCAGAAGGCAAACTATGCAAAATGCCACTTTTCCTATAATTTCTCAACACTCCCATGAGGAATGATCACTTGCTGGAGAATTGCTGACATTATCAAAAATCAAACCCTTCAGAAGATAAAAGCATTTAGACAGACACACAAATGGGCAAAGAACAGAGGGATATGGACCATTTGCAAATGAATGGGATTAGTTTAGAATGGCATCATGGTCGGCACAGCCACGGTGGGCTGAATGGCCTGTTCCTGTGCTGTACTGTTTTATTTTCTATAAGTGACAGAGAGAAAAAAAATGAAAGATAGTTATACCCAAATCTTGTGCGGGCTCCTGCATTTTTTTTGTTTCTGTTTTGAATCGCTTTTCACCACAGTCTAGCACAGCAGCAGAGTTCCCACTAATGCCCGCATTTAGTCCTCCTGAGGTTGGATTTGTCATTACGCCTTGTGGGGAGTCCGACTTTCTCTTCACTGCAGACGAGGCGACAAATCCAACATGAGTCCTCCCCACGACAGCGCGATCCGGTATCGTGATATGCAGCAGGAAATAATCCAGCCTTGCTTTCAGAGTCGAGTGAGGGACTGGTTTGGAATTCCGGCTGAAGGGAACATTTGTGAAGGGATCGTTTGGAAGTCTGCCCCACGTGGCTTCACACTGATTGTATTTGTCCAGAGTACTCTGATCAATCACTTTCCCACAGGGAAGCAACGTGGGGAGGACCATGATCTCAGAAGTGATGGGGTCCAGAAATTCTTCTGGAACATTCCCATGAGCCACTGAAGATCCATTAACATCTGGTTGTAGGCTGTCTCTCTGTGTTTCATTAGATTGCGAGACAGAAACATTTTTCTGCGTGTCTAATGGAACTGATTGTTCAGCTTTGTATTTCTGATAAACTTTGAAGGCACTTTCTATGACCTCACGAGGGCAAGACCGAGACGGTTGGCCCCATATGTCCACCCTCCTTAAGCACGGCAAACTTCCACCTGACACATAACTAATGCAGATCCTGAGGTGGTTTATATTCGTCAGTGAAAACTGACCCTTATTCCACAAATCCTGCACACAGGTACCATCAGTAACTGCAGAATGCTCAGTAAATTCATGAAAAGGAGCCCTGGATTTAAAAGCTTTATGTCTGAAGGACACTTTGTTTTGGTTTTCTAATGTGGCCTTCCCCACTAAAGTAAAAACATCATTGTCAGAAAAGGTCTGGTCTGCCAGTGGAGAGCTGGGTGTGGAAACTCCATTCCATGTCATATCCTTATTAGATGTGGTACATGTATAAATATCCAATCTCGAAGAGTTTTGCAAGCTGGCCGACACATCTATGTCGATCTTACACAGTTCCACATTAAACGGGAATGAAATGGTAACGTGTACAGGAGGTTTGATGAAGTATTCAGCACGGAATCCACATTTTCTTTTCACAGGGTCCGCAGATATCAGATTGCTCACCTCGAAGCCATCAGCACAGACCTGGGCAAAAAGATGATAAAAGACAGAGCACTTTTGTCACCGTGCACCTGATGTATTAGAAACCTCCTCCAGTTAATTCATCACAGAGCTATTGGGTCAAGCATCAGGAAGGTCAGGCCCAATTGCTCACTCCAGCGGCACTGGCCAGGTAGCAACTGGACATTACCTACAAGCTCTCTTTGTAAAGGGAGAGGAGGGGGAGGGAGGTTTGTTATTAGGTCCCCATTCTTGCTTCCCAGCTGACTTCCAAAGAAACCACTGGGAGAGCTATCGAAGTGGATGGCCCAGCTGCCTAAGATATACGTCTGATAGGGGGAATTATAGCATAGGTTCACTGGGCTGACATCAAGAATGCCAACACTATCTCATGCAGACAGACTGGGCCTGCATGGAGCTGGATGAACACAGCAGGCCAGGCAGCATCAGAGGAGCAGGAAAGCTGACGTTTCGGGTCGGAACCCTTCTTCAGAAATGGGGGGGGGAGGGGGACCGGGGGGGACGGGGGGAAGGGGGCTCTGAAATAAATAGAGAGAGGTGGGGGAGTGGTGATAGCAGGTAGATAGTGGAGTGAATAGGTGGGAGAGAAGACGGACAGGTCAAGGAGGTGGAGATGAAGCTAGTAAAGGTGAGTGTAGCTTGATGGTTGTGGGGATTGGTCAGTGAGGTGGGAGGAGTGGATAAGTGGGAGGGAAGATGGACAGGTCAATGAGGCGGGGTTGAGAGGGTGGGGACTGGTCTTGGGATGAGGTCCGGGGTGGGGAGATTTTGAAGCTAGTAAAGTCCACATTGAGACCATTGGGTTGTAGACTTCCAAGGCAGAATACGAGGTGCTATTCCTCTAGTTTCCGGGTGGCATTGTTTTGACACTGGAGGAGACCCAGGAGGGACATGTCATCTTGGGAGTGGGAGGGGGAGTTGAAGTGGTTTGTGAATTCAATGCATCGTTCTCTGCCACTTCTGCCACCTGCAATCTGACCCCACTACAAAGGATATATTTCCCTCCCCACCCTTGTCTGCTTTCCGGAAGGACCGCTCACTCCGTGACTCCCTTGTCTGCTCCACATTCCCCACTAGCCCCACCACCCCCAGCATCTTTCCCTGCAACCGCAGGTGGTGCTACACCTGCCCCCTCACCTCCATCCCAGGCCCCAAAAAAACCTTCCACATCAAACAGATGCTCACCTGCACATCCACTAATGTGGTCTATTGTGTCCGATGTTCCCGATGTGGCCTCCTCTGCATCGGTGAGACCAAGCAGAGACTCGGAGATTGCTTTGTGGAGCACCTATGCTCGGTTCGTGACAAATGACAACACCTCCCAGTCGCGAACCACTTCAACTCCCCCTCCCAATCCTTGGACGGCATATTCCGCCTTGGAAGTCTACAACCCAATGGTCTCAATGTGGACTTTACTAGCTTCAAAATCTCCCCACCCCCGACCTCATCCCAAGACCAGCCTCCCCTCTCATCCCTGCCTCATTGACCTGTCCGTCTTCTCTCCCACCTATCCGCTCGTCCCTCGTCATTGAGGAATCCCACCACTGCCTACCTACACTCACCTTTACTAGCTTCATCTCCGCCTCCTCGACCCGTCCATCTTCTCTCCCACCTATCTGCTCTACTATCTACCTGCTATCATCGCCCCCCCTCCCTCCATCTCTCTATTTATTTCAGAATCCCCTTCCCCTCCCCCATTTCTGAAGAAGGGTCCCAACCGGAAACGTCAGCTTTCCTGCTCCTCTGATGCTGCCTGGCCTGCTGTGTTCCTCCAGCTCCACACTGTGTTATCTCAGACTCCAGCATCGGCAGTTCCTACTATCTCTGTATTCATTAGAGTTTTGAAGGATGAGAGGGAGAGGGAATGTAAATGAAACACAAAATCCTAGCATGGTTGGACAGACTAGATCCAGGGAAGATGCTTTCCCTGAATCATATAGTACAAGGGACGCCCTTTAGCCCATCAAGCTATACTACCAAAATTATATTACTACCTACACTAGTCCCACTTTCCCACACCAGACTCATAAGGCTTGAATGTTGTGACACTTCAAGTGTTCATCTAAGTACTTTTTAAAGTTGTGAGGTTTCCTGCCTCAACTAGTTTCCCAGGCAGTGCATTCCAGACTCGCACCACCCTTTGGGTAAAAAGGTTTTTCCTCAAATTGCCTCTTAACCTCCTACTTTTCACTTCAAAATTATGCTCATTTATTATTGACCCATATGTCCAAGAGGACCATCTGCTCTCTGTTCACTGGGGAGTCTAAGACCAAACGGGACAGTCTCTGGATGAAGAGTAGACCATTTTGGACTGAGTTGAGGAAATTTCTTCATTCAAAGGGTAGGGAACCTATGGAATTCACTATCACAGAAAACTATTGAGGTCAAGTCAGTGAATGTATTCAGGAGACATATTTTCAGATATTAAAAGTATCAAGGGGCATGGAGAGAGAATGGGAATATGGTGTTGAGATAAAGGACCAGCCATGTTCATATTGAATGCACTGAATCAACTGTGCCTCTCAGTTCCAGCTGTCCCCACAAAGTGAAATATCGTCCTGGTAGTTACTCCATCAAATCTTGCCCCACATCCTGGATATTGTATTTTTGTGCTGTACATTCAATGTAATTAGTGAAGCCAAAAACATTCACCTCACCTTACTGCATGGTCAGAAATACCGAATTAATGAACTTCCATTCAACCCCACACTGCGTTTTCCCAGCTTGTGGTACATTACTTCTTGAAATAGAGAGCCTGCTCCCCATAGCTTTTCAATGCTGAGCTCCCAGCTGGTGGACTCTACTTTGAAAAGAATGCTTCACTGTTCAAATGCCCCACCTCGTGGTGAACAAGGAAGATGACGAGGAATCAGATCCAAGTGTCCAAAGTAACAAGAGACTGTCATAAAAAAAATCATGGGAGAAACCGTTTCCAACTGGTCTGAGATTCAGCGATTGGAGAACAAAGTTAAAAAGAATGGAGGCAGAAACTTTTTTTTTTTTTAAATGCAGTGGGCAGGTACTATGTAGTGGAATGCAATGCAATACCCTCCCGCATACAGTGAGGGAACAGCTTTAAGGCTAATGGATAAATATTTTTTTAAAAACTGGTGTGATAAATGGAACTAAACTCTGGCATGAATGGCCCCTGTATCTATATACTGTAAGTGTATTTCTGCCCCTGATTTTACCTATCTACCCAGCCCAGTGAGAAACTGAGTCAGGGTGGGGATCTGGTTTAATTAATGGGGTTAGTTACCTCCTCTGACTTTTCTATCATCTCCCTATGCCCTGTCATTAACCTGCTCTTGTGAAAAAAAAAAGCAGCGGGAGGCCTTGTTTCAAACATGCAGTTAGTCATCTACAATTATCAAATCCTTGAATGGTTTTGGCACAGAAGAGGGCCACCCCTGCCGGTGCTGGCTCCATGCAGGAGCAACTCAATTAGTCTCACTCCCTCCCCCTGTCCAGGTGGAGCCTCAGCAGGTCATGTGTTTGGAGTGGGGAGAGGGAGCTGCTGATTTTGGGGAGTTTAAGGATAGTATCAGCTCCTCAGTCTGGCAAAACCAGATAGAAGCCAGATTCCGAGACTGGCATGCTCTTCTGGGCATCCCTGATACCGTGGGCTATTACCCCACCCCTACATCCAGTCAATCTGTTCGCAGCCTCCATGAACTGTTGGAATCTATCTCCAGAGTGCTGCCATCAGTTAGCCTGACAATGCAGCTCGTCTGCAAGTTACTTCAAGGAAGCTCACGCATTAAGATGGACTGTGCTGCTACATCCCTGGCTTAACCTGACTGCTCCCTGAGCTATTCCTTCTCCTCATTAATACTGGGCTCTGTGACCAGAGTGCTCTACAACTATTTGAGTGATTTTCAGAGCATCGGTTTGCTTATGTTTTCAGTTCATGTGATAATTGAAAACCGAAAGGCAGTACGAAACAAATCCATGTCAATGTATTTTTTTTGCCTCATTTGAGCAGCATTCTGGCAGCTCAGGCTTTAAAGGTTCTCCAGAACAAGTGGCTATTGGGAAATGAGAAATAAGTACTGAAAATGGTGCAGAGAAAATTCATTTCACATCGGCTGTCATTAGCAGTCCACTAAAAATGAAGCAATAAATGCTAACTTAACTATTCTTTCCTCAAGAAATAACAGGTCCCGAGAGGTCATTCACAAAGCTGCCCACAATTTATTTTTTATTCATTCATTTAGGAGATGTGGGCATTGCTGGATGGGCCAGCATTTCTTGGCAATCCCTAGTTGACCTTAAGAAGGTGGTGAGCTACCTTCTTCAACTGCTGCAGTTGATGTGCTGTAGTCGATGACCCACAATGTCTTTAAGGAGGGAATTCCAGGATTTTGACCCAGTGACACTGAAGGTATGGCAATATACGTCCAAGTCAGGATGGTGAGGGGCTTGGAGGGGGAACGTGCAGGTTGTGGTGTTGCCTGGCATTTGCTCCCATTGTCCTCTAGCTAGAAGTGGTTGTGGGTTTGTAAGGTGCTATCTGAGGATCATCGGTGAAATTCTGCAGTGCATCACACTGCTGCTACTGAGCGTCGGTGGTGAAGGGAGTGGATGTTTATAGATGTGGTGCCATTTAATTTAGCACAACTGTTGTTAATTCAGTAATCTCTCTCAACTAGCATACACCAGGATGGCTGATGCGTCTTCTCCTGAGGATGAGACAGGAGAATATGAACTGCTTTCGTGTCCAGTTATAGTTAATATAGTAAATGTAATTGCTCTATACTTTTGAGTATCAGTGCTGGCATCATGTGTTTTTGTTTCTGAAACTATAATTCCGTTATAACATACAGTTACATACCATCCAGAGTACAGGAATAGGTCAATTAGCCCAATTGCTCCATGCTACGGCTTGTGCTCTGCAAAGAGCTCGGTGTCAACTTCATCCTATTGGCATATTCTATGCCTTTCTCCCTCACAGGGTTTAGTTAGATTTATCTTTGTCATTTGCCTTACCCACTCCCTTTGGTAGATGTCTAATCTGTGGTCTACTTTGAATAATGTCATGGGATATTTCACTTCTACTCCAAAAAACAGACTTAATTACATTTTGAAGTAAATTGTATCAGCCAGTGCCTTAATCTGTGATCACGGGTGAGAAAATAATTACTTTGCAAGTCAGAGAAACCAGCTGTTCTTCAGCATTTCACCTCCCATCCCGTTACCTTGAAAAACAACCCTTAGATAAACAGAGGTGTTTTACAAGCTATTAGCAAGATAGGTTCTACATTTCTTTGCAAATTCAGCTAATTACAGATCAAAATTACTCTTTACCTTATTGCACTGAATCCTTGGGCTGAAGTGCGGGAGACAGAAGTTTAACGTCATTCCTTGTAGTTGAAGCAAGGGCAAGTTCTAACTGAAGCTTCTTCTGTAACAGGGGAAGTATGTCAATAAGTTAGCTGTAGTCATATAATCACGTGCACCATAGCAGTGAATGAGCTAAGTGCAGGATCTTAGAAGGTGTGACAAATATTTTCCCCCTTGTGGGAGAGTCTAGGACCATCACAATAGGGGTTACACATTTAAGACAAGGATAAGGAGGAACTTCTTCTCTTAGAATGTAGTGAATCTATGGAATTCTTTACCACAGAAGGCCATTGAGACTTGGTCATTAATTATATTCACGGCTGAGACACATAGATTTTTAATTAGTAAGGGAATTAAAGTTTGAGGAAAACAGCAGTAGAGTTCAAGATTATCAAATTAGCCTTGAAAGGTGAAGCGGACTCCATGGGCTGATCGGCTTACGTCTGCTCCTACATATTATAGTTCTTGGTCTTCCCATATAAACTTCCAGGGATTGAAATTTTATCCACTACATAATGTTAAACCTAAAGTAGGTATCTGTACAATAACAAGGTCAAGTGAATTTGTTGCAACAATGATTGGCCATTGCTCAGATTTACACAGAATAAAATAACACTTTGGTGTTTCCGTGATATCTGGTTTAAAACTCTGGTTAGACCCACTTGGAATATTGTGTTCAGTTCTGGTCACGTGTCACATTTCCCGCAACTCATCCCTCACACCCCCTCTCCGTAATAACAACCAAAACAGAATCACTCTCATCCTCACGTACCACCCCATCAACCTCTGATCCAACACATCATCCTCCGGCACTTCCGCCATCTGCAATATGAGCCCACTACCAAAGACATTTTTCCCTCCTCACCCTTATCTGCTTTCCGGAGGGACCACTCTCTGTGTGACTCCCTTGTCCGCTCCAAACTCCCCACTAGCCCCACCACCCCTGGCAGTTTTCCCTGCAACCACAGGAAGTGCTACACCTTCCCCTACACATCCCCCACACCTCACCCCCCATCCCAGGCCCCAAGAAAACCTTCCACATCAAACAGATGTTCACCCGCACATCTGCTAATGTGGTATACTGTATCCGCTGTTCCCGATGTGGCCTCCTCTACATCGGGGAAACCAAGCGAAGGTTTGGAGACTGCTTTCTGGAACGCCTACGCTCGGTTCGCGACAAACAACTGCACCTCTCAGTCGTGAACCATTTCAACTCCCCCTCCCACTCCTTGGACGACATGTCCATCCTGGGCCTCCTGCAGTGCCACAACGATGCCAACCGAAGGCTGCAGGAACAGCATCTTGTATTTCACTTGAGAACGCTGCAGCCCAATGGTATCAATGTGGACTTCACAAGCTTCAAAATCTCCCCTCTCCCGAATGCATCCCAAAACCAGCCCAGCTCAACCCCGCCTCCCTAACCTGTCCATTCTTCCTCCTTCCCATCCACTCCTCCCACCTCAAGCCCCAATCCCATCTTCTACCTACCAGCCTCATCTCGCCTACTTGACTTGTCCGTCCTCCCTGGACTGACCTATCCCCACCCTAACTCCCCACCTACACTCACCTTTACTGGCTCCATCCCCGCCTCTTTGACCTGTCTGTCTCCTCTCCACCTACCTTCTCCTTTATCCATCTTCCATCCCCCTACCTTCCTCTCCCTATTTATTTCAGAAACCCCTTCCCCTCCCCCATTTCTGAAGACGGGTCCAGACCCGAAACGTCAGCTTTCCTGCTCCTCTGATGCTGCTTGACCTGCTGCGTTCATCCAGCTCTACACCTGGTTGTCTCAGTTTCTCCAGCATCGGCAGTTCTCACTATCTCTGAACCAATGAATGGATGTAGTCCAAAAGCAGTGAATTTGTACTTAATCTTTATGAAGCTCCGGTCAGGCCCTAACTAGATGCTTGCATCCAGTTCTGGTCACCACACTAAGAAGAGTTGTGAAGGTCCTTGAGACAGTACAAAGGATATCTACCAGAATAGTTCCAGCAATTAAGGATTTTAGCTACAAGGTTGAGTTGGAAAAGCTGGTGTCATTCTCCTTGGAGTAAGAAATATTTGATAGAAGTAGAAATATTATGACTGGTTTAGATAAGGTAGGAATGAAATGAATGTGCAGAGCTTGGGGAAGGAGAGTGAAATTGACTGGATTGCTCTGCAGAAAGCCAGACTCAGTGGGCCAAATGGATTCCTTTAGTGCTACAAGTGACTATTTCATTGGCAAACTTATGGGAATGTGACTAAATATAAAATGTGGACAGGTTGTGGCAGGCAAGTGGCTAATTTACAGGTAATAAGTTTTACTCCAGAGAATGAGATAGGGCATGTTAGCTTTCCATTTTAAGAAAGATTGAGAAACCTGGATTGAATGAAAAATGGAAACTCAGTTGGTCAAAGCAAATGGTGTTACCCTACTAGGTCAAAGGTGATGAGACCTGAAATCATGAGGAAAATGTAAGGGGCTGAAACACAGTTCTAAAGGTCAGGTTCAATTCAACAGGGATAAGTTTGAACCTCTAAATTTCAGAAAAACAAGTGAAATATATTTCTGAAGATGTTGCCCACCCACCACAATTCTCACGTGCTTGATGAGGTCACACAGATGTTATGAAAATACTTAATATTCAATATTGCTTAGCAGGCATAGCTTTTGAGTGAAAATAATTTTGTTCTTTTGAAACTGCAATCAAAGAAACATCTCAAAATCTTATTTCCTCAACAAACTGTATCTACAAAATCTTCAGAGACAACCATGTGTGACCAGTAACTTGACTACAGCAACCAGAACATCACAGCAACAGACTGCAGTACATTTCACACTTTATGCTTTTGATTTCAAGAACAACCCGTTGGCCAAAGTCAGAAACCCAAACTCTGCAATGAAATCTATTCATCTTTTTCCCTGAACAGTGAGCGTGTGTGAGAAATGAGGGTATATATTCAGTGGGATAAACATTAACACTAGAACATTATTGTTCACGTCCATCAACCAGTTGTTGCATTTAACTGAATAAGTTCAGTTTCAACAGCAGACCAATAATTGTGTTTATTAACGAAATCTGTCAACTAGGTTTCTTATTTTAAACTTGACTACGTGTTTGGTGATCTTGGTAACTGGAAAAAAGTACTTTTAACTTAGATAAATAAAACAAAGAAATGTGGATATTGGAGATCTGAAAAAAAAAGCAAGAAATTGCTGCTGAAACTCAGCAGGTCTGGCAGCATTTGTGGGTAGAGACTAAAGTTAACGTTTTGTATCCAGTGACTCTTCATCAGAACTGATAGCACTAGGACAGTCCAAACGTGTGCAGGCTAGGTGGATTGGCCATGCTAAATTGCCTGTAGTGTTCAGGGATGTGTAGATTAGGTGGGTTATAGGGGTTCAGGTCTGGGTGAGATGCACCAAGGGTCGGTGGGGACTTGTTGGGCCGAAGGGCCTGTTTCCACACTGCAGGGATTCTATGAAAAACTGGAATTTATGCTGAAGATAGGTTTGGTGGAGGCAGTGGTGGGGGAAGAGAGGAGCAGATCAACGGCGCTGAAGCCCAGAAAGAGAGAGATATGAAAGGGGTAGGTAAATGAGGGGATTATGGATGGCAGGCCAGTACAGAAGAGAAGCTGATTAAGTGATAATGAGAGCTGAGGGTAGCAGAGAATGGGTAGTCTGTGCTGAAAACTAACCACGTAATGTGATAACAGGCCTGACAGTGGGTAAAAATGAGTTGGCCACGTTAAAAGCAACACATGTCATAACAGTACCAAATTGGAAGGCGGGGTGGGGGTGTCAAAAGCATAGAAGGATGGAATCAGTATCTAGAGATATTGAACTCAATGTTGAGTCCTAGACGCTATGGGGTCCCCAAGTGGATCACAAGATGCTATTCTTCCAGTTTGCACGGAGGCCCTTTGGAACATTGCAGCAGGCCTGTGACAGGAATGTTGGCATGGGAGCGCGATGGTGTGAAGGGGCAGATGACTGGAATTTCTCATTTACGTCCTGACCAATGGAATGGTGGAACTAGAACAACTTCTATTCCTTCAGCGACTTGGAGACAGAAAGGACTGCAGATGCTGGAAGCTAGAGTCATAAATTGTGAAGCTGGAAAAGCACAGCAAGTCAGACAGCATCTGAGGAGCCGGAGCTCCTCGGATGCTGTCTGACCTGCTGTCCTTTTCAGCTCCACATTTTTTGACTGTACTCCTTCAGTCTCTGTTGGAACACAGCATTGTTGGATTGGCCACATGGAGTCTTTGAACACGAACTTATTAGTATACCTGATGTGCTATCACTGTATATATTTAAGGCTGGTATTGGAAGATTTTTGATTTCTAAAGGAATGTGGTCATGGAGGAGAAGCCACAACAGTAAGATTGAGCTTTTCATCTGTTACATTTTCAGCATTTAAAACGGAAGCTGCCATTAGATATTTTTCACATAAGCCTTACAAATCAACCTCAATTAGTTTAGTTATTTTGTTACATTTACCGTAAACATTAACACTGAAAAACTTCACAAAATAGTAAAACTGGAACTACTCAACGTAGAAACATAAAGCAAGCAAAATATTTTTCCACTCACTGTTCATACAGCAGCCTGTTTGAAGCCAGGCAAAGAGCAGTTAAGAAAAATTTGACCGTGGCAAACTAAGTTAGAAGAGGCCCATACATTCCAGAGATAGGTAGGTTCTTGATTAATAAAGGGATCGAGGCTTACAGGAAGGAGGCAGGAGAATGGTGTTAAGAAATTTATCAGCCATGATTGAACGGTGGAGTTGACTTGATGGGCTGAATGGCCTAATTCTGCTCCTGTATCTTTTGGCCTGATGGAACACATGCAATTGAAACAGGCAGCTGTGAACCTGTTGGACTATAACCTGGTGTCGTGTGATTTTTGACCTTGTCCTCCCCAGTCCAACACCGGCACTTCCACATTGTGCACAGGTAACAGCCTCACTACATCAGGGATTACCTCCATCAATCCTTCCAAATCCATGTCCTTCTTTCTCTCAACTTCATATCTGAATCACTGCAGTCAGCTCTCAAAGTCACAAATGCAACATGGTATGTGAGTGTAACGAAAATAAATTCTTCCATAATGAGGAGGAATTTCTCTCAGAGGGTTGAGTGTCTTTGGCACTCCTTGCAATAGAGAGCTGTGGGGGCAGAGTCCTTGTGCAAATTTAAGGCTGAGATATATAGATTCTTGGGGAGTTGGAGAATCAAGGACAATGGGGAAAGAGCAGGAAAAGTGGATGTGAGGAATGTCCAATGCTCCTATTGAATGCAGAGCAGGCTTTGGGCTGAACAGCCTACTCCTGGTCCTATTTCTTATCATCTTATCTGCCTTGTCACAATCGGTAATCTTTAACATGGCCAACCACACTACCCACCAACAATGCCCCTCGCCTCCATCGTTCAGTAGTTGGGGCCATCTTTGCCCAGTTACATTATCCTTCCATTGTTACACCAATATAGGGGAGAGATCTTTAGCCCTGTCTGATGTGATGTCTTGCAGCATGGCATGTAGACCACAAGCACAGTAATGGCACTCAGGACTACCCCAATGCCATCTCTCGACATTACAATGATTTTAGAATAGTCACGCTGCTTGTTCAACTTCTGGTAATAGTTGAGCAGAGATTTCCTCCAAACAGTGGCAAAGAACAAAGAACAAAGAAAACTTACAGCCCAGGAACAGGCCCTTCGGCCCTCCAAGCCTGTGCCGATCCAAATCCACTGTCTAAACCTATCGCCCAATTCCTAAGGATCTGTATCCCTCTGCTCCCCACCTACTCATGCATCTGTCCAGACGCACCTTAAATGAATCTACCGTGCCTGTCTCTACTACCTCTGCTGGCAACGCGTTCCAGGCACCTACCACCCTCTGTGTAAAGTACTTTCCCTGTGTATCCCCCTTAAACTTTTCTCCTCTCACCTTGAACGCGTGACCCCTCGTTATTGAATCCCTCACCCTTGGAAAAAGCTTATCTCTATCAACCCTGTCTATACCCTTCATGATTTTGAAGACCTCAATCAGGTCCCCCCTCAATCTCCTTTTTTCTAATGAAAACAATCCTAACCTACTCAACCTCTCTTCATAGCTAGCACCTTCCATACCAGGCAACATCCTCGTAAACCTTCTCTGTACCCTCTCCAAAGCTTCCACATCCTTTTGGTAATGTGGCGACCAGAACTGTACACAGTATTCTAAATGCGGCCGAACCAAAGTCTTGTACAATTTTAACATGACCTGCCAGCTCTTATACTCAATACCCCGTCCGATGAAGGCAAGCATACCATATGCCTTCTTGACCACTCTATCCACCTGTGCAGCCACCTTCAGGGTACAATGGACCTGAACTCCCAGATCTCTCTGCTCATCAACTTTTCCCAAGGCTCTTCCGTTTACAGTATAGTTCGCTCTAGAATTAGACCTCCCAAAATGCATCACCTCACACTTGCCCGGATTGAACTCCATCTGCCACTTCTCCGCCCAACTCTCCAGTCTATCTATATTCTCCTGTATTCTTTGACAATCCCCTATGCTTTCTGCTACTCCCCCAATCTTCGTGTCATCTGCAAACTTACTGATCAGACCACTTATGCCCTCTTCCAGATCATTTATGTATATCACAAACAACAGTAGCCCCAGCACTGATCCCTGTGGAACACCACTGGTCACCTTTCTCCATTTCAAGAAACTCCCTTCAACTACTACTCTGTCTCCTGTTGCTCAACCAGTTCTTTATCCACCTAGCTAGAACACCCTGCACACCATGTGACTTCACTTTCTCCATTAGTTTACGATGGGGAACCTTATCAAACGCCTTACTAAAAGTCAAATCTATGGTCTTCAGTTCCCACTGCTGACTCCATCCCAGGTGACCAGGTAATATATTTTAAATGGTCTTGTTTGTAAGATAAATATTGGCCAAGATACTGTGAAAATTGGCCTGTTCTTCTTTGAAATGGTGTCGGGGATATTTTACACCCAGCTGAGAGGCCGACTTCAGTTTAATGTTCTGTTAGAATGACAATGACCAACATAGCACTCCCTCAGGGCTGCACTAGGAGAGTTGGATCATATTCCAGTGCTCAGATGTCTAGATTGAGGTGCCACTTCAACCTTTTGAGGTCAGACATATGCGTACTACCATCTGAGCCACACAGAGTGCCATAACATTACATGTTTCAAGATGTATACACTTCACACCGATTGAGGTGTCGACGATTTAGTGGGCATTTACAATACTCGCTATTTGACTTTAATTAGTTTTGTGGCACAAATGTTGTTGGTACTAAAAACAGTACAATGATAGATTGACTCTACAAAACTCCAAGATTGGGAAGGAAATTGTTTTTAAAATAGAAGTTCTGCTGAGCACAGTCAGGCAGCAACATGTTTGCATGATCCACTGCACTATTCCTTAGTTGTTAAAGGAAAGACAGTAGCCAGTGTTTCTGCTCTCATTTGCTGCTCAATGTCTCTCAGGATCATGTGTATCTGCATGTACAAAGAACAACAAAAATTACAGTACAGGAACAGGCCCTTCGGCCCTCCAAGCCTGCACCGACATGAATGTGAACAACAGGCAACAAGAATTAAGCTGAGGAGAAATACTCAAAAAGTACACAAAACTTTGAAATCTCTGCCTCACAGTAGTTTGGTTTCTCCTTTCTGGGATAAAATTAAGACTGAGATATGACAGATTTTTGGCCTCTTGCAATCAGACGGAACGAGAGGAAAGGCAGGAAAGTGAGGTTGAAGCCCAAAACCTGCGCAGCAGGCTCAAGGAACAATGTGGTCTACTCTGTTGAAGGGTATAGGCCCGAAACATCAAGCTTTCCTGCTGTGCTCATCCAGCTCCACACCTTGTTATCTCGGATTCTCCAGCATCTGCAGTTCCTATTATCTCTGGTCTACTCTTGCTCTGTTTTGTAAAGCTCCTATGTTAACAGGAGGTTTCCCCCTTCTCCACAGAATAGCACTCTCAATTCTTTAGAATCTCCACAGTGGAAGAACAAATACTTCAGCAACATACTTGTTAGGGTTCAAAAGTGTACCCGAGCAGATATGGGGACCTTTGGGATAGGAGAAAAATAAACAAAGCACTGTAAAAAGTAAGCAGAAACAAAACTATTTAAAAAAAAAGTCTTAATAGCTTTTTTTATTGGAACCAAACAGCTAATTATTTACATCTATAACTCAATTAGCAGACTGACTAAATTCAATTGCGCAATTCAAATACAGCTTCTGGCATCAGCTCCCAAAAAACAAATATTTCATCATAAATCAGTGAAATGAGTTTGATGGAAAACCAGTACTGTAAGTTGTTTTTATTGTATTAAATTCAGCAATTAAATATAACTTTAAAAAGACATGTTCACTCTCTGGAAGGCACCCCCTCTAACTCAATCCAGTGAACTGTAGAGTTTCTGATGCAAGTAGGACAGTTTCTCAGACCGAGTTCGTTTGAGTAATGGGAACCATTCCCAGTGGGGCAGTTCTACCACCACATAGCCAGCTTTAACTAGCTGTCTCCTCTTCATACTGTGTAACCCCAGGAGAATGTGGGTACCATAGCAGTACTGATTGCGGTTGGATACCTGAATAGCGAGTTTTCTAATCTCTGATGTGCCCTGAGGCTGGGTGGCAGCTTTCTCTATTGGAATTTGTGTATTCGTTAATGAGTTTAAAAGACCATCTGTTAGGGGCACTCCACTTTGAAACAGCTTTAGATTCAACCCTGAATGAACACCACCTTCAAACCCAGTTCTGAGCACATTGTGAGTTCTCTCAGCCACATGGTTAGGCTGACTTTTCAATGTTGAGCTGACAGCTCTGCATTTTGCGAGTTGGGAAATTAACTTGTCTGTGACAGGAACGCTGCTAAATTTGAACTCGAGTTTCTGCGCCTTTTCGCTCAGTGCCTCCAGGTTAAGTGGCAGCGGCTGGCCGGAGGCGTCAAAGTGCACCTCGAGGTCGGCCGACCTGGTGTGAGGCAGTATCAGATGGTTCTTGACAAACTGCGGGCCGCCCAGCATGACCTGCAGCAGCCCAGCGGCTTCCAGTACCTCCGGCTTCACGCAGATGTCCTGCTTGGCGAAATCCCACAGCATTTGTGTCACCTCCTGCTGCAAGTGCAGGGGGAGGCGGTGCCCACTGTAATCGGGGCACTCGATGGCCACTGTCCCATCCAGCGTGAAGAGATCTTTCTTCAATTCGAAGGGACTCTCTACCGTCGCCAGCTGGACAAACGGTGGGCTCAGAGCAACGTCGATGAGATGGTGGGGGAACCTCCTGGTAAAAGCCAGGGCCAGCAGGCTGGTGAGGAAGTGCTCCGGGAAGCGCTGGAACTCGTGCATTTTGCGGTGCATCTGCTCGGTCAGGCTGGAGAAGAAGACCTCAGCGTTCTCCGGCTCGTAGTTCAAACTGGAGAACGACCACAGGTACTTGGCGACGTCTTTGCTTCTGCAGTAGTGCACTTTGGAGGGGAGCTTGGACGCGGCGGCCTCCAGGAGGCGCTCTTCCCGGAAGTGCAGGGACGCACACGCCAGCACGATGTGCATGACCCCCTGGGTGCCGATACTGGGAATCCTCTGTGGCACCACTTCTCCTAGCCGCTGTAGGAAAGGCAAGTGATCCACATGGGTGTAACGGAACATTTTCATCACGTTTACCAAGCTGTAATTGCTAACATCGCCCATCCTCGCGGCCACCTTGTCACCGATCTGTTTCATCAACTGCTCAGAAAACCCATTCTTGGACTTGAAGAAACCGAGGCAGACGGCTCCCACTTCCTCCAGGTTCATCTGCTCCAAGTGTGCGGAGACTAGCGTCTCCAACTTCCGCATCAGCTCGGGAGGGGCCCGGCGGTTCTCCCCGATCACGTACAGGAGTTGGACAAGCTGTGGCATGGTCAGGTCCTTCCACCGCAGCGCTGTATAGCTCAGCATGATCGCCACATAGTGTGGTGCTCCACGTCCCAGACAGCGCCACAGGTCAGCCACCAACAGAAGCTGGTTGAACCCCATGTCCCACACACGGTGGCAGAACTCTGACTCGTAGCTCTTCAGCAGCGTGTGGGGTGAGGAAACCTGAAGGCGGACCACGGCTTCGAAAAGCTGGAGGAGTTGTGGCAACGTGAACGCAGCCCGATTGTCGACGCTGTACCGGCAGAGCATTGCAAACCGAGAATCTGCCTTTACCGCTGTTTGCTGTTCACCTGGCAGCCGGCTGAGCCGATAGAAAAAGTCCACAATATTCTCCGGGGTCAGGCTACTCTTCAGGAAGGAGACATTACGCAGAATCTTCTGGCCCTCCTCCATAGACAGTGGCTCCCCCTGCTCTGAGCTGTCAAAACAGAGATCCCTGTAAGCATCCCTAAGTTTCTGAAAGCCACGAGGGTCCTCTTTCGTGTCGTAGATCTCTACAATGTCAGTGTCCAGCTTCTGCTTTGAGTTGGCAGGCCACTGGCCAGCAGTGTACTGCACCTCATCAGATTTATTACTGGCCAGTTCCAGCAGAGTGTTCCTGACACTGGACAGGCGGCGAGAGCATGTCACTGTATAGGTGTTACACACTTGTTTGATTCCCACGTTGGATGGAATATTTTCCGGTAAAAGGGACAAAGCATCGCTGTAATCATCCACCTCACTGGCAGCGTTCTGCTTTGGCCTCCTTTTGGTGCTGCTGTAAGCTGCTGGGTTAGAATTAACTTTATAGTCCACTAACCCAGAGGAGTCCTTGGACAAGCAGAAGGTGGTCTGGCCATACCTTGCACCTTGCTTGTTGTTAACTCCCTTTACCTTTTCTTCAGGTTTTCTCATTTCACCACACTCACTGGGTTTTAAATATGTTCGACGGTTGCAGATTCTTCTGGGCAGCTTCCGCCAGATGACAGCAGCCATGTTCACCAACAGTGTGGGTCTCAGATTGTGTCCAGTACTGAAAAAAGGTAGAAGAATAAGTAACTTTGATGCTTTGAGAGTTTTCATGATCATCTGCACTTATCATTCAATGGTGAATTTATCATTTGCACTGATGGATTGGCAACCGCAGTTCACATCCAACAAAGTTTGGTAAAATCAAAACACACAAGGGAAGTTGTTTCTGTACAGCAGAATCCACTGTCAAAATCTACACAATTTATTTTGGGTAAAGTTCCAGCAGGATATCACCTGCACTGAGTATGGTACACCATCCTTCATCCCATGGGTTGTGAAAACTGATAAAATTCTCATTTAGCCCTTACCACCGGATCAGTTAATTGGCCTGCTATTCTTTCCACTAATTCACTCATGGGGAAGTGTGAAGACAGCAATCTAAGACAGTCACTAAGAAATCCAACAGTGAATTCAGAAGAAGCCTCTTTACCTAGAGTGTGGTGAGCCTGTGGAACCTCCCCACTTCCATCACAGAGAATGGGCGAAGCAAATAGGATGGAGATTGATACTATATATAAATGTCAACGACCAAACAATGCTAGATAAATTTAATCTCTCTCATTGTGGATGATTATTTGACTGGAAACGTCTGTACAAGGGAAGATATTGAAGACACTTCAGCCTTTTCCACCGGTCGAACCCAATAAATAGCAGTCTATTAGTGTGTTACATTGGAAGAATCAAAATAAGCTAATTATCTGTTTATTAAACAATGCCCAGGAGAACTCATTTAAATGACATACGGTACAAACTTTCAATGGACAAAAGGATACAGAACCACTGACAGTAACGCTGTGTTATTGAACTATTTACACTTAATGTAGAACTTTAGCCACAATAATTCTTGACAGAATAATCCACTACAGCATTCAGGGATACAACAACAAACTGTTAGGTTATAAGACATTCAAACAAAAGCACTTTCACAGTGCAATTCTTTTTAAGATCCTGAGTAGCTGGGCTGCCTTATTCACAATTACCATTCTAATGGATCAGAAATAGCTGTCAAATTATTAATAAACTTCAGGACCATTTGGCTGCAACATCTCCAGTTTAAGAAGAACCTTTCATTATAATGATCAAGACAAAGTTGTTTTAATTTGAGCACTTTAACTTTGTAACCACACCTGAGTATTTCCAGAGCTGACCTGCCTTAGTAGCTTCACTTCCTCCCTTTGTGAGGAAGGAGAATTTCTGGAATCCACTTAACTTCTGACAACACCATCAAGATTTGGAGACCAACAGGCAGAAAACGGGAGGCAAAATAATGGACCAAACCTTAACTTCAGGGCCTCTAACAAAAAGTAAAAAAATGGTAACTTGTTTCTTCTAATGATCCTTCACTTCCTCAAATGTTGGAACATTAGGTATGTGAAATGTATCTGCTCCCTGTTAAGAGAAGGAACCCAAGAAACAAAACTGGTCTAACAGCAGTTACTGTCTTTGAACGCTAAAGATACTCAGTCTAATCTCATAATAGCTACTGTCACCAAGCACTATATTGATAACTGTATCCAAAGAACTTCATTCAGCTCTCCCTGATAGGCATGTGCATGAGATTAAGTGGGGCACAACATGAAAGTCTTTGAGTGGGCTCGGGAAACAGAAATTAATAGCTTCAGCTAGATTTTGATTTGTTGAAAAATTACAACTACTTATTTTTATATAGCACCTTCAACACAAAGAAATGTTCCATTTTGCTTTAGAGGAACATTATAAAGTAAAATATGACATCTAGTCAAAGTAGAATTTCGTTCAGAAGGTCAAAGAATGTCTTAAAGAGGGAATGGGGTTACAAAGACATAAAAATGTCGGGAGAAGATTCCAAAGCATAGGGTTCTGGCACTAAAGACAACATCTCCAATAGCTGAGCAATTGAAAGTGAGAACGCAGAAGATCTCAGAATTAGAATTCTCAGATCTTAATCCTAGTCTACTCAACTAATTCTATTTTCATTAGAAAGACAGAGATTGAGGGGGACCTGATTGTGGTCTACAAAATCATGAGGGGTATAGACAAGGTGGATAGCAAGAAGCTTTTTCCCCGGGTGGGGGACTCAATTACTAGGGTCATGAGTTCAAAGTGAGAGGAGGAAAGTTTACGGGAGATATGCGTGGAAAGTTCTTTACGCAGAGGATGGTGGATGCCTGGAACACGTTGCCAGCAGAGGTGATAGATGCAGACACGTTAGTGTTTTTTTAAGATGTATCTGGACAGGTACATGGATGGATAGGGAGCAAAGGGATACAGACCCTTCGAAAATAGATGACAGGTTTTGACAAAGGATCTCGATTGGCGCAGGCTTGGAGGGCCGAAGGGCCTGTTCCTGTGCTGTAATTTTCTTTGTTCTTTGTTGTTCTAGAGGATCACAGGTCTCATGAGTTGTGAAGATTACAGGTAGTCTGCAGGTTGTGAATGGGTTCCCTTCAAGTCCATTTGCAAGTTGATTTGTACATAAATCAGAACACAACATAGGACAAAATAAAAAAACTGTCCTATCTAGGAGGAAATATTCATAAGGTGAATCTTTAGTGTCACAACCCTGTATGGGATTGTGTTCATAAACTGGACATTTGTAAATCAGAACCCTCGTATAGAGACTTTTTTTTAATAAATTCAATTGTGCTGTAGGTGTTGCAGGCTAGGCCAGCATTTATTGCCCATCTTAATTGTCCACAGGGTAGTTAAGATTCAACCATCAAGAGTGAAGAGTCAAATATCCCTATCCTCAATGATGGGAGAGACCAGCACAACACTACAACAATCTTCAGCCAGAAATGTTCAAGTGGATGATCCATCTCCACCACCTCCACTGGTCCCCAGCATCAGAGACATGAGTCTTCAGCCACTGCAGTTCATTCCATGTGTTATCAAGAAATGGTTGGAGGCACTGGATACTGCAAAGGCTACGGGACCTGACAACGTTCTGGCAATAGTATGGATGATTGGTACTTCAGAACTTGCCACAAGATCTCCCACCACAGTTACAACATTGTCATCTACCTGAAATACAGAAAATTGCCCAGGTCTGTCCTTACACAAAAAAAAAGGGCAAATCCAAATTGACCAGTCACTGCTCCATTAGTTTTCACTTGATCATCAGTACAGTGGTGGAAGTTGTCATCAACAGTGTTATCAAGCAGCATCTGCTCAGTAATAAATTCTCCCCAGTGACACTAACAAACCTCCCCTCCAGGATATTGGTGACCCTCCTGTTTAGGTACAACCTGTTCTTCTTGTACATGTTCCTCCTGCCCTGGAAGACACTCAATGATCCACATACCTGAAGACCTCCCTCCTACACCATCTGTTTGACACATTCAGCTGTACTATCTTCCTGTTCCTGTTCTCACTGGCATGTAACACAGGGAGAAATCCCAAGATTACAACCCTGTAGGTCCTGCTTTTCAATTTATTACCTAACTCTCTGAACTCCCTTTGCAGGATCTTCTCACTCCTCCTGCCTATGGTGTTCATACTAATGTGTACCACATCCTCTGGCTGCTCACCCTCCCTTTTGAAAATGACCCACACCCGCTCAGAGACATTCTTGTTTCTGGTATCAGAGAAGCAAAAAACCATCCTGAAGTCTCTTTTCCAGCCACAGAAATGCTTATCTGTGCCCCTGACTATACAGTCCCTTATTACTACTGCTCTTCTGCACTTTGACACCCCACCTTGCAGTACCAGAGAGAACGATGGTGTCCCCGTTCTGGCTGCTGCTGTGGCCATGTCCCCTAACAATATCCAGAACGGTTTACTTCTTAGAGAGGGGAATAGTCACAGGAGACTCCTGCACTGTCTCTCTGCCCTTCTAATAGTCACCCATCTAACTGCCTGAACTTTGGGTGTGACCATGTCTTTAAAATTCGTGTCTATGATGCTTTCTGCCTCCTGCACGCTCCTACTGTGTTTGACTGCTGCTCCAACCAATCCATACAGTTTGACAGGACCTGAAATTGGACACACGTCCTGCACTTGCAGTCATCAAAGGATGTTTGACATCTCTGCAGGAGCTTCTCAGGGTAGTATCCTAGGCCCAACTATCTTGAGCTGCCTCATTAATGACCTTCCATTCATCAGAAGTGGGGATGTTTGTTGATGATTGCACAATGTTCACTTCCATTCACAACTTGTTAGATACTGAAGCAGTCCACGATCAAATGCAATATCCAAGCTTGGGCTGATGAGGAGGAAATAACATTTGCGTCACACAAATGCCAGTCAATGATCTTGAACCACTGCCCCTCGACATTCAATGGCATTACCATTACTGAATCCCCAACTATCAATATCCTGGGATTACCACTGATCAGAAACTCAGCTGGATTCATCATAAACACATTGGTTACAATAGCAGGACAGAGGCTAGGACTACCACAGCGAGTAAATTACTGCCCAACTCCCCAAAATCTGTCGACCATTGACAAGGCACAAGTCAGGACTGTGATGGAATACTCGCCTGGATGAGTGCACTCCAACATCATTCGAGAAGCTTGACACCATCCAGGACAAAGCAGTTCGCTTGACTGACACTAATTCCACAAGCATCCACTCCCTCCACCACCGATGCTCAGGAACAGCAGTGTGCACTATCTACAAGATGCACTGTAGAAATTCACCATCGATCCTTAGACTGCTCCTTCCAAATTCTCAACCACTTCCTTCTAGAAGAAGGGCAGCAGATACATAGGAACACCTGCAATTTCTCCTCCAAGCCACTCAGCATCCTGACTTGGAAATACATCTCTGTCCTTCACTGTTGAGTCAAAATCCTGGAGTTCCCTCCCTAAGGTCATTGTGTGTCTACCTACAGAATACAGACTGCAGCAGTTCAAGAAGGCAGCTCTCCACCACATTCCAAAGGGCAAATAAGGACAGGCAATAAATGCTGGCCAGCCAGCAATGCCATGTCCCAAGAGTGAATTTTAAAAAAAATTGCCATGGGTCTGGGGATTTATCTAGTCAGGCCAAGGATGGCAGATTTCCCTTCCTAAAGGGCTGTTCTTTTTATGACAATCGACGGTGGTTAAATGGTTACCATTCAGCTAAGTTTTGATTCCAACTTTTATTGAATTCAGAATCACCATCTGCTATGGTGGGAATTGAATCCAGGTCATCAAGAATATTTGGCTGGGGTTCAAGATTGCTACTCCAGCGATGTTACCATTTCTACCATTTTCCTGGATGACTGGCAAAACTTCACAATTTGGAAAAGCATTGCAATGCATCTGGATGCTGGGGCAATTGTAATTTTCAAGACACACGGTGACAGATTTTGTTCGGGAAGGGTATTATGGCAGGTTCTTGCTTGACATTAACATTGTGTTTCTGAAAATATGTTGTTCTCAGAATTTATCGTTTGGTTTTGTAAATACTAATAGGGAGAAAATCCTTCTACCATCAGGTAAACTTTACAAGTTCTGAACCTTTTTTTCAGATTCGAATCTTCAGTTAATATCACTGGAGATTCAAAGGAAAAAAGTATATATTTGACCATTCTCAGAGGCATAACAAATTTCCAGTTTCAAAGAGTCAACCTGTCTGCCAAAGTACCACTGAACTTCAAACATGGTTCAGTCTCAACTAAATGCCAGCACCAACATCTTGGGTGGGAGATTTGCTAGGGATGTTCGGGAGGGTTTAAACTGGTGTGGCAGTGGTGTGGGAACTGGAACAACAGGCTAGTAAGTGCAGTGACTCGGGACAAAGAAGAGACTGAGATATGTATAGTGCAGAGTAAGAGCAGGAAGTTGTGGGGCTCAGAGGGACTGGAGGTCTGGAGTGCATTTACTTCAAGGCAAGAAGTATGACAGGTAGGAC
Source organism: Ginglymostoma cirratum (assembly GCA_024137785.1). NCBI lineage: Eukaryota > Metazoa > Chordata > Chondrichthyes > Orectolobiformes > Ginglymostomatidae > Ginglymostoma > Ginglymostoma cirratum. The sequence goes on from JAHRHZ010000249.1 coordinate 16,181,205, forward strand.
AGATGAACTAAGAGCATGGATTACTGCATGGAATTGTGATGTTATTGCCATTTCAGAGAAACGGTTAAAGGAGGGGCAGGACTGGCAGCTTAACATTCCAGGATATTGCTGTTTTGGATGGGACTGAAAGGGAAACAAAAGGGGTGGGAGAATTGCATTGCTGATTAGGGAACACATCATAGCTGCGCTGAGGGAGGATACATCGGACGGATCTTGCAATGAGGCATTATGGCTGGAGCCAGGAATAGGAAAGGTGAACTCTCAATGTTGGGAGTTTTCTATAGAGAGCAGATATGTAGTCAGATACTAGAAAGGTGACAAACAGGGTTAAAAAGACAAGTCTAAAGCCTTTATGCCTTAATGCACAGAGAATTCGCAAAAAAGTTGAGGAATAAGCATTACGCATAGATACAAGCAGTTATGATATAGGTGCAATTACAGAGACATGGCTCCAGGATACGAAGGATGGGAAATGACAATCGAGGGGTATTCATTATTTAGGAAGACAGTCTGAAGGTAAAGGTGGTGAGGTGGCATTTTTAGTAAACGATAAATCAATATCATATAATCATGGATGACTTTATGTATAGATTGATATTGTGGATGAAGATTTCCTGGAGTACATACATGAATGTATTGGTCTGAAAATCATTAAGGAACCAACCACAGAACCCGTTATTCTAGACTGGGTACTGTATAACAAGTAAGGATAAATTGTGTTATACAGGGTCCCTTGGGGAAGAGCGACTATCATAAGGTAGAATTCTTCATTAAGATGGCAAGTGAAGTCATCAAATCAAAAACTAGGGTCCCTTTATACAGATTCAGGAACCATTATGGTATCAGATGTGCATTGGCAAGGATGGATTGAGGAACCTTACTAACATGGTTGATGCTACATAGGCAATTTCATACACACCTTCATATTTGAAGGTGTGTATGAAATACAACAAATATTCATTTCTGTCTGGCACAAAAATAACATAGGAAAGGTGGCTCAACCACAGATTACAGAAGAAATTATTATTAGATCCGAGTGGAGACATATAAAATTGCCAAAAATACAAAAGCAAGCCTAAGGATTGGGAGCATTTCAGAATTCAGTGAAAGGTTCAATCATGATGGGTGAAAAGATGAAGTTTGAAAGTAAAACTGCAGGGAACATGGAAACTGACCGTAGGAGTTTCTATAAATATGAAGTAAAAAACTAATATAGCTCCCTTACAGTCCGAAGCAAAGGATATCATAATGGGGAAACAAAGAAATGGTAGAAGAATTGAAGACATACAGTACTTGGGTTCTATCATCACAGAAGAGGACACAAATAATCTCCAAGAAATATTAGGGACAAAGGATCCAGTAAGGAGGAGGAATTGAAGGAAATCAGTATTAGGAAGATGATGGTGTTTGGAAATTAATGGGGTTAAAGACTGACAAATCATTGAAGACATGATAATCAATATCCCAAAATACTGAAGGAAGTGACCCAGGAAATACTGGATACATTGGAGGTTATCTTCCAAAATTCTATAAACTCTGGATCAGTTCCTAGTTTGGAAGGTGGCAAAATTAACCCCATTATTTAAAAAAAGGAGGGAGAGAGAAAAAAAAATTAAAGATCAGTTAGTCTAATGTTAATGAGGAAAGTGCAAGAGATTATATTAGGAAATGAAAACAGAACATTTAAAAAGACTAATGGGATTGGCCAAAGTCAGCAAGATTGATGAAGGCCAAATCATTCTTAACAAATCCACTAGAGCTTTTGAGAATGTAACTAGGAGAATAGATAAGGGAGAATCAGTGGATGTGCTGTATTTGAATTTTCATATTGCTTTGGATAAGGCCCTTCAAATCAAGTTAGTGAGCAAAATTAAGGCACATGGAAAAAAATCAGAAATTCTTGGAAAAACCCAGCAGATCTGATGGATATGTGGAAAGAAAGCAGAATTCATGTTTCAGGTCCAGTTCTGAAGAAGAGTCACTGGACCGGAAACATTCACTCTTTTCTCTCCACAGATATTGCCAGATCTGCTTGGTTTTTCCAGCAATTTCTGATTTTGTTTGTGTTTTCCAGCATCTACATTCCTTGTTTTCTTAAAAAAAAACACATGGGATGGGGTTAATATATTAACAGACAGGAAGAGAGTGGGAATAAATGACTCTATTCTCATGTGGCAAGGAGTGGGATACTACAAGAATCAGTGCTTAGACCCCAGCTATTCAAAATATGTATTAATGGCCTAGATGACAGAATCAAATGCAATATTTTCAAGTTTGGTGACAATACTAAACTGAGAGGATTGAAGTTTGTGAGGAAGATGCAAGGAATGTTCAAGATGACGTGGAAAAATTGGGTGAGTGGCACAGGGTGGCTCAGCAGTTAGCACTGCTGCCTCACGGTGCCAGGGCCCCAGGTTCGATTCCACCTTCGGCCAAGTGTGTAGTTTGCACATTCTCCCTGTGTCTGTGTGGGTTTCCTCCCAGTGCTCCAGTTTCTTCCCACAGACCAAAGATGCGAATGTTAGGTGGACTAGCCATGCTAAGTTGCCTATAGCATCCAGGAATGTGCAAGCTAAGTGGATCAGCCATGGGAAATGCAGGATTACAGGAATAGGGTAGAGTGGTGGCTTTGGGTGTGATGCTCTTTGGAGGGTCGGTGTGGATTCAATGGCTGAATGGCCAGCTTACACACTGTAGGGATTCTATGATCTACAAACCTAAGGCAGATATAGCACAGTGGCTAAATCTGAAGTTGTATGCTCATATGTGTAAAACAGAAACTAAGTATTATTAAATGACAACACATTGAATGTACAGAGAGATCTGGACATCCTTGTACATCAGTCAATGAAAGTGGAAAGGCAGGTGCAGCGAGCAGTTAGGAAGGCAAATCATGTACTGCTCTTCATTGCAACAGGATCTGAGTTCAGAAATCAGGATGGCTTATTGCAATTACACAGGGCCTTGGTGAGACCATACCTGAAGTACCGTGTGCAGTTTTGGTCTCCCTTCCTAACAAAGGTGACAACAAAGAATGTGACTGTCAATTTCCATCAACAGCTTTTCAAGAGAAACTTGGAATTGTTCACAAATTCGGTCTTGATCCATATCACCCACATACCATATAAACCGCACGTTTTTGGGTGAACTGGATATCTGACCAGCTGGTCACTCATATTATTCAAATATGCTGTGTGTCACACACACAGTTCTTACCTTCCCCTTATTATCCAGCCAGGCGATTAGGAATAGAAAGGCTGGCTCCACCTTGTTCAAGGCGGTGGCTTAATCAGGAGAGTTTGCTGCCAATACCCCTGGCGTTCTGGACGAGGAAGGACCAGGGATGATCATGAGTAGAAAAAAAAGCTTTACGGGTGAAAGCAAAACAAAATGGGTAAATATTTCAGGGAGAGCATTCTGTACAGCTCTGGGGTAATCATTAATCGGAGACCTCGGCCAGCACAGGTATTACCAACTGCACTAGGCCTCCCTCCATACTCAAACCAGACGACAGCTGCTGCACATGCGCATAACTATCCAATTAGCCTACGCCTCCCGCACATGCACACAACTGGCCCAATGAGGCAGCACTTTCTGCACATGCGCGCAGACGCCTCTATCCGACAATACCTTATACACATGCGCACGGCTGCCACAGCCGGACATGCGCAGAGCTCCTATCTCCACGTTTGGTCCCTTTTTATGCTGAAGGGGTCCGACTGCGGTCGCCAAGTGATCGGGATCTACCGGTCGGATCCATACTCGGTTAATACAGTCCTCTCGGCCCTTCCCCTCTCCTCAAGCTTGTGGAGCTCTGACCGTTCCTCCTGCCTTGAGTTCCCGTTGAAAGGCCCCGCTGTATGTCCAGGGCTGGATGATGCTAATGGAAGAGCCGCAAGGTCAGAGAGAGCGCATACAAAATCACACTGAGAGATCCAAACACCCATTACTGGGATGGGAAAGGAAGGCGACATGAGACAAATGTCTTTTATTTTTCCAACAGTAACCGTAGCTTTCGCTTTTTAACATAGATCTATCTATTACAGCAAATAGAGATGTACAGCAAGGAGACAGACCTTTTGGTCCAACTCGTCGATATGGACCAGATATCCTAAATTAATCTAGTCCTATTTGCCTGCATTTGGCCTATATTCCTCTAAACCCTTCCTGTTCATATATCCATCCAGATACCTTTTAAATTTTGTAATTGTACCAGTCTCTACCACTTCCTCTGGCAGCTCATTGCATACACGCACCACCTTCTGCCTGAAAAAGTTGCTCCATAGGTCCCTTTTAAATCTTTCCCCTCTCACCTTAAACCTATGTCCTCTAGTTTTGGACTCTGCCACCTGGAGAAAAGACCTTGGCTATTATGACCTTGACCTTATCCATGCCCCTCATGATTTTAGAAACGTCTATAAGGTCACCTGTCAGCCTCCAACACTCCAGGTAAAATAGCCCCAGTCTAATCAGCCTATCCCTATAAGCTCAAACCCTCCAACCCTAGCAATATCCTTGTAGATCTTTTCAGAACTCTGTCAAGTTTCACAGCATCCTTCCTATAGCAGGGAGACCAGAATTGCATGCAGTATTCCAATAGTGGCCTAACCAATGTCCTGTACAGCTGCAACATGACCTCCTTTAATCAATGCACTGATCAATAAAAGCAAGCCTACCAAACACCTTCTTCCCTATCCTGTCTACCTGTGATTCTACTTTCAAAGAACTATGAACCTGCACTCCAAGGTCTCTTTGTTCAGCAACACTCCCCAGGACCTTCACATTAAATGTATAAGTCCTGCCCTGATTTGTCTTACCAAAATGCAGCACCTCACATTTATCTCAGTTAAACTGGCATCTGCCACTCCTCGGCCCATTGGCCCATCTGATTAAGCTCCCGTTGTACTCTGAGGGAACCTTCTTCGCTGTCCGCAACACCGCCAATTTTGGTGTCATCTGCAAACTTACTAACCATACCTCCAATGTTCACACCCAAATCATTTATATAAATGACAAAGAGGAGTGGGCCGAGCACTGATCCTTGTGGCATATCGCTGGTCACAGGCCTTCAGTCTGAAAAGCAACCCTCCTTCACCACCCTCTGTCTTCTACCTTTGAGCTAGTTCTGTATCCAAATGGCTAGTTCTCCCTGTATTCCATGTGATCTAACCAGCTTTGCATGCAGATCCATGTTCCTTTTAAACAATTTAACATAAGATAAGAACTAGGAGCAGGAGTAGGCCATCTGGCCCCTCGAGCCTGTCCCACCATTTAATAAAATCATGGCTGATCTGTTTGAGACTCAGCTCCACTTACCTGCCCCTTCACCATAACCGTTAATGCCTTTACTGTTCAAAAATTTATCTAGCCTTGCCTTAAAAACATTCAGCGAGGTAGCTTCAACTACTTCACTGGGCAGGGAATTCCACAGATTCACAACTCTTTGCGTGAAGAAATTCCTCCTGACCTCAGTCCTACATCTGCTTCCCTTCATTTTGAGGCGATGCCCTCTAGTCCTAGTTTCACCTGCTAGCAGAAACAACATCCCTGCCTCCACCTTATCAATTCTCTTCATAATCTTATATATTTCTATAAGATCTCCCCTCATTCTTCTGAATTCCAATGAGTATAATCCCAGTCTATTGCGGGTTTCTTCCCCAGCCACCAACCCAGGCATGGAATTTCAAAACTGTCTGATTGAAAAAGCTTTTCCTCAGGTTCCCTCTAATCCTTCTACCAATCACCGTACATCTTCCATGTGGTCCTTACAATAGGAGTCCCAACCTCAGAGAGTTGCTTGTGGATTTTTGCACCTAAGGTATTCCCAACCTAAGAAATGGCCACACGGAAATGGTGTGGGGTCAGAAAGGCAGAGGAATATTGTTCAGCATTAAATTCAGCATTCTGCAGTCTGATTCGCACCTCGATGGGAGATGATAATCTCGTCAATAACCTTTCAACAGCACTAAGTTATTACAGTTTTTAAGCAAGTTCAAAGAAAAAGAGAGAGCTGAGTGGACAAAATGAAGGGAAGGTTTTGATTGGAATGAAGACAGCAGAATGTAAATGATAAGAAGGACTCGAAAAGACATCAGCAGTTTCAGTGAATGTATGACAAGGAGGCAGATAGTGTATAAGTAGGGAAGTGTGTGATTGTTTACTTTGGACAAAAGACTAGAAAAGCAGAGATAAAAGGTACTGCAGATGCTGGAGAATCCGAGCTAACAAGCATGGGGCTGGATGAACACAGCAGGTCAAGCAGCATCATAGGAGCAGGAAAACTTGACGTTTCGGGCCTAGACCTCTTTTTAAAGCACAAAATTTCTAAATGTTGATGTCCAAAGGAAATTGTGTGTACTTGTACAGTGACTGCAGAGAGTCAGCATGTAGTTACAACAAGCAATTAGGAAGGCAAATCTAATGCTGGTCTTTATCCCAAGAGAAGTCTTGCTAAAACTGTACAGAACTACACAAGGTGACACCACACCTGTGCATTGTGTGCAGTTTTGAACTCAAGATCTAAGGATGACAGGGTTGACCAATGAGAAAATGTTGAGTATATTAGGCCTATATTCTCAAATTTACAAAGGCGAGGTTCTTGCCCTGACTGTGGAATCTAGAATATGGGGCTGCAGTTTTAGGCTAAGGAACTGATCATTTGATACTGAGATGAGGAAAGAATCTTCACTGAAAGTGTTGTCGATCTTAGGAATTCTTTACCAGTGAATTGTGAATTCTGCATCATTGAGTATGTTCAAAGTGGTTCCACTTTAAAAGTGTATCATTGGCTGTCAATGCTTTGAGTTGTCATGAAAGGCACCATGGATACATGAGTACAGTCTCGTTTAAATTATTGTGCAGCATGGATAGCGTAATCATATCATAGCACTACCAGCTGGCACTGATTCTGAGAAGAGCCCAGAGCTGGGTAAGCCATGAGGCTACTGAAGCTGTAGCTGCAATGAAAATAGGGACGCCGGGCAGAACTATGAAATAAAGATCAGTGTCAGTAACAAACAAGTGATAATTACAGAAAAGAGATTAATTACAGTACACGAACAGGCCCTTCGGCCCTCCAAGCCCACACCAACATGCTGCCCGTCACAACCAAAACCCCCTATCCTTCCAGGGACCATATCCCTCTATACCCATCCTATTCATGTATTTGTAACGATGCCCTTTAAAAGTCACTACCATATACACTTTCATTACCTCCCACCGGCAGTGAATTCCAGGCACCCACCACTCTTTGTGTAAAAGACCTGCCTCATACATCACCTTTAAGCCTTGCCTCTCACACCTTAAACCTATGCCCCCTAGCAACTGATTCTTCCACTCTGGGAAAAAGCTTCTGACGGTCCAGTCTGTCCATGCCCTTCATAATCTTGTAGGCCTCTATCAGGTCACCCCTCAACCTCTGTCGTTCCAGTGACAACAACTCAAGTTTCTCCAACCTCTCCTCATAACTAATGCCCTCCATACCAGACAACATCCTGGTAAATCTTTTCTGTACTTAATTTCAGGTAATTTATTGATTTCAAATTCCACCATCTACCTTGGTGGGATTTGAACCCGGATCCCCAGAATGTTATCCAGGTCGATTATCAGGACAGCTAGAAATGTGGTGGCAATAGGGACTTCAATGATTTCAAAGAGATGACACAGTGACTGTATTAAAGACTGGACTTGCTGGAGAAGCTCAGCAGTTTTGAGTGTGGAGAGAAAACAGAGTTAACGTTTCAGATCCAGAGACCCTTCTTCACAAGTGACAGTAATATTGATTTCAATGTAAGTAAGTATCAGCTGAGGTGCACAATAGACAACAGGTCTGATATTGCTCAGTTTAAGCTCTCATCCATAACAAGACTACAAATAACCAGAATTACACTCAATATTTTGTAGTCCAGGATACATACCTAATTTTCTTAAATGCTTCACAACATTATGGAATGAAACTTTGAAAAAAATTAACTTGCTGAGATATTATGATATGCTAATGGAGCAGGTGGGACTTGAACCCAGACCCTATGATTTGGAGGTAGGGACAGTACCACTGCACCAGAGCCCTCCAGGAAGCTGACTTGGAAGCTTTAATGGCCAGAATCTTCTGATCAGGCCAGAAGCAATTCATTGACACCACCTCAAATGCAATTTGGTCAGTCTGTAAATGCTGGCCTTAGCAGTGATGCTCGTATCCCACAAATGAATAAAGAAAAACTCTGTATATAATTTAGACCTTATTCCTGCTAACTCTAACACTTCTTACTACCTTGCTATTTCTTAGTCTAGTACTACATGTCTCTTACAATTCTTCACGCACCTTGTTTTTCCTTTCTCCTACACGGTGGGTCCCATCCCCCTGAGAAATTAATCTGATTGATTAAACTAATTAGTTTAAACAGTTGCCAAAAATACAAGTAAAACTATACTGGCCCTGGCTCTTTTGAGATGCTACTTTCTGACTTATAAAAGCCCCAGCCTGCCCCCAATTTGATTCCAGTGTTCTAGGAGTCTTATACCCACCGTCCTGCACCATCTTTCCTTCGTAAAGGTGTATCAACTATTAATCACCTTGTAAAGTTCTGCCTATGAGAAGAAGATTCTATGCTCCAAGTAATTTCAGAGACTTGAATCCAAAGTCCTCCCTGATGCTCCGGTGCAGTATTAAAGGCGTGCTGTAATGTCAGGGGTCCATTTTGTGGGTGAGATTTTAAACTGGAGCCTGTGTGGTTTCTTGGGTGGATGTAAAAGATCTCCCAATTTGTATCACTGGAAAAAGAGTGTTTAGTAACTGCAACACCATTGTTTTTTGGAGCTTGCTGTGTCACAGTTTCTGCTGCATTTCTTCCATTACAACAGTGGCTACATTTCAAAAGAACATAAATGGCTGAAAAATGCTTTGGAGCAATGTGAAAAATACTATATGAATGCAGGTTTCTAATGGACATTGGTAACTAGTTATTAAGAAGCATTACATCCCCAAGCCCAAATATCTCTACATTCAAGTGGAAGGAAGCTAATGCCATGTGGACACTTCTGACCAGATTCAGACTGCAACAATCATTATTGTTCACTCAGTTTTATCCTTTTGGGTCCCCACCTTAATGAATTTCAGACATGACATGATGTAGACCTCATCTTCCCTCACCTTCGCCTCCAAGCCCATTTCTTTGAACAAGAGTCCTTTCCCCATCCCACAGACCCCTTTGCCCACCTTCAACACCGTTCCTCCACCCAGACTCCGCCTTCTAGCTATTTACCTGCACTCGACCTGTTCACGAGAACCATCAACATGACAATGGTCGCCTCAATCTCTCTGCCCCCCTCACCCATTCCAACCTATCTCCCTGTGAACTGACTGCCCTCTGTGCTCTTAGATCCAACCCTGCCTTTGTAATTAAGCCTGTTGATAAGGGTGATGCTGTTGTTGTTTGGTAGACTGACCTCTACATTGCAGAGGCTGAGTTCCTGCTCTGAGGTACCTCCTCCTATCCTCCCTGGACCACGACACCACTATGGAACATCAGGCCATTGTGTTCACTACAGTCACTAACTTTATGTCATCTGGTGACCCTCCCGTCACACACACGCACACACACAAACCACCACCACCACCACCACACCCCCCAGCCCAGCTATCTCCCAAACATGCACAGCTTGCTTCGAACGTTCTTCCCAAAATCCTCAAACAGGACTGACCAGCAGACCTATTGTTTCTGCCTGCTCCTATCCTACAGTACTCACCTCTTCCTGCCTCGCCTCATTTTTTTTTCCTTCCCTTGTACAGTCCTTCCCACTTACATCCACAAATCCTCTGATACTGTACATCAATTCCAGAATTTCCAGTTTCCGGGTTTCAGTCATATCCTCTTTACCATGGGCGTGCAATCCCTTCAGACGTCCATCTCCCAAAGAGGATGATCTCAGGGCTGTCCAGAAATACAAGTCCTGAACCATTTCTGGCTCAGAAGGTTCTCTGGATCTGAAGTGTTAACTGTGATTTTTCTCCACAGAAACTATCAGACCTGCTGGGTTTTTCCAGCAGTTTCTGTTTGCGTTTCTGATTTCCAACGTCTGCAGTTTTCTCGGTTTTCTAATCATTATTAAATGTAAGTGTTCTAAAACAGGGCAACCCAACAGTCATAAAGAAAAAGTGCAAGGCTACAACGAAGGACATTGTTGATTTGTGCTTATTTTGAAAGCTGTTTTTCCTCTTTCTGGTTCTGCCTCAGACTGTACCTGTATGCAGTGTAAATGTTGCCTTTATAAGACTTCTGTGTACCATGACTGAGAATGTGGCACTAGAGGGTGCTGGTGTGTCATAGTTACAAGTCCATTTTTCCTTCAGTTTTGGCAGAGTTATACATCCTTAGAATTAATTGTGTCTTTCGTTTGTCAGAATAAAAACTTGATTTGATGCCAACATATTCAGCATTTATCATTGTGAGAGATTAACAAGATTTACCATTAAATATTTAGTTGAGCTATCTGTTGATTAAGTTAATCAAACTTTTATATCTTCAGCAGCATGATGGTAAAGAAAAGGATGTCTCCTCTAAACATGATTTTGTTGTCATACAGCCATATCTTGCTGCCCAACATATAAGCTGCATTGCTTGTTTTGATAGAATTGCCTGTAGGAATACATAGTAATTTGACGAATGTGATCTAAAAATGTTAAGGTAGATTATGAAAATTCAAATACAAACACACACACACACACACACACACCCGCACACATGCGCACACACACGCACGCACGCACACACACGCACACAAAACCACTAGCTTATCTAATAGGAACACAAACTGGATGCAGAAATACATGGAAACTTAAGACTGTCATAAATATGACACACTGGGCTATGCAATAACCTTTATATAGCTGCACTTCTGCCACCCTTTATTTTAACTGTGTTGCCTATTTTGTGTTTGTCGGTAATTGGGAGTGAAGGAGGATCAGGAGGATCATGACGGACTAGTGTAATGAAGGTGTATAATTGATACATGCATTAATATCACTTTCGAGTTTGGATTTCAAAACAGTGGCATATCATAGAATCCCTACAGTGTGGAAACAGGCCCTTTGGCCCAACAAGTCCACGCCAACCCTCAGAGCATCCCACCCAGACCCATACCCCTATAACCCACCTAATCTACACCTCCCTGAACACCATGGACAATTTAGCATGGCCAATCCACCTAACCTGCACATCTTTGGACTATGGGAGGAAACCAGAGCACCTGGAGGAAACCCACACAGACACGGGGACAATGTGCAAAGTCCACACAGACAGTCACCTGAGGCTGGAATCAAACCCAGGTCCCTGGCACTGTGAGGCAGCAGTGCTAACCACCGTGCCACCCATATGGTTACTTTTGTGAAGGGTTTCCTTTAGGAAAGTCAAAGTCAGAGAGTCCTCCTGCGAGAGTGACGTTGTGCAGAAAGCAAATGGTGATAGATGCTTAGTGTCAAAAGTTACTTAAAATGTGATGTTTATTGACAAGTTGAGTAAACATGGAAGGTCCATTAGCTCAGAATAATCAAGGATTGGTTTTAGTTTAAAAACCCAGCGATTGAAAGCCTCTCAGGCAGATTGGAAGAGATCTAATTGGGGCAGAAACAAGTTGAAACAGGAAAGATTGGTTATAAATCTGAAAGTTATTAGAACTGAGATCAGGAATCTGATCTGAACTGAGGGTCAGGAATGGATGTTGCAGGTTCCAGGGTTTAGATCTTTCATAAAGATCAGAGAAGGTGGTAAAAGAGGGGGAGGTGTAGGTTTGTTAGTCAAGGACAGTATAACGGTGGCTGAAAGAACTTTTGACGAGGACTCGTCTACTGAGGTGGTATGGGCTGAGGTCAGAAACAGGAGAGGAGAGGTCACACTGCTGGGAGTTTTTTATAGGCCTCCGCAAAGTTCCAGGGATGTGGAGGAGAGGATTAGCAAAACGATTCTGGGCAGGAGTGAAAGGAACAAGGAGGTCATTATGGGAGACTTTAACTTCCCCAACATTGACTGGAAATGCTATAACTCTAGTACGTCGGATGGATCGGTTTTTGTCCAATGTGTGCAGGAGGGTTTCCTGACACAGTATGTCAAAGGGCCGACAAGAGGGGAGGCCACACTGGATCTGGTACTTGGTAATGTATCAGGCCAGGTGTATGATTTAGTGGTAGGTGAGCACTTTGGAGAGAGTGACCATAATTCGGTTACGTTTAGTTTAGCGATGGAAAGGGATAGGAACATGCCACTGGGCAAGAGTTATAGATGGGGGAAAGGCAATTATAATGCGATTAGGCAAGACTTAGGAGGGATAGAATGGGGTAGCAAAATGCAGGGGATGGGGATAATCGAAATGTGGAGCTGGTTTAAGGAACAGATATTGCGTGTCCTTGATAGGTATGTCCCTGTCAGGCAGGGAGGAAGTGATAAGGTAAAGGAACCTTGGTTTACAAAAGAAATTGTATCTCTTGTTAAGCGGAAGAGGGAGGCTTATGTGACATTGAGACGAGATGGTTCAGATGAGGCGATGGAGAGTTACAGATTAGCTAGGAAGGATTTAAAGAGAGAGTTAAGAAGAGCAAGGAGGGGACATGAGCAGTCATTAGCAAGTAGAATTAAGGACAACCCTAAAGCTTTCTATAGGTATGTGGGGAATAAAAGGATGACTAGGGTAAGAATAGAGCCAGTCAAAGACAGAAGTGGGAAGTTGTGTGTGGACCCTGTGGAGATGGGAGAGGTGCTAAACAAATATTTCTCATCTGTTTTCACTCAGGAAAAGGAGAATATTGTAGAGGAGAAGACTGAAATACGGGCTATTAGACTTGAAAGGATTGAGGTTAGTAAGGAGGAGGTGTTATCAATCCTAGAAGGTGTGAAGATAGATAAATCCCCTGGGCTGGATGGGATTTTTCCGAGGATTCTCTGGGAAGCTAGGGAGGAGATGGCGGAGCCTTTGGCCTTGATCTTTGAGTCGTCATTGTCTACAGGTTTAGTACCAGATGAGTGGAGGATTGCAAATGTTGTGCCCTTGTTCAAGAAGGGCAGTAGAGATGACCCAGGTAATTATAGACCAGTGAGCCTTACATCTGTTGTTGGAAAAGTTTTGGAAAGGATTATAAGAGATAGGATTTATAGTCATCTAGCAAGCAACAATTTGATTGGAGATAGTCAACATGGATTCGTCAAGGGCAGGTCGTGTCTCACAGATCTCATTGAGTTTTTTGAGAAGGTGACCAAGCATGTGGATGAGGGTAGGGCAGTTGACGTGGTGTACATGGACTTCAGTAAAGCCTTTGATAAGGTTCCACATGGTAGGCTATTGGAGAAAATGCGGAGGCATGGGATTGAGGGAGATTTAGCAGTTTGGATTAGAAACTGGCTTTCTGAAAGAAGCCAAAGAGTGGTGGTTGATGGAAAATATTCAGCCTGGAGTCCGGTTACTCGTGGTGTGCCACAAGGATCTGTTTTGGGACCACTGCTGTTTGTCATTTTTATAAATGACTTGGATGCAGACATAGGTGGATGGGTTAGTAAGTTTGCAGATGACACTAAAGTCGGTGGAGTGGTGGACAGTATGGAAGAATGTTGCAGGTTGCAGGGAGACTTGGATAAACTGCAGAATTGGGCTGAAAGGTGGCAAATGGAGTTCAATGCAGATAAATGTGAGGTGATGCACTTTGGGAAGAATAATAGGAAGGCAGAATACTGGGTCAATGGAAAGATTCTTGGTAGTGTGGATGTGCAGAGGGATCTTGGTGTCCAGGTACATAGATCCCTGAAAGTTGCCACCCAGGTTGATAGTGCTGTTAAGAAGGCATACAGTGTGTTAGGTTTCATTGGTAGAGGGATTGAGTTCCGGAGCCGTGATGTCATGCTGCAACTGTACAAAACACTAGTGCGGCCTCACTTGGAATATTGCGCACAGTTCTGGTCGCCCCATTACAGGAAGGATGTGGAAGCATTGGAAAAAGTGCAGAGGAGATTTACCAGGATGTTGCCTGGTCTGGAGCGAAGGTCTTATGAGGAAAGGCTGAGGGACTTGGGTCTGTTCTCATTGGAGAGAAGAAGGCTAAGAGGGGATTTAATAGAGACATACAAAATGATCAGAGGATTAGATAGGGTGGACAGTGAGAGTCTTTTTCCGAGGATGATGACGTCGGCTAGTACGAGGGGGCATAGCTGCAAATTGAGGGGTGATATATTTAAGACAGATGTCAGAGGCAGGTTCTTTACTCAGAGGGTGTGGATTGCCCTGCCTGCCAATGTAGTTAACTCAGCCACATTAGGGGCATTTAAACAGTCCTTGGATAAGCATATGGATGATGATGGGATAGTGTAGGGGGATGGGCTTAGATTAGTTCACAGGTCGGTGCAACATCAAGGGCCGAAGGGCCTGTTCTGCGTTGTATTGTTCTATGTTCTATGTTCTATGTTCCATGAGATAACCTAAGCAAGCAGGGTTGAGCAAGAGTTCTCGTTAGCAAATTTGGAAAAGACTCATTTCATTGCCTCCATGGTCCACAGCAAAGAATCTGTCAGGTAAGAAAAACCTAAGGAATTGAGAGACAGGGTGTAATTTCTCAGGACTCGATTCTCTATAAATTGATGGTGTTGGGAAATAGGTTGAAAACTTTATTTGGCTGTATGTGTTAAGATCTGTTTAATTGTGTTCTACATCTTGACAGTTTTTGTTTCCTTTTGAGCATTAAACTTCTGTTATTAAAGAAAATTAGCACTTTATGTGAATATGATGGACCACCATTTAACGAAATAATGAAACAAATAATGTAATCTATCAAGCCAGGTTTCAGTCTGCGATCCGATGTATCCAATATTACCTTCAGCCTGGATCACTAGGCCCAAGTATTTTGTATTAATTTAGGATTTGTCTTTCGGCTTTCTGTGCAGTACCAGGTTTTCGTAGCAGGTACATGCACGAAGAAACTTTGATGTTAATTTTAACTCCAGTTTGGATGGATTTGGATCAGATGAGAATTTGCTGCATGCGTTAAGATCTTTTTAATTGAGTTCTACATCTCGATTGATTGTTTTCCTTTTGAGCATTAAACTTCTGTTATTAAGGAAAATCTGCAGCCTTATGTGAATATGATGGGCCACCATTTAACTAAATAGTGAAACAAATAATGTGATCTATCAAGCCAGGTTTCATTCTGCGATCTGACGTATCCAGTATTACCTTCAGCCTGGATCACTAGGCCCAAGTATTCAGTATTAACTTAGTATTTGTCTTTCGGATTTCCGTGCAGTGCCAGGTTTTTGTAGCAGAGACATGCACCAAGAAACTTTGGTGTTAATTTTAACTCTAGTTTGGGTGGATTTGGGTCAGATGAGAATTTGAAACATTTCTAATCCACCCAATTCAGGTGTTAATGGAGATGAGATAGAGACAGGGAGATCAAACTCCTGTCAGTAAGTGGCTTGGTTGGTGAAAGTTTTAAAGTTATAGAGTGTCTCCATTTTTACAAGCATTTTATTGCTGATTTCAGTGAGGTTCCAGGGCCCCAGGGAACCTGGCGGTAAAATGGAGATGAGAAATACTGAATTTATAAACGAGTGTGATTGTAACATTGCTTCTGGGTCAAGAGGAGAAGAGATTTTCCTTCAGATCCAACAAGGTTCTCCTCCTAACATCCCCCTTAATCTCCTGTTATCTCTGTCTACTCCGAACACTTCTCCCCAGCCCCTTCACCGATCTTTTCTCCTGCCACACCATAAACTCCTCCCCTTCCCTCTCAGAGCCTTGTGTCACAAGCTTTCCCCACCTTAGGGCAGGAAGCCTGTCAATCAGCCCCGTTGTGGCTCTTGAAAAGCCCGAGAAAACCATTAAAATCAGCCCTGCAGGTAATTTCTGCAAAATTTCAGGGGAACTTACATTTCCCGCTTTCACCATTTGCAGCTGCTCAATCTCAGCCTCACCACTTCTCCCCCTTTAAATATCAGGGACCAATGGTTCCTCAAAGAAATTACCACAGAAATGGATACAGTCCTGAACATTAAACTGGAAACCGTTGCCATGACCAGGAAGGACTGGTGACCAAGGTTCCTGTATTTCTATCATAGAACATAGAACATTACAGCGCAGTACAGGCCCTTTGGCCCTCGATATTGCGCTGACCTGTGAAACCAATCTGAAGCCCATCTAACCTACTTTATTCCATTATCATCCATATGTTTATCTAACGATCATTTAAATGCCGTTAAAGTTGGCGAGTCTACAATTGCTGCAGGCAAGGCATTCCATGCCCTTACTACTCTTTGAGTAAAGAATCTACCTCTGACATCTGTCCTATATCTATCACCCCTCAATTTAAAGCTATGTCCCTTCGTGCTAGCCATCACCATCTGAGGAAAAAGGCTCTCACTGTCCACCCTATCTAATCCTCTGATCATCTTGTATGTCTCTATTAAGTCACCTCTTAACATTCTTCTCTCTAATGAAAACAGCCTGAAGTCCCTCAGCCTTTCCTCATAAGACCTTCCCTCCATACCAGGCAACATCCTGGTAAATCTCCTCTGCACCCTTTCCAATGCTTCCACATCCTTCCTATAATGCGGCGACCAGAACCGTACGCAATACTCCAAGTGCAGCCGCACCAGAGTTTTGTACAGCTGCAACATGACCTCATGGGTCTGAAACTCAATCCCTCTACCAATAAAACCTAACACACCGTACGCCTTCTTAACAACCCTATCAACCTGGGTGGCAATATTATATTAAGCTGAGGAGCTGTCTGCCCTTTGAGGAGGATGTAAGGGATTCACAGAGTTTGTCTCAGTCCATTAAGACAACATCAACTGCACTGTCCTCATCCACACATCTAGTCACCTCCTTGAACAACTCAATCAATTTTGCCAGAAGTTTTCACCCACCGATAAAGCTATTCTGACTAATTAATCCTTGTCTCATCAAATGGATGTTAATTCTGTCCCTCAGATTTTTTTGTCTGATAGTTTCTATATCATTGATGCCACACTCACTGACCTGTAGTTTTTCTGGTTTATCCCTTGCTTCCTTCTTGAATAATAGTACCACATTAGCAATCATCCAGTCCTCTGGCACCTTTCTTGTGTCAAGAAAGGAATTGAAAGTTAATGTCAGAGGCCCTGGTATTTATCCCTTAACTCCCAACACAGCCTGGGATACATCTCATCTGGGTCTGGGGACATCCAATTTTATGCTTTCCAAAAGTGCTAGTATCTCCTCCCTCTGTGCTGTAAGTGTGGACAATCCTAGGAAAGAGCCCAGAGTTCAAGTAGGCCTGAGATTTTAGTTGGGCCTGGTTGGGAAAACTCAGCAAGGGGAGTGAAGGTATGAGGGCTGTGTTTTAGGGACTCCAAGAGGAATCTTAATTGGGGGTGTACATCTTGATGTGTCTAATGGATACAGGGGACCCACCCTCCCAGAAGATAGTTACCCCCACCTACCTGCCTGCCAACATGGTGCCCACACAGTGAAAGTGACGCAGAATGTGGCCCTTAAATGACTATGAAGTAACTGCATTCCAGCCTTAGTAGGAACTGCAGATGCTGGAGAATCTGAGATAACAAGTTGTAGAGCTGGATGAACACAGCAGGCCAAGCAGCATCAGAGGCGCAGGAAAGCTGACGTTTCGGGCCTAGACCCTTCTTCAGAAAAATTTCTGATGCTGCTTGGCCTGCTGTGTTCATCCAGCTCTACACTTTGTTATCTGTATTACAGCCTTAATGGGACAAAGGGCAGTTAGTCTGTCTGAATCCTTTTCCACTATCATAATATGGGAAAAAGGTCAGGGGCTGAACTGAAGGCAATAGAAAGGCCAGCAGTTTTATTTAATGAGCCTTCTCACCATTAAATGTGATGATGGAATGGGGGAAAGGGAGCAGGTATAACATCCAGCTTATTATCAATTAAAAATATGCAGAAAAAGTGGTCATTAATTCTCTTTGCTATTTGTGGGAACTTGTTCTGTGAAAATTGGTCGATGCACTTCCCTAGATTATAATGTGACGAGATATCCATAAGTACTTCACATTTAAAAAGCAACAATACTTAATTGTCTATAAATCATTCAGGGATTTCCTGAGTCACAACAAGCACTGTATAAATGCAAGTCCATAATGGGGTGACACTGCCTATGTTCTTGAATGATCACTTTATTCATGGCTTTGAAGTCAAGTAGCACATCATTGAAAATGATCAGCAAAGTTCATTATCTTTTCTTTTAACCATGGTGCAGTAAGATTACCGACAGGATCAATAATGATACTGTGGTTTGCAAGGCAATGTATTTTGATGCCATATGCATGTTTCCTCCCTTGCGAACATTACACAGCCCAGGATGAGGTCTGCTGCTGGTACACTTTATTACAGAATTGATCTCTCCTCTGGATTGAGCCACCCTTCAATCAAATTTCTCTTGCTCCAAGATTTAGCAAATGCTTCAATATTTCCTGAACTGATTTCAACTGATAATGCACTAAACACTAGGCTGCCTATACAGAAAAAAGAAAAAGTGAAATAATCTGGGCTCACAGTATGCTGTAAGGTGTTGAATGCTCATTATTGTCACTCAGAAGGAGTGCAACTTTGGCATCAATGTGTCTTTCTAAGAGAGATGTTCAAAGAATTCTTGAATGCAGATGTACACAAACTTAGACTAATTCGTTGCTGCTTGGACTCTTCATCGCTACATTGCTGTCATAGAATCATAGTAAAGAAGAGACCCTTTGGCCCATCAAGTCTGCACCAACAAAAACTAAACAAATACCACTTTCGAGCACTAGACCCTTGAATCTCATGACATTTCAAGGGCTCATCCAAATAATTTTTTAAACGTTGAGGTCTTCCACCAAATCCCCTCTAAACTCCTGGCTTTCACTTTAAAATTGTGCCCACTTGTTATTGACCCTTCAAATAAATTGATTTCTTTCCAACTTCTCCAACTTCTTAACAATCTTATGTCATCCTCATCCTAAGATTCAGCTCTTAAAGCAGTAACACATATTGAGTATCTCACTATCATGACCATCAATGCAGTTACAGGGCTTGCTACGTATGTCTGTTGTCTGACAACATGAATGTTAATGCTATCCTATAAGAAGTTTTTTTTACAGGTTCATAAGCTCAGATTGAAATGCTCAGCATTAGGACTAAAGATTTGCATCAGAAATCTTAAACCAGAATCATGTTTAAATATAGTGGAGCATGGTCAGATCTGTCTCAAATTTCTCAGCGTTTTTTTTATTCAATTTGATTTTTGACATCCTCTGACATTGTGCCTTGTTAAGCTGTGGAACTATTGCTAGTAAAGTTTTGACACATTTTATAGTAACATTAATTTCTTTTTTAAGTGGCCTTTAGAGCTCCTTCTGTGTTAAACCTATCTTGAGCATTCAGTTCTGTGCCAGGATGGAGTCTGCTCTAAGAAGATTCTAAGACAGTGCTGAATAATATCCACGTGCTGAAATAACAGGCATGCTTGTGTTATCCAATTTGGGAGTTCCTGCGTGTAACACAGCTATTACTGCTACAATGCACTGTTTGGTATTGGGGACCACTCTGTTATCATTTCTGGAAGCATTTTGATGGCAATTTTAACATGGATGAGTGTGTAGGTTTGAAGGCAGGGGTACAAAGCTGAATAATTGACAGTCATCGTTAGGAAACTGGCTCTTGACACTTAACAGTGGTCTGTTAGGCAGTGGGAGAGCAAATCCTCTGAGTAGAGATGGCTTGTCAATGTCAGTGTCTTACTCACTCAATTAGAGCAATTTTATAGCGTAGCTTTTGAGGGTTTTTGAGGCACACTGGTAGTGTCGCTATCTCAGAGCCAGGAGATGCAGTGTCAAGTCTTGCCTGCATCAGACGTGTATAATGCCAGAATTGTACATAAACTGTCTTTAATGTGGATTTTGTAGTTTAAATTTGCTACAGATTTCCCAGACCTTCAGGAACTGTCCAGTGAAAGCAGGGTGAGTGAAAACTAAGGCCACAACAATGAAGTCTGTCACTAAATGCTCAGAACTCACAGCTGCTTCCTTGCTTGTTTGTGTCAGTGTTCGTTCACGGTTCGCATACTAACAGTTGGCTTTACACCATTTAGATGTATCTTTACATACTTTGGAGGTGTCATCTAATGTTTGGAAGTTCAGAAACCTGAGCTGCACTTTGTTCTTATCAGATCAGCACAGCTAATCTGCTGTGTTAATGTATATCTTAGGTAAGGAAGCACCAACCCAAGTCATAGCAGCAGTGGCAGTAACAGTAGTGGCATCAGCAGGAGCATTAGCACTGGTAGCAACAGAAATATTGATAGTAACAGGAGCAGTAGCACTGGTAGTAACAGGAGCAGTAGCACTGGCAGCAACAGGAGCAGTAACACTGGTAGCAGCAGGAACACTGATAGTAACAGGAGCAGTAGCACTGGCAGCAACAGGAGCAGTAACACTGGTAGCAGCAGGAACACTGATAGTAACAGGAGCAGTAGCACTGCAAGCAGTGGGAGCATTAGCACTGGTACCAACAGAAGCACTGACAGTAACAGGAGCAGTGGCACTGGCAGCAACAGTAGCATTAGCACCAGCAGTAACAGGGGAATTAGCACTTGAAGGAATTAGAGCAAAAGTACTGGCAGCAACAGGAACATTAACACTGACAGCAACAGGAACATTATCACTAACAGCAACAGGAACATTATCACTGACAGCAACAGGAACATTAGCACTGGCAGCAACAGGAACATTAACACTGGCAGCAACAGGAATATTAACCCTGGAAGCAGCAGCAGCACTGATAGTAACCAGCACAGTATGGCTGGCAGCAGCAGGAGGACTGAGAATAGTTGGAGCAGTAGCACTGGCAGCAACAGGAGCATTAGTGAAAACAACAACAGGAGCATTAACACTGAAAGCAGCAGGAGCACTAATAGTAACTGGAACATTAGCACTGGCAGCAGCTGGAGTCATAGCACTGGTAGCAACAGGAGCACTGATAGGAACAGCAGCAGTAGCACTGTTAGTAACTGGATCATTAGCAATAGCAGCAGCAGGAGTAATGATAGTAAAGGAACATTAGCACTTACAGCACTGGTAGTAACAGGAGCATTAACACTAGCAGCAGTAAGAGCATTAGCACTAGCAGCAACAGGAGCTTTAGCACTGGCAGCAATAGGAGCATTAGCACTGGCTGAAGCAGAAGCATTGATAGTAACAGGAGCATTAGCACTTGCAGCAACAGCAGTACTGGTAGTAACAGGAACATTAGCACTGGCAGCGGCAGGAGCACTGATAATAATAGAGTATTAGCACTGGCAGCGGCAGGAGCACTGGTAGTAACAGGAGCATTAGCACTGGCAGCGGCAGGAGCACTGATAATAACAGGAGCATTAGCACTGGCGGCAGCAAGAGTACTGATAGTAACAAGAGCATTAGCACCAGCAGCAGCAGGAGAATTAACACTGGTAGCAGCAAGAGCATTAGCACTGGCAGCGGCAGGAGCATTAGCACTGGCAGCGGCAGGAGCATTAGCACTGGCAGTGGCAGGAGCATTAGCACTGGCAGCAACAGAAGCATTAACACTGGCAGCGACAGGAGCATTAGCACTGGCAGTGACAGGAGCATTAGCACTGGCAGCAACAGAAGCATTAACACTGGCAGCGGCAAGAGCATTAGCACTGGCACCGGCAGGAGCATTAGCACTGGCAGCGACAGGAGCATTAGCACTGGCAGCGGCAGGAGCATTAGCACTGGCAGCGACAGGAGCATTAGCACTGGCAGCGGCAAGAGCACCAATGGTAACAGGATCAGTGGCACTAGTTGTAACTAGCTGTAATGGGAGCATTAACACTGATAGCAACAGGAGCAGTAGCACTGGCAGCAACAGGAGGACTGATAGTAACAGGAGCTATAGCACTAACAGCAATAAGAGCAGCACTAGTAGTAGCAGGAACTGTAGCAATAGCAGCAGCAACAGGAACTGCAGCAGCATTGCACCAACCTGTTGCTCACAAACCTGCAGCCACACAGCAGAGAAGGAATCAGCAGGGAAGTGTAGTAGCTAGGAGGTACACAGGATCTGCTGACAGAGGATAAACTTCCTCAAGAACTTTCTCCAGTGTCTGAGGAAGCTCAGGGTCTGGTATCAGGTGTTGACCAACATTTTCAGTCTGTTGCACCAAGACGTGCTGTCAGCTGTTGCTGGTCTATCAGAGTGAATACTGGATTTGTTCTCTTTTCCACTGGACCCTGCAGGATCTCACAGTTGAAGGCATTCAGATGGATAAGACAGATGACTGACTGTTCAGGCTGGCAGTTATGTGAACTCTGCCTGTGGTGAAGGCAGCATCCCACGAGGCTCCACCAAACTACATACCATTGACAATTGAGGCCTGCATAGATCACACAATCGCAATTTTCTTAGTTAACTAATGTCGCACCTGCACTCTACCTCAATACCAGTATCAAACACAGTCCTACAAACAATCATGCCTCCATTTGAGAGCTCTCCATTTCACAAAGTCAGTTCCTTCTTCCCCATCCATCACTTGTGAAAAGGCTGCTTGCTGACCAGAAAAAAACAAATATGCAAGACAGAAAAGCCATGTAAAAGAACAATATTTATGTGACTCAGACAGAAAGCAGAATGTTAACACTCTGACAAATGTGTTGTTAAAAGCCTTGTTGAATCTCAACAATCTAACATTCCCTTTGGCAACTGCAAATTTTTATTCTTCCTTTTCCTGGCACTTCTATATACTGCAGGCACTGTGGCTTCAGCAAATCTGGAAACAGACTGCTCATTCAGCAGGTCATTCAGGTCATTCTTCTGCTCTGATTGCTCAGATGCTCTTGGCCAACTTGCTCTGGATTTTGCAGTCTGTGAAGGCCCAATCTAAGACTATTCCTCAGGCAGAGATAGGAGACTATTCCTCCTGCACAGGAGCAGATTCAAACATTGGGGCATGATGGGAGTGGGTGAGATACTCATTAGGATGGAGCTGGGGGAAACTGGAGGTTAGAATTAGAAGCATTTCAAGCCATGTTCTCTGTCCCATCTTCCCTTCCACAATCAATCCTTTCATGGCCCTCCTGCATTTTCTATTACTAGCAATGAGCTGGAGAATATATTGTTGTGAACATGTGAGGTTTTGAAAAACCAGGGATTAGTTATCGTTCATCCTATTTCGGCTGTACTTCATAATGTAGAAACCATTGGCAAACAGCAGCGTGCTCTTGTTTGATTCTCCATACAGGATGTCATCGTATCCCTGATGAAGAGATTGTTGCAAAGGTCTGCAGTAAAAGTTACTCATGTTTGAGCTAGACTCTACCAAACTCTCTGCAATTGTGCACAACACAATCGAATTGTCTGGCACTGTATCAAACAGATTCTGCTGGCAGTCTACCAGTATCCTGTTCATCAGCAAACCCCCAAGGTTCATTAGCTGCGCCAAGCCGAGCAGAACTTTGATCATCTAGGGGCTAATGGTAGACAAGTCTCCTGGCCCTGAGGGAATGCATCCCATGGTACAAAAAGACATGGCGGGGGAAATAGCAAATGCACTCATGGTAGTTTACAAAAATTCACTGGACTCTGGAGCAGTTTGGACAGATTGAAAAACAGTAAATGTGACGCCATTGTTTAAAAAAGGAGGTAGATAAAAGGTGGGTAACTATAGGCCTGTTAGACTAACTTCTGTAGTGGGGAAAATGCTTGAATCTATAATCAAGGAAGATATTGCAAGACATCTAGATAAAAATTGTCCCATCAGGCAGACGCAGCATGGGTTCATGAAAGGTAGGTCATGTTTAACTAATATCCTGGATGTCTTGGAGGATATTATGAGCGCAGTGGACAACGGGGAACCAGTGGACTTAGTGTATCTGGATTTCCAGAAGGTATTTCACACGGTGCCGCACAAAAGGCTGCTGCATAAGATAAAGTTGCATGGCGATACGAGTAATGAAGGCAAAAGGGATATTGTCCTTCATTGCTGGAGGGATGGGGTATAAAAACAGGGAGGGTATGCTGCAGCTGGACAGGGTGCTGGTGAGGTCACACCTGAAATACAGTGTACAGTTTTGGTTTCCTGACTTGAGAAGGGTTGTACTGGCACTGGAGGGGGTACACAGGAGGTTCACTAGGTTGATTCCAGATTTGAGACGGTTGACTTATGAGAAGAGAGTAAGTAGACAGGGACTATACACATTGGAATTTAGAAGAATGAGGCGGGGGGGGGGTGTCTTGTAGAAGCATATAAAATTATGAAGGGAATAGGTAAGATAGAAGCAGGGAGGTTGTTTCCACTGGCAGGTGAAACTAGAACTAGGGAGCATAGCCTCAATACAAAGGGGAGCAGATTTAGGACTGAGTTGAGGAGGAACTTCTTCACCCAAAGGATTGTAAATCTGTGGAATTCCCTGACTTGTGAAGCAGTTGAAGCTACCTTGAATGTTTTAAAAGCACAGATAGATAGATTTTTGAACAGTAAAGGAATTAAGGGTTATGGTGAGCAGGTGGATTAATAGAGCTGAGTACATGAAAAGATCAGCCACGATCTTATTAAATAGCAGAGTAGCTCAATAGATGGCCTACTCCTGCTCCTATTCCTTATGTTCTTATCATCCTGCATCCTTCAGCATGGACTCTCCATTGTTATAGAATCATAGCCATAGAAACATAAGCATGGAAGCAGACCCTTTGATCGAACCAATCCATGCTGAATATAATCCCAAAATCCCTGCCTGCTCCTGCTCCATATTCCTCCAAATCTTTCCCATTTATGTACTTACCCAAATGTCTTTTAAATATTTTAATTGTGCTCACATCCACCACTTCCTCAGGAATTTCATTCCACACATGAACCACTCTGTAAATATTTGCCTTCCCCCATCTTTTTTAAATCGCTTTCCTCTCACCTTATAAATGGTCTCGCTAGTCTTGAAATTCCCTACCCTAGGGAAAAGATACCTGCCATTTACCTTCCCTATGTGCCTCATGATTTTGAAAACCTCTGTAAGGTCTCCCCTCAACTTCCTATGCTCCAGTCAAAAAAGTCCTAGCCTATCCAGCCTCTCCTTATAACTTAAACCTTCCATTCCCAGCAACATCCTGGTAAATCTTTTCTGAACTCTCTCCAGCTTGTCCTTCCTGAAAGAGGGCGACCAGAGCTGGACACAATAATCCAGAAGAGGCTTCACCAATATCCTGTACAACCTCAAATTGATGTTCCAACTCCCATACCCGAATCAGTGAAGGCATGCATGCTAAACATCTTTTTAACCACCCTATCAACATGTGACACAAACTTCAAAGAATTATGTACCTGAACCCCTAGGTCTCTCTGTTCTATAACACCACACAAGGCCCTAATTGTAATTGTATAAGTCCTGCCCTTGTTTGTTTTTCCAAAGTGCAATACCTCACATTTATCCAAATTAAACTCCATCTGCCACACCTTAGCCAATTAATACAATTGATCAAGATCTCTTCATTATCTTAGATAACCCTCTTCACTATCCACTATACCATTTGCAAACTTATGAACTATGCCTTCTATATTCTCATCTAAACCATTTATATAAATGACAAACAAAAGTGGACCCAGCACCAATTCACGTGGATACCCAGTCAATAACCCTTATAATTTTACACATTTCAATCAGGTCTCCTTCATCCTTCCTGCTATAAGTAAATAACACCAGCCTGTCTAGTCTCTCTTTACAGCTGAAATCATAGCTGATTAACCAGGTGGAAACTGCACTAATTGTGGCTGCATTGAAAAGTGATGATCTGAGCTGGTACATGGTCTGTATGAAACCTGCGCTGGTGCACCCTGAGAGATAGTGAGCTCTTCTGAAGGAGTGCTCAGAGATAGTAAGAACTGCCAATGCTAGAATCAGAGATAACACAGTGTAGAGCTTGAGGAACACAGGAGGCCAGGCAGCATCAGAGGAGCAGGAAAACTGAAGTTTTGGGTCCTGACTCGAAACATCAGCTTTCCTGCTCCTCTGATGCTGCCTGGCCTACTGTGCTCCTCCAGCGCCATACTGTGTTATCTCTGAAGGACTGCTATTGTTTTCATATCCCACCTCCTGCAGAATGATCCATGGGAGAAAGTAGCTTTTTCATATTGTCGCTGGATTGGTATACCTGAGGTCCAGGCTATTGCTCTGGTTATATGCGTTCAAATCCTGTCGTTGGATCTAATGGAATTTTAATTCAATAAATGAATATGGAGTATATTCTTGGTAATTATCATTTCATTGTCATGTCAACCCCTCTGGTTCACCAAATTAAAACAAGGAACTGCAGGTGTTGGAAATCTGATTGAAAAACGGAAATTACTGGAAAGTTTCAGCAGGTCTGGCAGCATTTGTGGAGAGAAAGCAGAGTTAACGTTTCGGTGCAGAGACCCTTCAGAATAAAGGTAACTGGATTCAAAATGTTAACTTGGTTTTTCTCTCCACAGTTATTAAAGTTGCTTTTTCTTTCACTCATGAAAACATTGGTATTAACTCCTAACTGTTATGATAGACATTGGGTAGCTATATTTTTTAACAGAGACGTAAAGTTTTGAGCTAAGAAGAGCATAAATATTTGTTGCAGTTGTAGAGATTGTAAGGAGGGGATCATTTCATCCCTCTTTATCTGGGCATAACAATATTCTTCCATAAAGGTGAAGGCCAAAATTGTGCACAGTACTCCAGGTGTTACCAAAACATTTCTTTGCTGCTTCTGCAAGTTTTCTTTTTTATATTCTTTCTATGACCTTTAAGTATAGAAGTTGGGACATCATGTTGAGGTTATACAAGATTGGTTGGTGAGGCCTCTTCTGGAGTACAGTATCCAGTTCTGGTTGCCCTGTTATAGGAAGGATATTATTAAATTGGAAAGGGTTCTGAAAAGATTTACTAGGATGTTGCTGGGAATGGGGAGGGGGTTGTTGAGTTTTAAAAATAGGCTGGGACTTTTTTCACTGGAGCATTGGATATTGTGGGGTGACTTTATAGAAATTCATAAAATCATTACCGGGATAGATAAGGTGAATGGCAGGTGTCTTTTCCCTAGGCTGGGGCATTTGAAGACTGGGCCCATATTTTTAAGATGAGAGGAGTGGGTACAGTAACAATGTTTAAAAGACATTTAGAGAAGTAAATGAATAAGAACTGTTTGGAGGTGGAATAGCATAGGCAGGTGGGACTAGTTTAATTTGGGATTATGGTTGGCATAGACTGGTAAGACTGAAAGGTCTGTTTCCCTGCCATATAACTGTATTACACAGGGCTCTCTGAACATCAAAATGTAAAAAAAGAAGAAATATCTATGATGCTATTAATCTGAAATGACAACTGAAAACACTGGAAATGCTCCATTGGTTGATATGTTTCATTGATATTTCTGGTTCCCAGGTTGATGCAAGGTGGTCATTTTGGTTAATTCCTCTAAACCCACAGGCCTGGAGAGATGTATCCCCCTTCTTGCTGGGTAAACTGATATCAAGGCCCTTGGCAGTAACTTTTACATCAGCTCTGACCACAGGTGAGGTGCCAGAGGACTGGAGAATTGCCCATGTTCATTATTTCAAAAAGGAAGTAAGGGATAGACTAGGAAATTATAGACCAATCAGTCTAATCTCACTGGTTGGGAAGTTATTGGAAAGAATTCTGAGGGACAGAATATATCTGCACTTGGAGAGGCACAGATTAATCAGGGATAGTCAGCATGGACTTGATAAGGGAAGGTCATGTTTGACAAATTTGATGGGGTTTTTGAGGATTGTTGAGTGAGTCATACATGGAATTTAACCAGAATTTTGCTAAGGCTGTCATAGTAGGTAGTTCAAGAAAGTAAGAGCCAGTGGAATCCAAGATAAAGTGGCATGTTAGATTCAAAATTGGCTGAGGCAGGAAGCAGAGGGTAATGGTAGAGGGATGTTTCTATCACTGAAAGTCTGTTTCCCATCGGGTTCCATGGGACCACTACTGGAGCCTTCACTGTTTGTGGTGAGCATCAATGATTTGGACTTAAGTGTGGAAAGTGTGATCAAAAAGTTCTTGGATGACATGAAAATTGGCAGAGTGGTAAATCATGAGAAGGATATTAAGAACAAAAACAGAAGTTGCTGGAAAAGCTCAGCAGGTCTGGTAGCATCTGTGAAGAAAAAATCAGAGTTAACGCTTCAGGTCTGGGGACCCTTTCTCAAAACTGATGTAGCTGGGAAAACATTGGTTTATATGCAGATGGTAGGGAGGGGGAGGGGGTACGGAGTAAATGATAGGTAGGGATAGAGCCCGAACAGAGAGAAGAGCAGTTGAGTAGACAAAGGAGTTGGTAATGATCTGGCTAGGAGGGTGAATCACTGTTAATGGGGACTAGTGGTTAATAATAGGCAGTGTGTAACGGCAGACTATGTGATAAAAAGGCCTGGTGTGTGGGGTAGGAGGCTAGGACATGGGAGAATTTAGGCCCTAAAATGATTGAATTCAGTATTGAGCCGAGAGGGTTGCAGAGTCCCAAAGTGGAAAATGAGGTGTTGTTCTTCCAGCTTGTGCTGAGTTTCGCTGGAACACTGCAGCAAGCCAGAGACAGAGAGAGATGTTGGCCAGGGAACAGGGTGGTGTGTTAAAGTGGCAGGCAATTTTGCGAGCAGAAAGTAGATGTTCTGCAAAGCAGTCACCTAGTCTACACTTTGTTTCCCCAATGTAGAGGAGACCACAATGCGAGCAGTGAATGCAATAGACTAGATTCTGGGAAGTGCAGGCGAAGTGTTGCTGGGGAGGGAGGAGGTAAATAGGCAGGTGTTGCACCTTCGCTGGGTGCAGGGGAAGGTGCCATGGGGCTGTCGGAGGGTGTTGGGGGTAAAGGAAGAGTGGACCAGGGTGTCCTGGAGGGAACGTCCCTACAGAAGGCAGACAAGAGGGGGAGGGGAATATGTCTGGTGGTGGCATCTAGCTGGAGGTGGTGGAAATGACATCCAATGATCTTCAGGATGTGGATGGGATGGTCGGTAAAGACAAGGAGAACCCTTTTGCTGTTGCAGGAGGGAAGAGAAGTGGTGATGGTGGAAGTGGGGGAGATGGGTCAGACCCGGTTGAGGGCCCTGTTGACAACGGTGCTGGGGAATCTTCGGTTGAGGAAGAAGGTGGACGTGTCAGAGGGTCCCTTGTCGAAGTTGGCCTCATATGAACATATGCAACCGAGACGGAGGAACTGAGAGAATGGAATGATGTCTTTACAGGAAGCAGGGTGTGAGGACGTATAGTCCAGGTGGCTGTGGGAGTCAGTGGATTTATAGTGGATATTAATGACCAGTCTATCCCCAGAAATGGAAACAGAGATGTTGAGAAAGGGAGGGGAGGAGTCAGAGTTAGACCAGGTGAAAGTGAGGGCAGGATGGAAATTGGAAACGAAATCAAAGAACTTTTCCGATTCCAGATGAGAAAGGGAAGCAGCACCGATGATATCATCGATATATCGGAGAAGAGTTGTGGGTGGGGGCCGGAATAGGACTGGAACAAGAAATGTTCCACGTATCCCACAAAGAGATTCCCTAGCCCCTCCCCCTTCCTATCTTCTGCACATAAACCGACATTTTCCTAGCTACCATCAGTTCTGAGGAAGGGTCACCGGACCTGAAACATTAACTGATTTTTTTCTTCACATATGCTGCCAGACCTGCTGAGATTTTCCAGCAACTTCTGTTTTTGTTCCTGATTTACAGCATCAGCAGTTCTTTTGGTTTTTATTGAGGATATTAAGAGATTGGTCAGCTGGGCAGAGGAGTGACAAATAGAATTCAACGTGAAAATGTGCGAGATGATGCACAGGGAGGGCTCACAAACACTGTGAATGGCAAGACCGTAGGAAGTACTGAATATGAGAGGGACCTCAGTGTGCACATATACAGATCCCTGAAAGTAGTGGAGCAGGTAGATAAGGTGATTAAGAAGGCATATGGGATAATTGCCTTTATTAGCTGAGGTACAGAATATGAGAGTAGAGAGGTTATGCTGGGAGTGTATGAAACGCTGGTTAAGCCACAACTGGAGTAATGCGTGTGGTTCAGGTCACCACACTATAAGAAGGATGTGATAGCACTAGAGAGGTTGTAGAGACTTACCAGGCTGTTGCCTTGACTGGAAAGTCTGAGTTAGGAGGAAACATTGGAATGGCAGGGATTATTTTAGAACATAGAACAGTACAGCACAGTACAGGCCCTTCGGCCCATGATGTTGTGCCAAACTTTTACCCTGATCCTAAGGTCTATCTAACCTCCACCCCTACCTTATACTATCATCCATATGCCTATCTAATAGCCACTTAAATGCCCCTAATGAGGCCGAATCTACTGCCTGCTCTGGCAATGCATTCCACGCCCTGACCTTTCTTAGAGTAACAAAGGTCGAGAGGGGTCCTGATAGAAATGTGTATGATTATCCAGGCATTAGGGTGGAAAGGAAGGAACGATTTTCCAATAGCAATAATCTGGGGCTATGGATTTAAGGTAAGAGGTAGAAGGCAAAAAGGAAAGTTGAGGAGAACTTTTATTTCATCCAAGGGTGGTGGGAGTCTGGATCTCAGTGTCTGAAAGGGTGGTTGAGTCAGAAGTTCTGGTAACATTTGGGCACTAGTTAGATATTCGCTTGCATTGCCTTAATCTCTACGAGTCTATAAAAATGAAGACCATCTTAGCAAGCTTAACAATTTTCAGAGCAGTACTTTTAAATAAAGCTGCTGATAAGAACGTCTTCAAAACCCTTAAATCCCCACAGGTTCTGCCTTTTACTGAAAACTATAAAAAGGTAAATTCTTTCAGAGAATCATCAAAATTTAGCTCTAGATTTAATGAACCAAGGACTAAGCCTCGGAAAATGGCTCACCTTATTTAATTACTGTGCTGCTTGACATTTACCACTAGAGTTTAATTTTTTTTAAAAAGCATGCTGCTGTGTAATGTGAAATTTGTCTGCACTATGCCCTGTGATCAGTCTCAAGGGGAGTGAATGAGATCAAGATATTTCTCTGGCTCCTTGCTCAGTGTAAAGATGAATAATCCATTCAGTGGCACAGTTTAAATAGTATCCACTTGAGGAATGCTGTTGAGGTAATCATTAACCATGAACAGGGGTTACATAGTAAAAGCACTGTATTCACCAATAAGTTATTAGGTAATATGGAATTTGAATGGCCTAGAAATTGCTGGAAAAATAAAACTGAGTTCACAGTCGTCATAGATAAAAATAGAGAGCATTTTGTGATTCAGAAGTGATGTATTATGAGTGTTGATTCTTGGCAAATTGCTGGAGGATTTGCTCTACTAGTAACCCTGACAGAGTCAAAATAATTGCTTCCTCACCATGATTGAATGCATTCAATTTATTTATTCAATGAGACATATATGTAAGGGTATGCCATTTGGCCCCTCAAGCTTGCTCTGTCTTTCAGTATCTGATCTGACTGTGGCCTTTCTGCTGCAGGTTTGATGAGCAGGTTTAATGTGTTCCATGGACATGGTGGTTTCCCCTACACTAGCAACACCAAACGCACCATAGGTGGCCACTTTGTGGAATACCTTCACTTTGTCCATAGGAATGACCCTGACCTTACAGTTGCTCACCATTTCAATAAAGAACCTTGTTCTCATGCTGATCTTTCCGTCCTGGGCCTGCTGCATTGTTCCAGTGAAGCAGATATAAGCTCTGGGAAGAACATCTAATTTTCAGTTCAGGCAGTTTACAGCCTCTGGGACTCAATGATGAATTCCACAGTTTCAGAGTCTGGCTGTTTGATATCTCTATTCATTTCTCCTACATCCCACCCCGGCCCTGAAATAAGGTCTTGTATTGTTTACTTTGTTCTCAGCTGTGAGGACCCACTTTCACCCTTCTACATCTTTATTTGCACCCACATTACATCTCTAATTTTCTTTCCTCCCTTTTAGCATCCCCTTTGTCTTTTGCACTGGGCCTCCACACCACCTGTTCCCCTTGCTCCTCCTCCAGCACTGTCAAAACTATAAGAAACACCATTTTCCCACCCCTTTCAATCCTGAAGAAGAGTCATACCAGAATCAAAACATAACCTCTGTTCCTGACTCCACAGATGATGCCAGACCAGCTGAGTTTCTCTCATTTTCAATGTTTGTTTCAGATTTCCAGCATCTTCAGTATTTTGCTTCTATTTATTACCATTTAAATACTGTCCTACCTTTCTATCCTTCCTGTCAAAGTAGACAAACTCACAGTACTCGCATTATACTCCATCTGCTAAAATTTTGCCCACTCTCTTAACCTATCTAACTCCCTTTGCCAACTCTTTGCAAACACAACTTGCCTTTCTTAGATGTTTGTATCATCAACAAATTTGGATCCAAGATATTCAGCCCCTTCCTCCAAGTATTTTGCATGAATTGTAAGTATTTGAGGCCCTAACACTGGTCCCAAAGGCTCT
The DNA here is from genome assembly GCA_024137785.1 of Ginglymostoma cirratum. Classification (NCBI taxonomy): domain Eukaryota; kingdom Metazoa; phylum Chordata; class Chondrichthyes; order Orectolobiformes; family Ginglymostomatidae; genus Ginglymostoma; species Ginglymostoma cirratum. Next base: position 16,213,662 of record JAHRHZ010000249.1, read on the forward strand.
CTCTGTTACCTTAAAAATCATTCATTTATCCCAGGTCTGTTTCCTGTTGGTTATCCAATTCCCCGTCCATGCCGATATGTCAACTCTAACACCACAAAATGTTATCGTCTTCAGTCATCTTTTATGTGTTTTCTTTATGAAATGAATTTTAGAAATCCAAAACACCGCATCTACCAGTTCCCTATTACTCATCCTGCTTGTTATGATCTCACAAATTTTAATAAGCTTGGCAAACACGAATTTCTGTTCACAAAACTGTCAACACTGCCTGATTGTATTATGATGTTGTAAATGTCCTGTACTCTCTTTTCCTAGATTTACTGAATTTGAATCATTAATCCAGTCACTTTCAGTTAGGGCTTGTATTTCATGTCATACTGTTATGATGTTAATGATGTGGTTTTATGACACTTCATGTGCCACTCATACACGGAAGCAAAGAGACAAAGCAGTACAACTGTGAACTCTCATTTCCCGTGAAATATTATGGCCCTTGCAGTTTTTTTGAAAGCTTATTTTAGCCATATTTTTGTGCTTCTTTTTAAATCTCTTATTAATTTTGGAAGGCATGCAAAGTGGTTTCAACACTCAGAAATAAAAAGCAGATTTAAGAGAATAAAATTTTGTAATGTTACTTGAGGCGTGAAAAGTAGTAAGTAGCGCTTGTTTTGGATGGAAGAGAAGTCAATTTTATTTATTCTTGTTTGGGATGTGGATGTAACTGACAAGGCCATCATCTGCGTCCCTTCATTAATTTCCTTGCTCAGTCATTTCAAACAAACTAACCACAATGTGATGTTCTACATTAAGTCCAAATTATTGGTAGAGTTTAGTAACAGTACTATTCATATTTGTTTGGTGTGGACATCACTGGCTAGGCCAGCATTAATTGTCAATCCTTAATTGACCAGACAGCAGTTATAAGTTAAAAAACTGAAAGAACTGCACATGGTGGAAATCGGAAACAAAACCAGAAATTGCGGGAAAATCTCAGCAGGTCTGGCAGCATCTGTGGAGAGAAATCAGAGTTAACATTTCGGGTCCAGTTCTGAAAAAGGGTCACTGGACCCGAAACGTTAACTCTGATGATTTCTCTCTGCAATGCTGCCAGACCTGCTGAGCTTTTCCAGCAATTATAAGTTAAGCAAATTGCAGTGGGTCTGATGTCCCATGTAAGCCAGACCAAGTGAGGCTGGCAGATTTCCTTCCCTAAAGGACATATGAAAATCAGCTGGGTTTTTACAAAAATCGATGAAAATTTCATGGTCACATTTAATAAGACTAGCTTTCAATTCAGATTAATTGAATTTAAATTCCACTAGTTGCCATGGTGCGATATGAACCCAGGACATCAGAGCATTAACCTAAATGTCAGGAGTACTAGTCCAATAAAATTGGTGGCACGGTGGCACAGTGGTTAGCACTGCAGCCTCACAGCGCCAGGGACCCGGGTTTGATTCCAGCCTCAGGTGACAGTCTGTGCACAGTTTGCACATTCTCCCCGTGTCTGTGTGGGTTTCCTCCAGGTGCTCTGGTTTCCTCCCATAGTCCAAAGATGTGCAGGCTAGGTGGATTGGCCATGCTAAATTGCCCATAGTGTTCAGGGTCATAGGAGGATGGGTCTGTGTGGGATGCTCCAAGGGTCGGTATGGACTTGTTGGGCCAAAGGGCCTGTTTCCACACTGTAGGGATTCTATGACTAAAATGATCACATTACCATCTCCCCTTTAGCCCCTAAAACATTCCATCCCTGGTGTTTACCTTGGGCTCATCTGGGTCTGTTGTAGGGTAATTGATATCAATTAATTTCTATCATTAACTAATAACTCCATTATTTTTGTTGCATGTGATTACCAGGATGATAGAAGGTGTGTTAGATAGATATTCACCTTTGACTTGTCACATGGTTCTGTTGAAAATTGTTCCACAGTTCCTGATTGTAGTGATCAAGCAGGTTCAATGCTTCATGGCTCAGGTGTTTTTATATCCTGCCACTTATACTCATTGCTTCTCAAGGACAAGTATAACACTTCCCGAAAGCAAATTGATGACATTCACCTCTCCTTCGGCTAGTATATTCTTACACAAAATGTCGGTCACATTTTTCTCGACCTTATTCCAGAACAATTTTTTTCCATCCTCTCTTTATTTCTCCTTCAGCTCCTATTGTGAAAGTAATTATTTTGCTATAATTTGCTGCCACGGTTTCAGGAAATGGACCATTGGAAAGCAGTTCATGGGGTCTCAGAAGCAACACTGATGTGGCTGCACCACTGCTGATGTGCATTTTCAGCTGGTTGTAATACAAAAGCGTGAGGTTAAAATAATGTCCAATCTATGTACTCACCACATGATGAACCATTGCAGAAATTTCTGAATCATTCTGAAAAGAGACAGTTACCAGTAGCTGAACTGCAGAATTCTAAATTGGCATGATATAAATTTCAATATCTTTCCCCCAAGAATAGTAATGACCTATGACATTGATGCAAATTAAAGAGAGAGTTATGAAATGTGAAATCTTGTTGATACTTTCTTCATTGGCGGGATTTTGGTAAATTTAATTATTAGCCTTACCCCTCCCCAAAGTGATCGTAACAAAATTTTAAAAAAGTCCAGTAAAATAAGAGCTCACTGATAAAATGGAAAATGGAAAATGACCTAATTCATTACCTAGCAATCTACGAATACTCCCTACTGTGTCTGGTGACTTTTGTGTGTGAATCATAATTGTGTCCCATTATATTCATTGCCTCTACTTCTGACTCCTTCCTTTCCTTTACTGCATTCATGCTCAATTACTTAGACTTTTTTTAAATACAGAAGCTGTGTAAACAAGCACTGCCATTATTGATTGATTGGGGTAAAAGGAAATATTTAAACAAAATGACTTTCACGTACGTTATGAATAGCCTCAATTTTAACTTTATCTAAAAGCCTGAGATGGCTGTGTGTTATTCAAATAATATCTGCATACATGATCTTACATACATGCCATAATAGAGATGGAGATGGTGCTAGACCTGACGCTAGAGAACGAAACCAGTCAAATGGTTGAAGTTTCAGTGGGTGAGCATTTTGAGACTAGTGACCATGACTCCAAATTTCTAAGTCATTATCGAGAAGGATAAGAATAGTGCAGAAGTTGTGTCTAAACTGGGGGAAGGCCAATTTCAATGTCATTAGACAGGATCTGGAAAACATAGACTGGGAACATTTCCATGAAGGTAAGTTTGCATTTGGGAATTGGGAGGCCTTTAAAAGTAGGTAAATGAAATTTCAGGTCAGTGTGTTCTCTCAGAGTGAAGGGCAAGAGCAGCAAGTCCAGGGAGCCCTGGATGTCAAAGGATGTTGAGAGTTTGACAAGGAAAAAGCAGGAAGGGGAGGCTCTTCAAAAGTATATAGAGCATCGGGGGCTGCTTAAAAAGGAAACTAGAAGGGCAAAGACGGGCCATGAAATATCCTTGGCAGAAAGGATTAAGGAAAAGCTCAAGGCATTCTATATGAATATTTAGAATGTGAGGATTACCAGAGAAAGTGTGGGACTTATTAGAGACCAAAGGGGCAATCTGTGAATGGAGCCAGAGGATGTGGATGAGGTCTTAAATAAATATTTTTCATCTGTATTCACAGAGGAGAAAGACATTGTAGCCCAGGGACATCAGTTGAATGGATAAGATTAATAAGGAGAAGATATTAGATGTTTTAACTGCCATAAAGGAGCATAAATCCCCAGGGCCTGATGAGATGTATCCCTGGCTGCTATGGGAGGCAAGGGAGGAGATATTTAATATTTCGCTGGCTACAGGCAAGGTGCCAGATGACTGGAAGATAGCTAATGTGGGTCCTTCATTCAAGAAGGGCAGCAAGGATAGACCAGGCAGTTATATACCAGTTAGCCTGATGTCAGTGGTTGGAAAATTAGTGGAAAAAGCTCTGAAGGACAGAATTAATCAACACTTAGAAAAGCAGGGATTGATCATGGGATAGTCAGTATGAATTTGTTAGAGGGAAACCCTATATAATTTAATTGAGTTTTTTGAAAAGGTGACTAAATATGTTGATGAAGGTAGTACAGTCGATGTGGTTAACGTGGACTTTAAAGTCTTTGACAAGGTCCCACATGGAAGGCTGGTTCAAAAGTTATGAGCCCACAGGATCCAAGGTAATTTGGCAAACTGGATCCTAAATTGGCTTACAAACTGGAGGCAGAGGATGATAGTGGAGGATTTTTTGTAATTGGAAGCCTGTAACCAACAATGTACCATAGGTATTGCTGCTGGAGCCCTTCCTGTTTGTTCATGTATATAAATGACTTGAATGTGAATGTAGAAGGTCTAATTAATAAATATGCAGACGACACAAGAATTGGGGATTTTGTTGACAGTGAGGAGGGTGGTCTCAGGCAACAGTCTGATATTGATCAACTGATAAATTGGGGAGAGCAATGGCAGATGGAATTTAATGCTGATAAGTGGGAGGTAATGCATTTTGGGGGGCCTAATAAGGGAGTACTGAAGAACAAAGGAACCTTAGGTGTCAGCTCAGGTAGACAGGCATATGGGATACATGTCTTCATTAACCAGGGCATTGAATGTATGAGCAAGGAAGACTTGTTACAGCTTCACAAAATATTGGTCAGGCCACAGATGGAATACTGTGTGCAGTTCTGGTTGCCACACGATTGGAAAGACGTGATTGCTACAGAGAGGGTGCAGAGGAGATTCACGAGGATGTTGCCTGGGATACAAAGTCCCAGTTTTAAGGAGAGATGAGATGGGCTAGGTTTGTTTTCCTTGGAACAAATGAGGCTGAGAGAGAATCTGATTGAGCTATACAAAATTATGAGAGGCATAGACAGGGCAGATTGTTAGAATCTTTTCCCAACGGCAGGCATGTCTAAGAGCAGATGGCACATGTTTAAGGTGAGGAGCAACTGGTTTGGAGGAGATCTGAGAAAAAAAATTCACCCAGAGGATGGTAGAAATATGGAACGTGCTGCCTAAGAGGACGGTGGAGACAGATACTCTCACCGGTCCCGCTTGCCCCGCTTTCACTGCCCACTGCTGCCCCCTTACGGGCCCCGCTCTCACCGCCCGCTGATGACCCTCACCGGCCCCGCTGTCACCGCCAAGCGCACCCTCACTGGCCCCACTCTCACCACTCACTGCCCCCTCACCAGCCCCACTCTCACCGCTCACTGCCCCCTCACTGGTACACCCTCACCACCAAACCGTCCCACTCATGATCCACCGCTGTCACCCCTGCCCATACAGGTACATGGAGTTACTGTAGTTTGGTGTTTGTTGGTTGGTTTCTATGGTAATGATAACATGGACAGTTTCTTGTCCTGGTGACCAATCAGCCACACACATTATGTATCTGGGAGAGAGTTGAAAGTTGAACCCAATGAATCTCACTTTGGATGCCCCTGAGGAGGCACTGAGCCTTTCTGTGAGCTTCACGTTTAATTTATATCAATCTTTTCACATTTCTCACCAGGTAATTCCATAATTCCCCAGGATACGAAAGTAACATTTCTGTTTCAAATTATTCTTTACAGCATGTGGGAATTGCTGGCAAGCATCAACAATTATTGCCTATTTTAATATTTTGATACTACAAAGTTGAGAATTCTAATATGAAGTCGTATTTATTGGTTTTATCTTAACGACATTTTAAATAATCCAGAGTGATTTTTCTGGCTACAGCTGCTTAGTGAGATCACTAAACAGCTTCTTAGTCTTGATACCTGTTACACAGAAAGCATGGGGCTGGATGAACACAGCAGGTCTTTGGACTTGGTGTTTGCTAATGCTTTGCTCTATTAACTATATCTATGCCATAAGGATACCTGTATTTTCTGAAGTAATCATGTCTTGCATTCAATCTGCATGACTAGCAGTTCCAAAGAAGATTCGTTGGACTGGCAACATTAACTCTTTTTCTCGCCCCACAGATGTTGCCAGACCAGAGTTTCTCCAGCACTTTCTGTCTTTATTTCCAATTTCCAGCATGCACAGTGCTTTGCAATTGTTTGCATGAATAGCTTGGATTGTTGTAACAGATGCAGTTCTAGTGTAACGCTGGTTATGTGACTGTAATCTATAACTAGTGATTGAGTTTGCTGCTTGGTCAATATTGTCTGAGCATTGTCTTCCTCTGGATAGGTGCATTATACTAATTTATGACCTCAGCCATGCCTCCTCTAAGTATAAATCCCATTTTGGTCTCAAATCAGGCCTCTCTTTACCACCTTCTACTATTGATGTGTTTATAGAAGACTTGGGATTTTCCCTATATACTACCTACCAGCCTTTACTCACAATCCCTCTTATTTGTTTTTCCATTTCCCTTCTGAACTTTCTGGCTAGTTCTCAATGTTGTTTACTACCTGACGTCTGTTATAAATGCACATTTTCTTCTTTATCTTAATTGCTATCTCCTTTGTTACCCAAGGAGCTCTGCATTTGTTTATTCTAACATTTCCTCTTGAGTGAAGGTACCTTGTTTGCACCCGAGCTATCTCTTCTTTAAAGGTAGCCCATTGTTCAGCACGTGATTTTCTAGCCAATCTTTGGCTCCACTATCCAGCTCAGTTAAACACCGAACATAGAACAGTACCGCACAGGAACAGGGCCTTTTGTGCACTATGCCTGTGCTAACATGATCCCATTCTAAAGTAATCCCATCTGCCTGCATTTGGTCCTTATCCCTCTATTCCCTGCCTGTTTATGTGTCTATCTAAATGCCTCTAAAGCTGCAATATTATATCTGCTTCTACCACTTTCCCTGGCAGCGTGCTGCAGCATCCACCACTCTCTGTGTAAAAAACTTGCCTCGCACACCTCCTTTAAACTTTCTCCCTCTCACCTTAAGCCTATTCCCCCCAGTATTTGACATTTCGACCTTGGGAGAGAGACTCCGAATATCCACCCTATCCTGTCTCTCATAATTTTAAATAGTTCTATTAGGTCACCCCCTCAGCCTCCAATGCTCCATCACAAACAATCCGAGTTTGTCCACCTTCTTCTTGTAGCTAATGCACTCTAATCCAGGTAACATCCTGGTAAACCACTTTTGCACCCTCTTCAAAGTTTCCACATCCTTCCTATATGTGACAAGCAGGACTGCACAGAATAATCTAATTGTGGCCAAACTAAAGTCTTATTTAGCAGCAACATGACTTGCAAACTTTTATATTTAATGCCCTGACCAATGAAGGCAGGCATGCCTTATGCCTTCTTATCCACCTTATCCCCTTGTGTTGCCACTTTCAGGGAGCTGTGGACTTGCACCCCAAGGTCCCTCTGTATATCAATGGTCCAAAGGGTCCTGCTATTTTTACATATTTCCACCTTGCATTTGAGCTCCCAAAATGCGCCTTCCAAATGCATGACTACTTCCATCTAGAAGGATAAGGGCAGCAGATATATGGGAACACCACCACCTCCAAGTTCCAACTCCAAGTCACTCATCATCCTGACTTGAAAATATATCGCCGTTCCTTTACTGTCACTGGGTCAAAATCATGGAATTCCCTCCTTAATAGCATTGTGGGTCAACCCACAGCAGAAGGGCTGCAGCGGTTCAAGAAGGCAGCTCACCACCACCTTCTCAAGGGCAACTAGGGATGGGCAAGAAATGCTGGCCAGCCGGCAATGCACACATCCCACAAATGAATAAAAAAAAACACATCATACTTGTCCAGATTAAAGCACATCCACCATTTGTCTGTCCAACTTTCCAACTGATCTGTATCCTGCTGTATTGTGTCCTCACTATCCACAACTCCAACAAATATTCATGTCATTTGCAAATTTCCTAATCAATTTCATCCAAATCATTTTTATACTTTATAAGAAAACAGAGGTCCCAGCACTGATCCTTGCAGAACACCACTGGTCACAGACCTCCAGTCAGAAAAAGATCCCTCCACTACTGACCTCAGTCTTCTATGACTAAACCAATTTTGTATATAATTTACCAACTCACTGTGGATCCCATGTAACTTAATCTTCCAGACCAACTTACCATAAGGCACCTTGTCCAATGCCTTAATAAAGACCATACAGACAACATTTCACTGCTCTACCCTCATCAATCATCTTTATCACTTCCTCAAAAAACTCAATCAAATTTGTGAGATAAGACCTCCACTATGCAAAGCCACGCTGAAGTGCCCTTAAAGAGTCCATTCTTTTCCAGATGTGACTAAATCCTGTCCCTAAGAACCTTCTTCAAAAATTTCCTGACCACTGACCTATAATTTCCTGGATTATCCCTGTTGTCTTTCTTGAACCAGGGAACAAAATTTGCTATTCTCCAGTCTTATGGGACCTCACCTGTGGCTAAAGAGGATACAAAGATCTCTGTCAAGGCCCCAGCAATCCCCTACCTTGCTTCCTTCAGTATCTTGAGATAGATCCCATCAACTCCAGAGTACTTATGTTTCCTAAATGTCTTTCACGCCACCAACACCATCTCCTTCTTAATATCGACTCACCTTAGAATATCAACATACCCCCCCACCCAATCTTACATCATCCATGTTCTTCTTCATTCTTGAATTGACCTACTGTTTCATCTTGCTTCTAATACACATGTAAAATCTCTTGGGATTGTCCTTAATCCTATTTGCCAAGGACATTTCATGAACCCTTCTCGCCCACGTAGTTCCTTAAGTTCTTTCCTGCTTCCTTTAAGTTCCTCAAGGGCCTTGATTGGTTTCAGTTTCATAAGCCTTACATATGCTTCCAGTTTTCTTTTTGACTACACTTTTCAATTTATTTTGTCAGCAGGATTCCATAATCTTGCCACCCTTATCTTTCATCCTCACAGGAACATGCTGGTCCTGAGCTCTGATCGACTGGCCTTTAAAAGCCTCCCACATGTCAGATGTCTCAGCTCTAACTCTAGCCAAATGGATTGTGCCCTTGGAACATCTTAAAATCCTCTTTCTCCAGTGCTGCAATTATCTCCTTGATAAAGAATGCCATCTCACTTCTTTCTCCCTCCTTGTTCTGAACACCTTGTAATCAGGAAAATTTAAGCCACGCACCTGCCTGAAAATGAGCCAAGTTTCCGTTATTGCCACAGCATCATAATCCCACTGTGCCTGAAACTCCCCAGTCTTATTTACAATGCTCTGTACATTCACACACGTGCAGTGTAACCCTGACTTAGCCTTCATTACTTTCTGCCTTAATCTGACTCCACCTATTAACTCACAATTCTCTATTTTACTGCTGTCTGCTTCTCCAAGTATTTTGTGCATTCTGGTACCGAGTTCTAAAATTCCCTCCTGATTCCTACAGCTCTGCTGAATTAGGTTAAACACCGCCCCAAAAGCACTAGGAAAATTTCCTGCAAGGAACTCAGTTCTGCCTCTGTTCAGTTTATACTGAAGGTGCCATCTCCTCAAGAGTGAATCCCAGTGCTCCGGAAATCTAAAGCTCTCCCTCCTGCATTATCTTTGCAGTCACACATTCATCTGCCTTATCCCCCTTTTTTCTGTTCTCATTTTCACATGTGGCAATGTGATTATATCCTGGGTACTTCCTATCTTAGAGGTCCCACTTGGTAATTTTATACCTAGCTGTAGACATTTGCTTCTTCCTATCTCAGTGTACATTTGGGCCATGCATGATCCTATGGACTCGGCTCTTGTAGCATCCCTTCGAGGATTCAGCACACTCACCAATGCCAGAACAGAAAAGCAGTGAGTGAGTGGGAACCTCTGGAGTTCCTGCACTACCTGCCTGCTTCTCTTGGACTGTCCGAATGATCACCCATTCCCTATCTGCCTGCTTACCTCGATCTTTCGGTGTGACCCCCTCTCTGAATGTGCTCTCTGCCTCACAGATACACCTCGATGACTCGAGCCACTGTCCAGGTCAGAAACCCAGAGCTCAAACTTCATCAGCTGCTGACACTTCCTGCACATGGGAACATCTAGGTCATAAAAATTTACTTGCATTTTAATTTATTCGTCCATTCATGGGATGTAGGCATCACTGGCTGAACCACCATTTATTGCCCATCACAAGTTACCCTCAAGAAGGTGGTACTGAGATTCAACTTGTCAAGAACAAGCCTCTCCAGAACACTTCCTCCTCTCCAATTAGTTTAAAGCCTCGCCCAGCCTTAGTTATTCCACAGCCTTAGATATTCACACCTCTTGTTCATTTCCACTGCTGTTCCTCACTTCCCAGCACACCAAGTAAGCCCAACCTGTACCCACTCCCTTAATCTTTGGTCTGCTTGAAACTTGTTGGTCTTCCAATGCAAGGAGTGGACCCCAATCAAATGTTACACGCCTGCACATTCCAACATTCAGGACCACATGCTGAGGGATGCCCTAAAGCCTGGGGCCGGGGCGCAGCGTGGAAAGACCACTATCTAAGGTCTTTTCGTTGAAAGTACAATGGGTGTCAATTCAGTTATTGAATCCTCCCAGTGCGTCAAATATATGCCTATAGTATCTTGTGTAAGTGAGAAATACCTTGGGTTTATTGGAACTGCCAGGGGAGTCAAGCTCCAATGTTTGTTTCTTCTCCACATGCAACAGAACCAAACTGCTTTAGTGACTATGTATGTGTGTAAAGAATTTTAACGAATAAAGTATATTTTTGAAATAAAAAAATCCAGCTCCCATCCTTTGTTATCCCTGGTACTTCTAGAACTCTGGTCTCTCAGTCACAGCTTGCAGATTCCATTCTACAGGATCTTTCCCCAGGATGGTGCCAACAGCCAACTCCTTTATGTTACTTTTCTTTCCTTTCCCCCCAACCAACTTTTCTTTGAACCTTTTCTTTAATGCCCTTCTTAGATTTTCTTCCACATTTAGATTAGTGCTTCATGTAAGTAATGCACGCTTGCCCACTCGGTCAAGTTTGTTTCAGTGAGCCAGTGTGGCTTCCTTGGATTGGGCAGGTAGAGGGCCTTTCAACTCAACACAGTAATCATCCAATTGTAAGAAGTATGATGGCTTATGATGCACATTCGCACACCTAGCTGTACATCAGCTCTAACAGTGGAATTTTTACTGCAATGTAGTGGCTTGTTTCTGAAGGAGCCAAGTGGCAGATTAATGATTACTCATGGGAACTGCGAGGAAGCAGTGTACCCAACCTGACATTCATCCAATATCTGCAGTTGAGTTTGTAAACACATGTATTTCCCATTTATGGCTATCAAAATGCATCTGTGAATGTAACTCGTCCTGTGTTAATAAGTATTTATGACATTCAAATGAATGCAAAACAGATGCACGGTCAGGAAAGCCAATCTGCCTGAAAGCTTTGAGAACCAAAGTTTTAACACATCATCGGGAAATAGGAAACTTACTTCTCATGCAATTAAACTTGCCCCCATCCACCCTTCTAAGAACTCCAGATGGGCCCTGAAACTTCTTCCCCATATGTGTCAGCCTTGCATCAATGGCAATACTGTTCCTCTGAGTCAGGAGGCCTATACAGACCTATTTTGAGCACATGGTTTGCACTAACTCTCCAGTACAGATCTGAGGGAATCCTGCCCTATTGGATAAGATATTGAATCAAGGCCTCATCAGTTGGACATAAAAGATCTCATAGCACTTTTTAGAACAGAACAGTGAAGTTCCATTCAAATGTGTCTGAATCTAATCTAAATCAATATTTACCCCCTTGAGTAACATTTCTAATCACAGATGATCTGGTCATTGATCTCATCGCTGCTTATTGGACCATGCTGGTTTAATGACTGCTGAATTCCCCTAACTTATAACAATGACATTTCCAAAGTAATGAATTTGATGTGAGAGATAGTAAGAACTGCAGATGCTGGAGTCAAAGATAACAGTATGGAGCTGGAGGAACACAAGGCCCGGCCAGGCAGCATTAGACGAGCAGGAAAAGAAGGGTCCCAACCCGAAACATCAACTTTCCTGCTCCTCTGATGCTGCCTGGTCTGCTGTGTTCCTCCAGCCCCACACTGTGTTCTTTATTAATTTGACATGAAGTGTTTCAGGGTGTATATAGACAGAATAAGTAAGGAAGGAAGAATTGGCAGATCAGGTATACAATGGGAAAATGGGAACTTGTCCATTTTGACAGGTAGATGAGAAAGGAAGTATGGAATTTAAATGGAAAGAGACTGCAGAATTCCATGATACAGAGGAATATTGATGAGGTGCTACATGAACCATTATAGTTTAGTGTTCCGGTACACCAAACAATTGGGTAGGCAAATGGAATATTGGGTTTTATTGTGAGGGAATGAAATATAAAAATGAAAATAATTATTATCACTTTGCAAGCACTTTATAGGTGTTACAACATCTGGAGTATTTTGTACATTTGTTTCGGTTTCCTAATTTATAAAAGAACATAATTGCACCAGACCCAGTTCAGAGAAGGTTCACAGAGAAGCTAGGAATACTGCGGTGAGTAACTCACCTCCTGACCCCGCAAAGCTTGTCCACTATCTACAAGGTGCAAGTCAGGAGTGTGATGGAATACCCCCCACTTGCCTGGATGACTGCAGCCCCAACAACACTCAAGAAGCTTGACACCATCCAGAAAAAAGCAGCCCACTTGATTGGCACTATACCCACAAGCATTCAATCTCTCCACCACCGAAACTCAGTAGCAGCAGTGTGCACTATCTACAAGATGCACTGCAGAAATTCACCAAAGATCCTCAGACAGCACCTTCCAAACCCACAACCACTTCCATCTAGAAGGACAAGGGCATCAGATACATGGGAACGCCACCACCTCCACGTTCCCCTCCAAGTCACTCACCATCCTAACTTGGAAATATATCGCCGTTCTTTCACTGTCGCTGGGTCAAAATTTTGGAATTCTCTCCCCAATGGCATTGAGAGTTAACCCACAGCAGGAGGACTGCAGTGGTTCAAGAAGGCAGCTCACCACAAGCTCTCAAGGGCAACTAGGGATGGGCAAGAAATGCTGGCCAGCCAGCGATGCCCACATCCCACAAATGAATAGAAAAAAAAACTTGACTTGTTCATAGAATCCTACAGCACAGAGACAGGCCCTTCAGCCCAAGCTGCTCCATGCTGACCAAAATGTCATCCACACTAATCCCATTTCCATGCACTTGGCCCATTCCTTCTAAACCTTTCCTATGTTCTTGGGATGAAGAACTTCCCTTATGAAGAAAGATTGGACAGGTCTGGTCAATACCCATTAGAGTTTAGAAGAATAAAAGGCAATCTTATTGAAATAAAAGATATGAGTGGACTTGATGCAAGGAGGGTACTTCTTCTTGACTATTAAAAAGTTAAGAGGCCTCTCTTTTATAGCTGAGATGAGGAGAATGTTTTTCTCTCATATGGTCATTAGTCATTAAAATTCCCTACAGCAGAAAGCAAAGGAGGCTGCGTTATTGAATTTATTGAAAACTTAGTTCAATAGATTTTTGACTGACAAAGATTTCATGGGTTATATGGCGGGACAGGAAAAATGGAGTCAAGTCCGCAATCAGATCAATCATAATTTTATTGAATGGTGAAATGGTTTTGAGTGACCGATGGTCAATCTTGCTCCAATGTACTCTCATTTATTTAATTAACTCACTGGCAGTATCATAAGCATTGCTACCTTCTCAGGGTTTGTCATGTAGTAGAACATATGTCACTTGGCCATGTGTTTTAGGCTACAATTCAAACTTAAGGTAGATAATTGGGAGAACCCCCTGTGGGAATTCAACACCGTCCAATCTACTCAACCAGAAGAATTTCTCACTTAGAATAAAATAGGCATTCACACCTTCTTGGCATGATTTATTTTAATTTATTATCGTCATATGCGCCGAGATACAGTGAAAAGTATTGCTTTGTGTGCTAACCAGACAAATTATATCATACGTAAGTAAATCAGGGTAATAGAATAGAATGCAGAATATAGTGTTATAGCTACAGAGAAGATGTAGTGCAAGATCAACTGTAATATATGAGAGGTCTGATCCTAAGTCTGAAAGAAGTGGGGAAGAAGCTGTTCTTAAATCTGTTGGTATGTGTTTTCAAATTTTTGTATCTTCTGCCTGGTGGAAGAGAGCATAACCAGAGTGGGAGGGGTCTTTAATTGTGTTGGTTGCTTTCCCAAGACAGATGGAATTATAGACTGAGTCAATGGAAGGAAGGCTAGTTTTTGTGATGGACTGGGCTGTGTTCACAACTCTCTGTAATTGCTTGCCGTTTTGGGAAGAACATTTGCCGGATCAAGCTGTGATCATCTGAATAGGATGCTTTCTATGGTGCATCTATATTGGTATGAGTCATTGTAGACATGCCGAATTAGTCTTCTGAGGAAGTAGATGCATTAGCATGCTTTCTTGACTGCAGCATCAACGTGAATGGACCAGCATAGTTTGTTGGTGATATACACTCCTAAGAACTTGAAGCTCTCACCCAGCTCCATCTCAGCACCATTGGGACAGGGTGTGTATTCCACTCCATTTTCTGAAGTCGATGACCAGCTCTTTCATGTTGCTGACAATGAGGGAGAAATTGTTGTCTTTGTACCATGTCACTAAGCTGTCTACCTCTTTCCTGTACTCTGTCATGAGCGTGTTTGAGATCTGGCCCACTACAGTGGTGTCATCAGCAAATTTGTAAATGGAGTTGGAGTTGAATTTGGCCACATACTTGGCAGTGTATAAGGAGTATAGTAAGGGACTGAGTACGCAGCCTTGCAGAGCACCAGTGTTGAGGATTATTGTAGAGGAATTGTTGTTGCCTTTTCCTACTGATTGTGGTCTGCGGGTCGGGAAGTCAAGGATCCAGTTGCAGTGTGGGGAGCCGAGATCTAGCATTCAGAGTGGCTTCATTTAATGCTGTTCTAAACATCCTCATCACTTGAATTTGCCAACATGCATTAAACACAGTCCAAGGTAAATTTGAGTATTTCAGCTAAATACTTCCTTCTCCATTTTCTTCAATGTAGTTTGTAAGTAAGGAGCTTGTATTTCACAAAGCATTTGCTTTATCATGACCAATTTTAGAATTGTCCATCTACTACCAGAATGTCTTTATTTGATCATTTTTTTCATGACAGAATTTCGAAGAGTCCTCATAAATTTTAAAACACAATGATAGAATGTGTTCCCTTCAATATTCCAAATCAGAGACAACAATAGAAAACCTGGAAAACTTATTAAAGGATTGCTGCTAATTTTATAAACACAGCTTTGAAAAGTTAGATAATCTTGTATAAAAGAACATTATAGGGAAATAAACTACCCATTTATAATGTGGCCTTTCAGTCTGTAGCTCTCATATTACAGTTCAGCTTTTGTTGCTCATTTACTCCTCCATGAATGACTTGCATTACTAAAAAGCCGGTAATACAAGGATATCATTGTTGAAGTGTTGAAAGTGCTTTGAGAATTCTCATTAAGTTTTATTTAATTTCCTCATTCACTTCAGAGATTTCAAATGCCTGTTACTTAGCCAATTATGAGCTAGAATTGTGCCACCCACCATATAGGGAAAGAAAACTCAACAGGCCACTCCAGGCCTGTGGCTGAAATAAATATTAGATCCTTCACATAGACAAATAAGAACCCTTGGTGCTGTTTAAGATCTCTGTCTGCGTTACTAGTCTGCCCTGGGACATCAGCTGCATGCAGGAAAACCAGGCCTCTATGTGACCACCCAGGCTGCAGCTACCAACCCTGACAATGTGGAGCTAGCTATTTCCCCAGCACATCGGACACTGGGAGTTGAGATAGCTAGAACTGCAAATGCTGGAGTCAGAGATAACACAGTGTGGAGCTGGAGGAACACAGCAGGCAGGATGAGGTTAGTAGATAGGAGATGGGGGTGGGGCTTGAGGTGGGAGGAGGGGATAGGTGAGAGGAAGGACAGCTGAGGGAGGCGGAGATGAGCTGGGCTGGTTTTGGGATGCGGTTGGGGGAGGGGAGATTTTGAAGCTTGTGAAATCCACATTGATACCATTGGGCTGCAGGGTTCCCAGGCTGAATATGATTTGCTGTTCCTGCAGCCTTCGGGTGGCATCATTGTGGCGGTGCAGGAGGCCCAGGATGGACATGTCGTGGACATGTGGATTTCACAAGCTTCAAAATCTCCCCTCCCCCAACTGCATCC
>JAHRHZ010000249.1:16235222-16302115 GCA_024137785.1 Ginglymostoma cirratum
GCCTTCCTGCTCCTCTGATGCTGCTTGGCCTGCTGCGTTCATCCAACTCTCAACGTTGTCTATAGAGACAGTTTGGGTTGAGGTCAGGAACAAGAAAGGAGCAGTCACTTTGTTGGGGTTTTTTTACAGACCCCCTAATAGTTGCAGAGAAGTGGAGGAGTGGATTGGGAGGCAGATACTGGAAGGGTGCAGAAGTCACAGGGTTGTAGTCATGGGTGACTTTACCTTTCCAAATATTGATTGGAAACATTTTAGTTGTAATAGTTTAGATGGAGTGGATTTTGTCCAGTGCGTTCAGGAAGGATACCTGACACAGTATGTAGATAGACCAACACGAGGAGAGAGCACTTTGGATTTGGTGCTTGGCTGTGAACCAGGACAAGTGTTAGACCTGTTGGTAGGAGAGCATTTTGGCGGTAGCGATCATAACTCTGTTACTTTTACAATCGTCATGGAAAAGGGTAGGTACATAGAGCAGGGTAAGGTTTATAATTGGGGGAAGGGTAATTAGAATTCTGTTAGGCAAGAACTGGGTAATATAAATTGGGAACAGATGCTGGAAGAGCACTATTGAAATGTGGAGATTGCTCAAGGAATGCATACGGCGTGTGATTGATATGTTTGTCCCGAGCAGGCAAGGAAGATGTGATTAAGTGAGGGAGCCTTGGTTCTCAAGAAAGGTCGAACGACTCGTTAAGAGGAAGAAGGATGCTTATATAAGGTTCAGGAAACAAGGATCGGAAAAAGCTCTAGAGGGATATAAGTTATCCAGGAAAGAGCTGAAGAAAGGGCTTAGGAGAGCTATAAGGGGGCATGAGAAAACCTTGACAGATAGGATCAAGGAAAACTCCAAGGCTTTTTACACATACATGAGAAATAAGAGAATGACCAGAGAAAGGGTAGGGCCGATCAAGGATTGTAAAGGGAATTTGTGCACGGAGCCTAAAGAGATAAGAGAGGTCCTTAATGAATACTTTTCTTCAGTATTCACAACTGAGAGGGGCCTAGTTGTAGAGGAGGATGTTGGGAAACAGGCTGGTAGACTAGAGGAGGTTGATGTTAGTAAGGAGGATGTACTAGGAATTTTGAGGAACTTGAAGATAGATAAGTCCCCCGGGCCTGATGAGATTTATCCAAGGATTCTGTGGGAAGTGAGGGAAGAGATGGCAGGGCCTTTGGCGATGATCTTTTCGTCCTCACTGTCCACAGGTATAGTGCCGGAAGATTGGAGAGAGGCAAACGTCATTCCCTTGTTCAAAAAAGGGAATAGGGATAACCCCGGAAATTACAGACCAGTTAGTCTTACGTCGGTGGTGGTCAAATTATTGGAGAGAACTCTGAGAGATGGGATTTATAATCACACGGAAAGGCACAGTTTGATTGGTGATAGTCAGCATGGATTTGTGAGGGGTAGATCATGCCTCACAAACCTTATTGAATTCTTTGAAGAGGTGACCAAACATGTGGATGAAGGTGGAGCAATGGATGTGGTACACATGGATTTAAGTAAGGCGTTTGATAAGGTTCCCCATCATGGGCTCATGCAGAAGGTAAGGAGGCATGGGATAGGGGGAAATGTTTGGATTCAGAATTGGCTGACCCTTAGAAGACAAAAGGTGGTAGTGGACGGAAAATATTCAACATGGTGCTCAGTTATGTGTGATGTACCACAAGGATCTGTTCTGGGTCCTCTTCTATTTGTGATTTTTGTAAATGATTTGGATGAAGGAGTGGAAGGGTGGATTAGTAATCTCGTGGATGATACAAAGGTGGGTCCCATTGTGGACAGTGCGGAGGGCTGTTCTAGGTTACAAAGGGACATTGATAGGATGCAGAGCTGGGCTGAGAAGTGCCAGATGGAGTTTAACCCTGAAAAGTGTGAGGTGATTCATTTTGGAAGGTCAAACTTGAAAGCAGAATACAGGGTTAACAGAAAGATTCTTGGCAGTGTGGAGGAGCAGAGGGGTCTTGGGATTCATGTTCACAGTTCCCTGAAAGCTGCCACCCAGGTGGATAGAGTTGTTAAGAAGGCGTATGGCGTGTTAGCTTTCATTAATAGAGGGATTGAGTTCAAGAGCCGTGAAGTTATGCTCCAGCTATACAAAGGCCTGGTTCGGCCACATCTGGAGTATTGTGTCCAGTTCTGGTCACCTCATTACAGGAAAGATGTGGAAGCATTGGAAAAGGTGCAGAGGAGATTTACCAGGATATTGCCTGGAATGGAGGGAAGGTCTTACGAGGAAAGGTTGAGAGAGCTAGGGCTTTTCTCTTTAGAACGATGAAGGATGAGAGGTGACTTGATACAGGTGTACAAAATGATCAGAGGTATAGGTGGAGTGGACAGCCAGAGACTTTTTCCTAGGGTGGAGGTAGCTATTATGAGGGGGCATAGTTTTAAAGTGAGTGGAGATAGATATAGGGAAGACGTCAGAGGTAGGTTCTTTACTCAGAGAGTGGTTGGGGCGTGGAATGCATTGCCGGAGAGGGTAGTGGAGTCGGCCTCATTAGGGGCATTTAAGCGGCTATTAGATAGGCATGTGGATGATAGTATAAGGTAGGGGTGGAGGTTAGATGGACCTTAGGATTAGGGTAAAAATTTGGTACAACATCATGGGCCGAATGGCCTGTACTGTGCTGTACTGTTCTATGTTCTACGTTCTACGTTCCATCTGTGGAACACATGTTGCTCGTTAAACTTGCTAGTTGTAACAAGGTCGACATTTAGTATCCAATTCCAATTGTCCTTGAGGAGGTGGTGAGGAGCCACTTCCTTAAAATGCTGCAGTCCATATATACCCATGGGGCTTTTATAATGGCAGTTCTGGGATTTTCCTCCATAGATTGTGAAGATAGGAGATTGTGAATCGATAGTAAGAAATGATACTCTGATGGGAGTAATCGGAGGAAGTGAAATGGAGTGTTATGCAATAGAAAGATATCTTGAAGTGCTTTGAAGAGCTGAATTGTCTGCTCTTCCTTCTGTTTTCTACGTGTCTTTCACTGAAAGTTAAAAGGAAGAGTCTACAAACCAGGTGTGATTCTGGCCTTGCAGAAACTTGGCAACTTCAAGAAGAAAGGAACAATAACTGGATACCAATGAGATATAATTGTTGAGATTGATATGTGGTGTATAAAATAACCACTAGTTCCAAAATGATGATATCAGGGTGTCAGTGAAGAGTTACAGGAGCATCTGTAAAGCGAAGGAGCTGAGAATAGATTGAAATTCCCTGGTCACTTGCTGCAGACAGCGAGAGAGATGTTTTGGGGTCAGTGATAGAGATCAGATTGTCAGGCAGAAGAAGACAGCGTAAGTCCAGATACAGTAGTGAGGAAGAAGACCGTTGTCTGATGAAGTGCAGTCCACGCTGAGAGAAAGCAAGTTAACAAACTGGGTTTGACACTGCCCCGCTGATGGGATTTGGAGATGAGGAGCATGTTCAATCCACCCTGCTACCTTGGGTAAAGTTTGAGGTGGGAGAGGGGCTGGCAGAAATTAGCTGTCTCTGCCAGCTACATATCTGCCAGCCCCTCTCCCACCTCAACTTTACCCAAGGTAGCAGGGTGGCATAGGTAACCTCCCTTCCCTCTAGTGGGGCCAATTGAACTGCTTGAGTGGTCACTTAATGCCCACTTCATCTTGCCACTGCTAGGATTAACCAGCAACAGGGAAAGTCCACACCAACTCGCCAGTCTTCCCTACACAGGCTGCCAGTGGGGGTCCCATCTTAACAGACACGTTTTGCCCATTAGAGCAACCCTGGAGATTTTATCATCTCCCAAGTTACCCTCCATCCATAGTCTGTCAAAACCCCCATCATGGGGGCCTGCTAAGTCAGTGGGCACCCCCTTCACTGGAGTGTGCCAGTCTGAAACTTTTGTGAGATCCCCACATACATATGATTCAGTGCTGTAGCCTATTCCTGCGTTGGAGAGTTGCTGGCTTCTGAATAGTTGGCACCTCGAAGGTGGGACTCCAGTCCCTAGGCGTGGAAATTCACCAACGGGTTTGTTAACGGTCACTTAGCTGTTGGACGGGTGGTATTCCCCCTGACAGACCCACCCTGCGTTCTCATGTGGGGGACAAAGATTTAGATTAGAATAGGATATCCGTTATTGCCAAATTAAAACTAAAAGAACTACAGATGCTGCAGATCAGGAACAAAAACAAAAATTGCTGGAAAAGCTCAGCAGGTCTGACAGCATTTGTGAAGAAAAAGTAGAATTCACATTTCAGGTCCGGTAACCCTTTCTCACAACTGATGGTAGCTAAGAAGTGACCCCCCTATGGTGCATTGGGCCATTGTATCTACTACAGTAACCTCATTTCATCTGGTGATCTCCCCACCTCTGCTTCCAAGCTGATAGTCCCCAGCCCCACACAGCTCGCTTCTACCTCCTTCCAAAAACCCACATACAGAACTGCCTGGGCAGACCCATTGTTTCAGCCTGCTCCTGCTCCACAAAACTCATCTCTTCCTACCTTGACTCAGTCTTCTCCACCCTGGTCCGGTCCCTACCCTCATACATCCGTGATTCCTCTGACACTTTACATCAGTTTCAGAATTTCCATTTTGCAGGGTGTGCATTCCCTTTACATGTCCATTCCCACCCATCACCCCCCTCCTCTGCTTGGCCAAGCACATCTTCACCCTCAATAATTTCTCTTTTAACTCCTCACCTTTCCTTCAGGCCAGGGAGGTGGCCATTGTTACCTGCATGGGCCCCAGTTATGCCTGTCTCTTCATGGGGTACATGGAACATTCTTTGTTTTAGTCATGTTCCGACACCCAGCCACAACTGTTTCTCCGATATATCAATGACATCATTAATGCTGCTTCCCTCTTTCATCTGGATTTGGAAAAGTTCTTCGATTTCATTTCCAATTTCCACCCTGCCCTCACTTTCACCTGGTCTAACTCTGACTCCTCCCTTTCCTTCCTCAACATCTCTGCTTCCATTTCTGGGGATAGACTGGTCATTAATATCCACTATAAACCCACGGACTCCCACAGTTACCTGGACTATACGTCCTCACACCCTGCTTCTTGTAAAGACATCATTCCATTCTCTCAGTTCCTCCGTCTCGGTTGGATATGTTCAGATGAGGCCAACTTCGACAAGGGACCCTCTGACATGTCCACCTTCTTCCTCAACCGAAGATTCCCCAGCTCCGTTGTCAACAGGGCCCTCAACCATGTCTGATCCATCTCCCGCACTTCTGCCCTCACCCCTTCTCTTCCCTCCCGCAACAGCGATAGGGTTCCCCTTGTCTTTACCTACCATCCTATCCACATCCAGAAGATGATCAGACGCCATTACGGTCACCTCCAGCTACATGCCACCACCAGACACATATTCCCCTCCCTCTCTTGTCTGCCTTCAGCAGGGACCATCCCCTCAGGGACATCTTAGTCCACACTTCCTTCACCCCCAATACCCCCCACAGCCCAGCGGCATCTTCACCTGCAACCAGTGAAGATGCAACACCTGCTCATTTACCAAGGGCCCAAATATACCTTCCAGGTGAAGCAGCATTTTACCTGCACTTCCCAGAATTTAGTCTACTTCATTCGCTGCTCGCAATGTGGTCTCCTCTACATTGGAGAAACGAAGCATACACTGGGTGACCACTTCACAGAACATTTACTTTCTGCTCACAAGGAAGACCCTGAGCTTCCAGTTGCCTGCCACTTTAACATGCCACCCTGTTCCCTGGCCAACATCTCTGTCTCAGGCTTGCTGCAGTGCTCCAGCGAAGCTCAGTGCAAGCTGGAAGAACAGCACCTCATTTTCTGCTTGGATACCCTGTAGCAATTTTGCATGTCCATAAGGACCGTCACCAACCATTGTGCATAATGGCCTCGTCTGCATAACTGCTCTGCCCAGGACCATAAGAAACTTGAGAAGGTGTGTGCACAGCCCAGACCATCACAGAAGCCAATCTTCTATCCATTGACTCTATTTACACGGCTCGCTGCCGCGGAAAGACTGT
Source organism: Ginglymostoma cirratum (assembly GCA_024137785.1). Classification (NCBI taxonomy): domain Eukaryota; kingdom Metazoa; phylum Chordata; class Chondrichthyes; order Orectolobiformes; family Ginglymostomatidae; genus Ginglymostoma; species Ginglymostoma cirratum. The sequence goes on from JAHRHZ010000249.1 coordinate 16,241,218, forward strand.
CAACATTATCAAAGACCCATCGCACCCTGGTAATGACCTCCTTCAACCTCTTCCGTCAAGCAGAAGATACAGAAGCCTGAAACCACACACCAGCAGATTCAGTAACAGCTTCTTTCTGGCCATTATCAGACTGTTGAATGGACTCTAGCCTCAGATAATGTAACTTGCAATGTAACCTGTATGTCTCTAATTCTTTTTGATCTGCACATCCTTTACTTGCTGCGATCTGACTGTACCATTCATAAATAAAGCTTTTCAGTGTATTTTGGTGCACATAACAATAAAATCAAAATCAAAATCAGAGAACGACATTGAAATCTAAGCCCTTTTTTGCTTCTTTTCAGAGGTGGATGGAAAATTCCTCTTGTGTGGAGTCCAAAACTAGATGCTATAAAGAGAAAATAGTTACTAATGCTTTGCGGGGAGGCAATGGCCTAGTGGTATTATCGCTGGACTGTTAATCCAGGGACCCAGATAATGTTTTGGGAACCTGGTTTGAATCCCACCACAGCAGATGGTAGAATTTGAATTCAATAAATATCTGGAATTAAGAATCCAATGATGACCGTGAATCCCTTGTCAATTGTTAGGGAAATACCCATCTGGTTCACTAATGTCCTTTAGGGATGGAAACTGCCATCCTCACCTGGTCTGGCTTACATGTGACTCCAGACCCACAGCAAAGTGGTTGACTCTTAACTGCCCTCTGGGTAATAAGGGCTGGGTAATAAATGCTGCCTAGCTAGCGACACCCTCATCCCATTAATGAATAAAAACAAGACCGAAAAGGAATGGGCAGTAAATGCTGGCTTAGCCAGCCAAATCCCAAGAACAAAGCCATATAACAATAGAGTAGTTAGAATGTGGAACTTATAGGCTAGACAGGAGAACACATCAATCCAATGAAGAGGAGGCCAGATGAGAAAATGGGTGAGAAATAATGTGAAACTATGCAAATCAGTTTCATTCTGGAATGCAAAAGCAAAATGTTACTCATGCTGGAAACCTGAAATAAAATCACAAAATGCTAGAAATGTTTCATTTTTAAGAAAGGTCATTGACCTGAAATATTAACTTTTGTTCCTCTTTCCATCGATGCTGCCCAACCTGCTGAGTATTTCCAGACCCTTCTGTTTTCATTTCAGGTTAGGTAATGTACCGCGGAGCAGAAAAATCAGCATGGACTGGTTGGGCTAACCCAAGACCTGGTCATGCGTATCCCAGGATATTGTGGGAAGCTGGGGAACAAATTGCAGGACCCCTAGCAGAGATAATTGTATCATTGACACCCATGGGTGTGGTGCTGGAAGTCTGGAGGGTGGCTAATATTGTGCCATTATTTTAAAAAAGGCTGCAAAGAAAAGCCAGGGAACAACAGACCGGTGAGCATAACATCAGTGGTGGATACATTATTGGAAAGAATTCTGAGAGTCATAGGGCCATAGAGATGTAGAAGACAGAAATAGACCCTTCGGTCCAACTCCTCCATGCTGACCAGATACCCTAAATTAATCTAGTCTTATTTGCCAGCATTTGGCCCATATCCCCGCAAACCCTTCCTATTCATGTACCCATCCCGATGCCTTTTGAATTTTGTCATTGTACCTGCCTCAACCACCTCCCCTGGCAGTTCATTTCATAGATGTACCACCCCCTGTGTTATAACATTGCACTTTAGGTCCCTTTTAAATCTTCCCTGTCTCACCTTAAACTTCTGTCCTCAACCCTGGGGAGAAGACCTTGATCATTCAGCCTATGCATGCATCCCACGATTTTATAAACCTCTATAAGGCCCCCAAACCTCCATGGAAAATAGCCCCAGCCTATTCAGCCTCTCCTTATAGCTCAAACTCTCTAACCCTGGTAACATGCTTGTAAGTCTTTTCTGAACCTTTCAAGTTTAGCAACATCTTTCCTATAGCAGGGAGAACCAGAACTGCATGCAGTATTCCAAAAGTGGCCTAGACAAGATCTACATGCATTTGGAAAGGCAAGGACTGATTAGAGATTGGCAACACGGCTTTGGGTGTGGGAAATCATGTCTCACAAACTTGACTGAGTTTTTGGAAGAGGTGACCAAGAAGTCAAATGGAGACAAAATGGTAGACACTGTCTAATGAATTTTAGCAAGGCCTTCAACAAGGTTCCACATGGTAGACTGGTTAGTAAGGTTAGATCACATGGGATCCAGAAAGACCTAGCCAACAGGACACAAAATTGGCTTGATAGTAGGAGGGTGATGGTAGAAGGTTATTGTACAGACTGAAGGCCTGCAGCCAGCAGTGTGCTGGAAGAATTGATGCTGGGTCCACTGTTGTTTGTCATTTATGTAAATGATTTGGATGAGAACATAGGAGGCTTGGTGAGTAAGTTTGCGGATGACACCAAAATTGGTGGTGTAGTGGACAATGACAAAGGTTATCTAAGAGTACAATGGGATCTTGATCAACTGGGCCAATGGACTGAGGAATACCAGATACAGTTTAATTCAGATAAATATGAAGTGTTGTATTTTGGTAAGTCAGATCAGGGCAGGACTTGCACAGTTATTGGTGGGGCCAAATGAAGTGTTGCTGAACTGCGAGGCCTAAGAATGCAAGCGTATTGTTCCTTGAAAATTGCATCACTGGGAGACAGGGTGGCAAAGAGGTTATTTGACATGCTTGCCTTCAGCAGTCAGAGCATTGAGTACAGGAGTTGGGACATCATTGGTACAGCTGTACAAGGCATTGGTAAGGCCGCATTTGGAGTACTGCATACTATTCTGGTCACCCTCCTTTAGAAATGAGGTTTTTAAACTGGAAAGGATGCAAAAAAGATTTCCAAGAATATTACTGAGACTGGAAGGTTTGAGTTGGAAGGAGAGGCTTGATAGGCTGGGACATCTTTCCCTGGAGCATAGGAAGCTGAGGAATGACCACATCAAGGTTTATAAAATCATGAGGGGCATAAATAAGGTGAATAGCCAAGGTCTTTTCCCTAGGATAGTGGTGTCCAAAACTAGAGGCATAGGTTTAAGGTGAGAGAGGAAAGATTTAAAACAGACCTGAGAGTCAACTTTTTCACACAGAGAGTGGTGCGTATATGTAACGAGCTGCTGGAGGAAATGGTGGAGGCTGGTACAATTAGAACCTTTAAGAGGCATTTGGACAGGTACATGGATAGGAAATTTTAGAGATATGGGCCAAATGCAGGCAAATAGGACTAGTTCAGTTTAGGAAACCTGGTCAGCGTGGATGAGTCGGGCTGAAGGGTCTGTTTCCGCGTTGTATATTTCTGTGATAATGACACTAAATAGCCTGTTTCTGTGCTGCAAGGTTTCTATGGAATGTTCTGGTTGTGATTCAAATTTCCACCATTTCGAATTTCTTGCCCCTGCAGGAGTGAAGGTTAACTTTGCGATGCCAGTGGACTGTCTTATCATCACAACATGTAACTGTCAATGGCTGCACAGCAAATACTTGTCTTCAGTGGCTAATGCTAGAAATACACACTGAAATATGTATCAGCTTGGGGAATCAGGGAACTTGGTATAGTGTGCACATGTTTGACATAGGATTGGGGAGACAGCTGACAAGGACGTCTGGCAATACAGCAATCTGACACAATGCCTCCAGCACATAAGGCATGACACTGTGAAATCGGCCAAGTTCACTTCAGGGATAAGTTAGTTTAATCCATCTAAAATAGAATGCATTGAGGTGAGGATCCACTTTCTTGTTGCAATGCATTATTAATTCGCCACCTTTTCCACACTCTAATGCGTCAGTCTTGGCTCAGTTGCTGACACTCTCACTGCTGAGGTCATGAGTTCAAGACCCAGGAGAGTACAGAGTATGTAGTCTATTTTGAGATGGCAGTACACTGCTTACAGTGATACTCTGTTAGCTGAGGGGTTAAATTAAAACTCCTTGCATGTGGAAGTAACAATCCAAAACACTATTCTGAGAATAACAGGGAGAGACAGAATCCAAGAATGGTACAGCACAGCAAGATATCATTCAGCCCTTCGCCCCTGTGTCAGCCCTATGAAAGAGTCAAATAATTAGCTCCATGTTTCAAGAAAGAGTTTGATTTTTTTCTGGGGTTAAAGGAATCAAAGGGAGAAAAATGGAATGGAAACGGGATATTGAGTTGGATGATCAGCCATGATCATATTGAATGGCAGAGTGGGCTTATGAGCTGAAAGGCCTATTCCTGTTTCTATTTTCTATGTTTCTGTGTTTCACTGCCCTGAACTTTCACAACAGCCCTTTAAGTTATTCTTTTCCCCTTCAAATATTTATCCAATTCCCTTTTCAAGGGTTTTTTATTGAATAACTGTTCAGGCAGTGAATTCTACAATTATAACAATTCACAGTAGGAAATGGTTTTCCCCTCACTTCTCCTCTAGTTCTTATCCTAGCTCTTTTCAATCTGTCTCCTTCAGAAACAGTATCTCCTCACAAAGGCCATGGAAATACTTCATAATTTTGAATGTTCCTATCAAATATCCCTGAATTCTTCACGCTCCAAAGAAAACAACCAGATTTTCCCTGAAACCGAGGAGACTCATCCCGGCCAAACTCTCATCCGTTGCTTCTGCAGCTTCTGTAAGGCCTCAACACTTCTCTCCTCCAGGATGTGATACCCACTTGGCTGGATTACACCAGCTGGGGCCTGGGCGAGCGAGTGATTTATAAATGTTTTAGAACTTGGTTTTGTATGCAGCCTTTATTCGTTAAACCGAGGGCTCTGAAAGTTTTTGTAGTGTAATCCAAACAGCCCATACAAACACACACACAGACACTTACACACTCCAAAAGCCCAGTTCATACATTTCAAATGTCCAAACATACACAGAGGGAGTGGCAGAGTGGTAATGCCATTGGGCTTGTGAAAAAGAGCCCCAGGCTCATGTCCTGAGGATATAGGTTCAGAGCCCCACTATAGCATATAGAAATTGGAATTTGACTAAGAAATTGAGGCAGAGTGAGTAGAGAGAAAGATAAAGTACTTACTTTTAGTAGTTGTAGTCTGCGAGGAATAGAGAAGCGGGAGCGAGAGACCTGAGTTTGGTCCCAAGTGGACTAGGTTGTGAAATCAGTTCCTGGCTGGAGAACTTGGCCATGTGGATTGCTCCTCCTGTAATATGTAGGAAATCAGGGACACTTCCAGTCTCCATGCTCACTACAGATGCAGGAGCGGGGGCTTCAGGTATGTGGACTTTGGGATGTCTTCAGGGGCAGTTGGGACCTGTTCAAGAAGGAGGGGTTGTATCTAAAGTGGAGGGGCATCAGTACGCTGGCAGAGAGGTTCGCTAGTGCCACACAGAATGGTCTAAACAAGTGTGGCAGGAACCATAGCAGTAGGTCACCAAGTATAATGAGCAAGGAGACTAAGACAAAGGCCAAGTACAAGAGGAAGAACAGACAGGGAGAGGTAACTGAACAGTGGGGCTGGTGTTCTGAACTGTATTTGTTTCAATGCGAGAAGCATGACAGATAACACAAATGAACTCAGAGCTTGAATTAGTACATATAGTCATGATGTCGTAGCTATAACAGAGACTTGGTTGATAGAGGGACAAGACTGGCAGCTTAACATTCCTGGATTGAGATGTTTCGGACATGATGAGAGGGATGTAAATGAGGTGGGGACTTGTGTTACAGATTAGGGAGAATATCACAGTTGTACTGAGGGAAGACACCTTAGAGGGTTCATCCAGTGAGGCCAATGGGTACGGCTCAGGAATAGGAAGGGTGCAGTCACTTTGATGGGATTGGATTACAGGCCTCCCGGCAGCTAACAGGTGAACCAGGAACAGGTATGTGGACAGATTATGGAAAATGTAAAAACAACAGGGTTGTTGTAGTGAGTGAAATTAACTTCCCTTATTTTGACTGGGATTTGCTTAGTACCATGGGCTTGGATTGGGAGGGAGTGTGGGTAGGGTGGGTGAAGCTGTTACATGTGTCCAGGACAGTTTCTTGAAGCAATGTATAAAAATTCCAATGAGGGAAGGGGCCAGGAGATATACTAGGTCTAGTATTGGGGAATGAGCCCACCCAGGTGATTGACGTTTTGGTGAGGGAACATTTCTGGAACAGGGCCTGTAATTGTGTACATTTTAAATTACTTATTGATAAGAACAAGTGTAGTCGTCCGGAGAAAGTACTAAATTGGGAGAAGGCGAGCAACTCGCAGGCAGGAACTGGGGAGTGTACGCTGGGGCCACCTGGTTTGAGGGCAAATCCACATCTGACATGTGGGAATCTTTTAAAGGCCAATTGGTTAGAGATCAGGACCAGTTGCTGTGAAAGTGAAGGATAAGGATGGCAAGATCTGGGAAGCTCAGATGACAGGAGAAATTGCGAGCTCAGTCAAAAAGGAAAAAAGGCACACGTACGATTTAGGAAACTGAAGACAGGTGGATCCCTCAAAGAATACCCAGATAGCAGAAAAACAACTCCAACAAGGAATTAGGGGGAATAAAAAGAGCCACAAAATGTCTTTGGAGAGCAGGATTAAGGAAACTCCCAAGGCATTTTATGCATGTATAAGGATCAAGAGGACAGGGTAGGTCCACTCAAGGACAAAGGACGGAATTTCTGCATGAAGCTAGAGGAAGTGGGTGAGGTCCTTGATGAATACTTTGCATCAGTATTCACAAAGGAGAAGGGCACGGTGGGTGGTGAGTCTCAGAAAGGGTATGTTGATATTCTAGATCATGTTGATATAAAAAAGGAAAAGATGTTGGGTGTTTTGAAAAGCATTAAGGTAGACAAGTTCCCAGGACCTGATGGGATCTATCCCAGAATGCTGAGGGACGCAGGTGAGGAAATTGCTGGGCCTTGTACAAAATCTTTGTATCCTCTTCTGTCACAGGAGAGGTCCCAGAGGACAGGAGAATAGCCAAAGTTGTTCATTTGTTTAAGAATGTCAACAGGGATAATCTGGAAAATTACAGGCCGGTGAGTCATATGTTAGTGGTAAGAAAATTATTGGAGAAGATTCCTTGGGATAGGATTTACTCACATTTGGAAAAAAATGGACATATTAGTGATGAGCAGCATGGTTTTGTGCAGGGAAGGCCATTTCTCACAAACTTGAATGAATCTTTTGAGAAAGTGACAAAGATGATTGATGAGGGCAGGGCAGTACATGTTGTCTACATGGACTTTGGCAAGGCCTTTGATGAGGTCCCTCATGGCAGGCTGATGCAAAAGGTGAATTCACATGGTATCCATGGTGAGCTGGTAAGATGGATACAGAACAGACAGTAGTGGTGGAGGGGTGCTTTTCAGATGGGAGATCTGTGACCAGTGGTGTTCCACAGGGATCAATGCTAGGATCCCTGTTGTTTGTAAAATACACATAAATAATGTGAAGGATAATGTAGTAGTCTGATTAGTAGGTTTTCACATGACCTAAAGGTTGGGGGAGCAGTGGATAGTGAGGAAGATTGCCAGAGGATACAGCAGGATATGCACAGGCTGGAGACTTGGGCAGAGAAATGGCAGATGGAGTTTAATCTGGACAAATGTGGGGCAAGGCATTTTGGGAGATTTAACGCAGAAGAGAAGTATACAGTAAATGGTATAACCCTCAATAACTTCAATATATAGAAGGAAATAGGTGAACACACACACAAAGACCCACACTACATTACACACACGTACACTCTAAGCAGCCCATTACATACACACAGACACACAACACACACAGAAAACAGCCCAGTGCACACAGACACCAGACTACCATGGGATGGAAACTACACACCAATTCCTGGCTTTACCTTTACATTTACTAAATGAATCATTAATGATCATCTACACCTCCTTGGAGTGATTGGATCACCTGTTAGGTGGTGAGCTTATTGATCTATTGAATGACCATCATGGTGGCTTGTGCTGGAATGTGATGATATTGCCAACCTCTTTTACTAACATAAATATCAATGTTTCAAATAAAATACTGGAAAATAAATCATTTGGTTCGGAAAATCAAATCTCTCTCCATCCATTTACAACTAACCACTGCAATCGCAACTCTGTTTTTCTCCATTGCTTCACCTTTGAAGATGATGATGTGGTTGTTTGGAAACAACAGTCTAGCAATTTCAATGAAATCAATGTATAATAGTCACAAAAAGCAATTTAGTTGTTGTAGATCTGGTTTTATTTTACTAGTCCTTTTATCTCATCACTGTAACAACTATCTTGGAATTTGGATTGACATAGATCGCAATGTTTTATCCAGGTGACCTCCCAACTAAAATAAACCTTTCAGTGTGTTATTTCTTCTGTGTTATCTGGCTAATTCACCGTACAGTATCAGAACAGCCCAGTATATATGTATAAAAAGACTCTAAAATCCCCAAAGTCATGTGGATCCCTTTTCTAGTGTTTGATTTCAAACTGTGTCCTGCATTTGCTATATTCTCTGGCACTTACAGCCTTCTAAATACCAAAGGTTCCCTTTTGTAATGAATATGTTTCTCCTTTTGATTCTTTGATCAACACTTCAGCTCCATGGCACAGGTAAGGTGGAAGAGTCAGGAACTATCAAGGGTCAATTTCATCATTTTAGCCAGATCAAAAAGGTGAGCAGGAGCAGCTGCATGCTAATACATTCCTGATGGAATTGGCTGGAGCAGGAAATGTGACTCCCCGCTCTTTTGCTCATTCAGAAACTTGTAGATTAACTGTGCTTTGCTGCAACTTCTGTTTTGATCACAAACCAGAAAATACTTCTCTTCTATTTTCATGCTTTCCATTGACCTCCAACTCCTTTGATAACTTACACGTCTGTGTAATGTTTCAGTACATCTCTCCATGGGTCGGGTCCAGTGCTGGTGGTAGTGGAGGAGTATCCAACCAGCAGCAAAGATGGTGCCTGAGGATCAACAGCTTTGACGTTGTTCAGTGTAGATGGAGGCAAAACGGTGGTGGAGTGATGGCAGTGCAGGTGTCGTTGACGGTGATGAGCTGGCTCAGGACTGCCGGACTCTCTTTTCAGTGATACCTTTCTGTTTTTTCCCTTATTCTCAAATTGTTCAAAATGTCATGGCCACAAATGAAAGCTTTATACTTAATTGTGTTCTTACTGTAATAAATGTGACAATAAAATTTTAAAAAATTATACACATGAGATGATCTATTATGTTAGCCAATGACTCGTCCTCTATTTCTTGGTCTGTCTTCTCCCTTTTCGTGACTCGTTGAAGCAGTTGTCCATTCCTCAGTTACCGCCAGATTCGACGATTCAACTTGGCTCCTGGACAGCCTTTTGCCTGCTATAACCTTTGTCATCCAAAACACTGTAGTACAACTTCAGCCTATATTCTGTGGACCTGAGAAGACACCATCTCACTCACACATACAAGATTCTGACAGCGGAGATGCTAAAGAGATTGTCTGTCGGTTGAGGGGAATCAAAAACGCAGGGGCACTGACTCAGGATAAAAGACATTTAGGTTTGATACGTAGGGAAATGACTTCTGAGGGCCATGAGTCCACAACTGGTGAGTTGTGGGTATCTTCAAGGCTGTGAAAGACAGATCCTTGTTTCTCAGAGAATCAAAGAATGTGGGAAACAAATACAGGGAATGCTGGAAAGCTATCATAAAATGGGCACTTTTTATACTTCCAACTGGGATGGAGGAAGACCGTGAGGTCTAATAGTGTTGAAGCCCATTGCAAAAGGCAAACCAGTTGTTAATGACATCAGTTCCTTGTTCAGAAACATTAACTCTCTTTCTCTCTCCACAGACACTGCCAGTCCTGCTGAGTTTCTCCAGCGTTCTCTGTGATTGTTGCAGATTTCCACTATTTTGATTTTGTCTGAGGGACATGGAAAATGGAACTGAATCCTTGGGATACAATTTTGTATGGCTGGGCAGAGCAGGCTTGATGGGCACAGTGGCCTATTCCTGCTCTTATTGTGGCTAGTGTTTTGTGCATTTATCGTAACTTGCACCAATTTCTGTTTATCGTACCACACCCCCTCCTCTCACCCCGAGCTCACTGATCAGCACATATGGTGTTCTGCTTTTTAAAACAAGCATCTGCGTCAAAGTAGAAAATTGGTTAAATGTGTGGAGGACATGGGGAAAGAGCAGGGATGTTTGGGCACAGGAATTAATACTGTAGGCATCAGTCAACCCAAGCTCACTGATTCCTTGATTGCCACCTCACCATTTTTTACTTTTCATGTCTGGGATGTGGGCATCACTGGCTGGCCAGCATTTCTTGCCCATCCCTAGTTGCCCTTGAGAAGGTGGTGGTGAGCTGCCTTTTTGAACCACTGCAGTCCACCTGCTATGGGTTGACCCACAATAACATTAGGGAGGGAATTCCAGGATTTGACCCACTGACAGTGAAGGGATGGCAATATATTTCCAAGTCAGGATGGTGAATGACTTGGAGGGGAACTTAGAGGTGGTGGTGTCCCCATGTGTCTGATGCCTTTGTCCTTCTAGATGGAAGTGGTCGTGGGTTTGGAAGGTGCTGTCTGAGGATCTTTGGTGAATTTCTGCAGTGCATCTTGTAGATAGTACACACTGCTGCTACTGAGCGTCGGTGGAGCAGGGAGTGAATGCTTGTGGATGTAGTGCCAATCAAGCGAGCTGCTTTGCCTTGGATGGTGTCAAGCTTCTTGAGTGTTGTTGGGGCTGCACTCATCCAGGCAAGTGGGGAGTATTCCATCACACTCCTTACTCGTGCCTTGCAGATGGTGGACAGACTTTGAGGAGTCAGGAGGTGAGTTACTCACTGCAGTATTCCCAGCTTCTGGCCTGGTCTTGTAGCCACTGTGCATATGTGGTGAGTCCAGTTGCGTTTCTGGTCAATGATAACTCCCAGGATGTGATAGTGGGGAATTCAGTGATGGTAACACCATTGAATGTCAGGGGGTGGTGGTTAGATTGTCTCTTATTGGTGATGGTCATAGCCTGGCATTTGTGTGGCATGAATGTTACTTGCCACTTGTCAATGCAAGCCTGGATATTGTCTATATCTTGTTGTATTTGAACATGGACTGCTTCAGCATCTGAGTAGTCGTGAATGGTGTTGAACATTGTGCAATCATCGCTGAACATCCCAACTTCTGACATTATGATGGAGGAAAGATCATCGATGAAGCAGCTGAAGATGGTTGGGCTGAGGACTCTCAGCCTGAGCACTGACTCTTACCCTGAGGCACTCCTGCAGAGATGTCCTGGAGCTGAGGTGATTGACCTCCCACAACCACTACTATCTTCCTAAGTGCCAGGTATGACTCCAACCACTGGAGAGTTTGCCCCTGATACCATTGATTCCAGTTTTGCTAGGGCTCCTTGATGCCACACTCAGTCAAGTGCAGCCTTGATATCAAGAGCTGTCACCTTCACCTCACCTCTGGAATTCAGCTCTTTTGTCCATGTTTGAACCAAGGTTGTAATGAAGTCAGGAGCTGAGTGGCCCTGGTGGAACCCAAACTGGGTGTCACTGAGCAGGTTATTGCTGAGCAGGTGCTGCTTGATAGCACTGTTGATGACACCCTCCATCACTTTATAGATGATCGAGAGTAAAACGATGGGGTGGTAATTGGCCGGGTTGGATTTGTCCTGCTTTTTGTGTACAGGCCATAGTTGGGCAATTTTCCACATTGTTGGGTAAATACCAGTGTCGTAACTGTACTGGAACAGCTTGGCTAAGGGAGCGGCAAGTTCTGGAGCACTAGTCTTCAGTACTATTGCTGGAATATTGTCAGGGCCCATAGCCTTTGCAGTATCCACTATCTCCAACCATTTCTTGATATCATGTGGGGTGAATTGAATTGGCTGAAGACTGGTATCTGTAATACTGGGGACCACTGGAGAAGGCTGAGATGGATCATCCATTCGGCATGTCTGGCTGAATATTGCTGAGAATGCTTCAGCCTTATCTTTTGCACTGATGTGCTGGGCTCTTACATCATTGAGGATGGGGATATCTGTGGAGCCTCTTCCTCCAGTGAGTTGTTTAATTGTCCACCACCATTCACGACTGGATGTGGCAGGACTGCAGAGCTTAGATCTGATCTGTTCATTGTGGGATCGCTTAGCTCTGTCTATCACTTGCTGCTTTCACTTTTTGGCGTGAAAATAGTCCCATTTGGTGGCTTCACCAAAGGTTGATCCATCATCTTCAGGTATGCCTGGTGCTGCCCCTGGCATGCCCTCCTGCATTCTCCATTGAACCAGGGCTGATCCCCTGGCTTGATGGTAATGGTTGAGTGGGGGATATGTTGGACCATGAGGTTACAGAATGTGCTGGAGTACAATTCTGCTGCTGTTGATGGCCCACAGTGCTTTATGGATGCCCAGTCTTGAGTTGCTAGACCTGTGCAAAGTCTGTCCCATTTAGCACGGTGATAGTGCCACACAACATGATTGAGGTTATTCTCAATGTGAAGATAGGACTTCTGTCTCCAAAAGGACTGTACGATGGCTATTCTTACCAATACTGTCATGGACAGATACAACTGCAGCTGACAGATTGGTAAGGATGATGTCAAGTATGTTTTTCCCTCTTGTTGGTTCCCTCACCACCTGCCGCAGACCCAGTCTAGCAGCTATGTCCTTTCGGAAACAACCAGCTCGATCAGTAGTACTAGTGCCAAGCCACTTTTGGTGGTGGACATTGACATCCTCCACACAGAGTACATTTTGTGCCCTTACCATCCTCAGTGCTTCCCCTAACTGTTGTTCAACATGAAGGTGTACTGATTCATCAGCTGAGGGAGGACAGTATGTGATAATCAGCAGGAGGTTTCCTTGCCCATGTTTAACCTGAAGCCATGAGACTTCATGGGGTCTGGAGGGAATGTTGAGGACTCCCAGAGGAACACTCTCCCGACTGCATACCACTGTGCTGCGCCCTCTGCTGGGTCTGTCCTGACGGTGAGACAGGACATATCCAGGGATGGTGATGGTGGTGTCTGGGACATTGTTTGTAAGGTGTGATTCTGTGAGCATGACTATGTCAGGCTGTTGCTTGACGAGTCTGTGAAACAGCTCTCCCAATTTTGGCATTAACCCCCAGATGTTGGTGAGGAGGACTTTGCAGGGTCTGTAGGGCTGTTTCTGCCATTGTCTTTTCTGGTGCCTAGGTCAATGCCAGGTGATCCGTCTAGATCCATTTCTTTGAGACTTTGTAACGATTGGTACAACTGAGTGGCTTGCTAGGCCATTTCAGTGGGCAACTGAGAGTCAACCATATTGCTGTGGGTCTGGAGTCACCTGTAGGCCAGACCAGGTGAGGGTGGCAGATTTCTTTCCTTCAAGGACATTAGTGAACTAGACGGGTTTTTCCGACAATCGGCAATCATTTCATGGTGATCAGTAGATACTTAATTCCAGACTTTTTTTTATTTATTGAATTCAAATTCCACCATCTGCTGTGCTGGGATTCGAACCAAATAGCTGTAAATAGGACCCTGGCCAGCTGTTCTTCATCCTGAATAGACCAAAAGGCATTCACAGCTCAATAGTGTAGCCTTTTTCTGCTCGAGTGCTGACATTAACTAAAGGCAGTGTTGCTTCAAGAATGAGAAATCATCAAGACACTGGGAAAAACTGTTATATATTCACGTTTATTGTTTTAAAATTTAATTCATGAACAGTATACAAGAGTATTTTATGATACAAAAGAATCAACATTTAATTTATTATATAGATAAGTTGATGTTCAGAAAATTAAAACATGATTTTTTTGTAAATGTGACCTCTGGAGACATACTCTCAAAAATGTGTCAAACTCATATACAACTAAAAGGAAATCAGGAGGAATTTTTGAAACTGGATATCAGCTTTCCAATAAAACCATTTTGTTCCGTCTTTAGTTCAGCAAATACAGCAAGATCTACCGGCTCCACAACAACACGTGAGCTGTCAGAGTAATATTTATCACATACATAATTGAGGATATTTTTGTTGTGTATTCAATTTTACTTCTTTGCTATCAATTGTCCCTGCTCCAAAATAAAATTCTGCCTTACTCACAGTCCAATACTGACCGGGCAGACGTTCCTTAAACATGCCCATTTTTTTTGGAAGAGGGATGTTTAAAATTATGATGAGTTTTGATACAGAAATTAAAGAGTAACTGTTTCCACTAGCAGGGATCAATAAACAGAGGATACAGATTTAAGAATGTTTGCAAAAGACTCAGACTGGGGAGTCAAGAGATTTTTTGTTTAATCAGTCAGTCATTTCCTTGGATGGAGATTGCCTGAAAAGGAAGTGCCCTCGGATTCAATTGTATTTTAGAAAAGGGAGTTGGGAAAATGCATGAAAGGTGAAAAGAAAATGAAGGGTTTTGGGAAAAGGCAGGGGAGTTAGTCTAATTGGACAGTCAATTAGAAGTGTCAGCAGAGCCACAATGGGCTGCATGGCCTGCTTCAGTGCTGTGTTATGATTCTGTGGGAAGGCAGCTACCTTCCAGTGTCTAGAATCACATGGAGAAATTGAGGGGACAAGCCTGCATCTGATCCATTGTGTGCCACAACAGATTGTAACCCTGACTCTTTGCTACATGTCTTTAAATTCATGCATTAGCTTTTTAACTAGATTCACACTCACCATGTTCCAAATATCTCTCCTGAGTTTTAACATACACATGAATTTGTACCAAAACATCGTGGGATAACTTACAAACTTTCCAGTGACAATTAATGTAACAGTTCCTGGTGAACAAGTTTATCTCTATGTTCTGTTGCATGTGATCTTGAGTTGATCATCTAAATGTCATTATCCACTGGAAGAAAATTGAGTAAAAAGTGCTTCTTCATCAGTTTCCCAATAGGAATTTGTTTCACTATACATCACAGCTCATTGATCCTCATGCAGCTCCTCCTAACCATAGGTATCTAAAAAATACAGCAGTCAATTCTGGACAAAATGGCAAAACAATCACAGAGCAACTTTGAGAGATCTATACTGAGGGATTTACTGTAAAAGTAGACATTGCCCGCTAATATTTTTATAAGTGTGCCATTATATGCTTATTGCTTTGTTTCTAAGACTATTACTCTGGCTGTGCTGTACAACCTGTCAGTATAAATATTATCCCCTCTGAGAAGGTGGACTTCAAGTCAGCACTCGCACTGCCACAGGCTTGTGTGGCACCCAATGTAAACTCAAGTGGGTTTCAAGAACACAAGTCTTATGGCTCACAGGCAGCAGTAGCTTTACAAGTTATACTGACATCAATTTTCACCCAAAACTGCTTTGTGCGAGTGCAAACCTAGCAACATAGCCACTCGCACACCCAGATCTACGGCCAGAAGCTAAGTTTTCTGAAGTACATAACATCTTATGCATGTGCACATGGCTCACAGGGCCCACTAGATTCCTAATTTTTGAAACAAATGCCTCTGAGACATCAGTGGGGAAAAATAGTCTCTTTCTACATTAAATAAACTTTGGTATAAACTAAAGTGCTCAAGATAATCCAACACGTTATAGAGGGAGAACCCAGAGGAAACCAGAAACGTACTGACTGCAATACAAATATTCCACCTCTTTTTTATTTTATGTAACTTACCATGGAATCAGCAATCAATGTCTTAAAATATAAAACTTGTTAACAGGCACAGAACATATACAGGGTTGAGGAAACAATTGGACGTTGTGTCGGCTTTGAATGGTCTAAAGGGAATTACCGGCTAACCACTCACAAGATTATCCCAAAGTGAGACGGGATCCATGAACTATCAAAATTTCCCCTATTGGAAAGAAATGAGCAGAAATAAATGGGTCATCTGCAGAATGTCAAGATACAATGTGTGCTGGGGTGTGTGCTTGGCCCTCAGCTATTTGAAACCTACATCAAAAGGACCAAGTGAACAGCATCCATGTTTGCTGGAGAGACAGAGCTAGGAGGAAAGGCAAGCGATATGGATGATGTAACATGGCTGCAAAGGTCAAAAATTGGACAAGGTGGCAGCAGATGGACTATAATGTGGCTTCAGTGAGATTATACTTGCAGCAACGTCCATGATTCTGGTCTCCTTATTGAAAAAAGATTTGCTCAAGGAGAACAAAAAAAGTTTAGAGGAAGGGTCACTGGACCCGAAGTGTTTTCCTTTTTTTTTCCTTCACAGGTGCTGCTAAACCTGCTGAGCTTTTCCAGCAACTTTGCTTTTGTTCCAAAGTTTAGATTAATGCCTGGCATAAGATGACTATCCTACAAAAAGAGATTAAGTAGAATATTCTCAACAATTTAGAAGAATGGGAAATTACCTAATTGAAGCCTGTAAAATTGGCAGTGGGCTTTACGGGTCATATGAGGGGAGGCAATGGCTTAGTTTTATTATTGCTAGACTGTTAATCCAGAGACCCTGGCAATGTTCTGGGGACCCAGGTTCGAATCCTGTTATGGCAGATTGGAGAATTTGAATTCAATTAAAAAAATCTGGAATCAAGAGACTAATGATGACCATGAAACTACTGTGGGAAAAACCCATCTGATTCACTAGTGCCCTTTAGTAGAGTACAGTCCTTATCTGATCTGGCCTTCATATGACCCCAGGCCACAGCAATGTGGTTAACTCTTAACTGCCCCCTGGATAATCAGGGAGGGGCAATAAATGCTGGCCTAGCCAGCAACACCCTCATCCCATGAATGAATAAAAAATGTTGTGAGATAACAAGCATGGGGCTGGATGAACACAGCAGGTCAAGCAGCATCATAGGAGCAGGAAAACTTGACGTTTCGGGCCTAAACCCTTCATCAGAAATGGGAAAAAATGTTGTGAGGCTGCTTTGCTTGGTCATAGAGTCAGAAACTAGGGCTCAAACTTCAGGATAAAGGTTGAGCCATTTAAAATTAAGATGAGAAGAAATTTCTTCATTCAGAGGATGGTGAAACTTTGGAATTCTTGGACCTGCGCGCTGTGGATGCTCAATCAATGAGCAGATTCTAGTTTGATTTGACAGATTGAGGACATTAACGGAATCAAGGGATATGGGTCAAGGGGAAGAGTGGGACTGATGGAAAGGTTTGGTTATGAGTTTACTGAAGAATGCAGCAGGTTCATTGGTCTGTATGGCCTACTCCTATCTCATTTATAGAGCACCATCAAGTGTGTAAACTCACCAGCAAACATTCATCATAGACCTTGAGCCTAATTTCCTGCGGGTTTTCCAGTGAGGTCCCATGGAGGGCATTCTGCATATGCTAAGGGTGGATTGCATTAGACATAGAACAGTACACCATTAAAGATGCATGGACCACCAGTCCTGAGTGTTCACATTACCCATGTCCCACGCTGTGGGACTGATTCTGGCTCTTCCGAGTCCGATGGGCAAAATAAGGCTGTTCAGAATTTCAGGGTCTGTAGCTGTCCTGTGACCCATTGGCATGACAACAAATTGGAAAATCGCAATTACAATAAAAGTCACAGTGTATCAGATATAATGTAAAACTCAACATTCAAGCCACCCGGATATGCGGCACACCTTCACAACCATTCTTGATCTTGTAGCATTCCCCATTCACAGCATTTTACCCATTGCTTTAGGACGGAATTAGGCAAAACAAAAACAAAAATAATTGGGGTGATGTTGTACAGCTTCAAATTAACTTTTACTCACACATTTGCAAGTCGTACTTTGTATCTTATAAATTTGACATGTTCTTACTTAACTTCAATGACCTTATTAGGCTCTGCCAGTTAAGGATCACTTGTTTCCTGGGGATGCATTAAATTAACTGTTACACAGTGCTGGGAGAAAGACGTGCAGCAACTGAGAAATTGCATTGTCTAGTTGTACAGGAAATCCTTAGAAATCATGTAACTTTAGCATGGATAATGTCTACCTTTAAACACAGCACAGGCACATATATTTACACAGAACTACACAAGCTCGACTCAATATTTACAAATGAACAAATTAATGGATAATTCATCTTTTCATGTGGATAATACAATGGATAACAGTCAATAGCCAGTTGACTCTGTGAAGGCCGATATAGTGATGCACAGTTTTCAAATGACAGAGACTGATTCTTTTTATTCTTGCTGGTACCATAATATGATCTGGACACAAATCATTGAACTGCAATTCTTCTTTATTCCTCCCTGTCCATCTCTTTAATACCAATAGAGGTGCAATTGGTTGAATGGCCTCCTTCCATGCTGCATGATTCCAGGATTAATTTCCTGATTGGGTGATCCTAATCAATTCCCTTTTATCGCCAAGAATTCTGAGGCAGGGAAAAGGAAGAAATGAGTGAAAACTACTAAGGTTTAGGACTCCACTCAATTTAAAAGGGCCTGTGTTGAGTTTCACAATTCTAATATCCAGCTGCAAAGCCACATAAACTTGCTGGTTACATATTTGAGGTACAGATGATATTGTTTTCCTGTTTTACAGGTTACCAGATATGCTGTTATCTCCAGACTTTACTCAGTGGCTTTTACTTCTAATGAAGAAGAGCAAGATATAAATGGAGTAAGAATTGATTTCTAAGTTTGTCTGTGTGTGTTTAGAGAAGGCAAAATTTAAAAAGATAAGGATATGAAGAAAAGGAAGGACATTGGGTATTGACCTTTCAAGATAACAAAAGCTATTGACAAAAATTGATCCAGCTAAATTCTTCCTGATCGTAAAGGCAGAACTTGGAAGGAAGGAATGATGGCAGGAATTCTTTCTTTCCACCCAGAGGGAAAACAGACTTGTGGAAAATCCTCCTAATGAAAGCCATTGAAGAAGATGGCCACAGAGTTTGAGGTGATAATTAGATTTGTTTCTGGAAGGAAAGGGGATGGTGAAATATGTTAAAATGCATCAAAATCAGGATGAAGACCTTTTCTAAGCAGTTTTTCATAGGAAATATAGCAGAACTAAACAGAACAGAGGAAACTGAATGGTTAAAGTCTCAGGGATTGTTAATGCACAACATGGTAGTATTTGCAAAGTTCACTGCAGCTTGATGCTTCTATCTAAAATTTGTGTTGGCATTCTAAATGAAGGTGTGAGCTTCAAGTTTTAGATTGAACAGCATTCATTGATTGAAATCTAAAATCTCTGTGGCAGCATTTACAAGATGGGAAACTGTTGGATATGCCACTTCATTGTGGAGCAATGCACTGTATCTGGTTCTATGATGCACTGGGCGGCCTTCACAGAGACGGATGGGTTGTACAGGTAGTTACTGAACTTCCACGCTGCAGTCTGCAAGGGATCATTCACAAAGAATGTCATCACAAGCTGCCTCTTCATTTCCCAATCAGCTGCACGTGTGCCCAGGCTGCATGCCCCAGCCACTGTGCTCAGGGAGCACTGGAGTTGGCTAGTTGGCACTTTGGGCCCATTTCACAATTCAATTAGATCATGGCTGATCTGTAATGTCATTGGCCCACCTTGGTAAAATGTGACAATATAAAGTGAGACCATCCTGAAGTAAGACATTCCGTGATACGAGGTGAGTGTGAAGCCCTCTGTCGATGGCTGCAAGTCTTTGTGGAGCCGGTGGCTTTGCACCCACCCATCCCCCTCCCAGCTGGGATGCAGAGGGGTGAGCACATCTCCGGAGGGCCAGGAAGGAATGGCTTGGTTATAAAAGCATTTTGACTTCAAGATGTAGCCTCCACCATCCCATCTCGGAGCCTGTCCCAACTCTAAGTGCTGCTGACATGGTAGTTCTCCAGTCAAAGTGGTGCCACCAGCAGCAGTGGCCAGAGCTGGGACAGCAGCCTTCCCCCATGGAAGCCGGACAGAGGCTTCTGACACCCAGTTCTGACAGGTCTGCCTAAGGGGGACGGTGAGCTACGATTGAGAGGCCAGGGAGTGGGGAATAAAAGGTGGGGGCACTACTGGGCAACCCCCCCATCAACCTTGAGCTCACAGAAACATTGGCAAGGTTTACCCAGTAGCCTGACACGTGGCTTGGGCATCCTTCCATTGTTAGTAAAATACCAGCAGCAGGCGAAGTCTGGCCTTCGGTGGCTATTAATTGGCCACTTGAGGGCCTCATCAATGTTTCTGGCCTACAAGTCATTGGAAGACCTGACTGAAATCCATCGTATAAAAACAGAAACAGTTTGGAAAAGTTATGAACGTCAAGCAGCAATATCTGAGCAGGGGTAAAACAGACCTAAAGTTTCATGTTCCTTGTACCAGGGTTAGAAGACGTTAAAGAATGAGCTTTGTGTTAAACAAGTGCACAGTCAGGGGATGTGAGAAGTGATAGGAAGGTGCAAGGAGCTGTTGGAGAACGGAATGAAAGGGGAGAGTCCAACAGGGGGCAGAAGCGATTCACTGACTGATGGATCTAACTGACACCACCAACCAAAGGAGCACTTTGCAGCTTTTCAGCTTTCTGCTGTCCGCATTAGTCTGTTTTATTATGATAGGATGTTGGATTCCTAGCCCAAAGCTGGAAGAGACATGGGCAGTAGGGCACAGTGCCAAGCAGGGAAATGAGAACGCTGGCATATACCACTAGCCACACTGGTACAAACCAGGATGGAGTGGGCCAGAGGCCACCTGACTCCTCTACGCCACGTCAGCAGACGATGGCGAACAGAAACTGAACTTTAAACAGGATTCACTACAAAGGATGGTTGGGGAGAGGGAGGACGGCATTTAACTTAATCCACAGCCAATTTCAAAATAAAATTGAGGCCAAATTTGTGGCGTTCAATCTTAACATTGCACTGAAACAGAAACAAAATACCAGATGCCTGTGAATTGAACAGGCAAATAGGTTTAGGCAGAGCATAGAAACCATCCCACTCTGTGTATCAACATAAAGAACAGTCAGCGTCACAGATTATATTTCGGTGGATTCGATCCGTTCAAGTCGCGATGGTGTCCATTGCTTCATTTCGTCGGCAGTGGGTGAAATGGCCTTTGTGTTTATCTCTCCCAGTTTGCTTTCCAGCACCTGGTTCTTCTGGTACATTTCCACATAGTTCAGCTGCAGCTGCTTCTGATATTTGATGACTTTCTCTTTCTCATCCTGCCACGTCTGCCTCTCCTCCTCGAACTGTGCCACCTGCTGCTCATGCTGCTGCCTCTCTAGCCTCAGCTCTCCCTGCAGCCGTTCGATCTGCTTCTTCAGCGCTTTAACCGTGTCCTCGTTCTGCCGCTGCATTTTCGCCTCGTCACTCTCACAGGCCAGCTCCTCCCTTGGCTCGTCTGCTGATTCTTCGCTGTCCCAGTTCTGGTGGGCCCTGGCGGCCAGTGCCTGCTTTAATCCGCAAATCTCTGCTTCGTTCTGGCCTAGCTTTTCCCGCAGGAGTTGAGCCTCGCTGGTTTTCCTCTGCAGCTCATTCTCACACACTTCCAACTCAATGCCCTTGGCATTGACCGAGTCCTTCAGTATGAGGACTTGCTCCTCTTTGGCCCGCAACGCTGATGTTGCCTCTTTCAGCTGTGTCCTCAGAGCCACCATTTCATTCAGTTTCTGGGCCACATCAGCTTGGGAATCTTTCATCTGCTGCTTCATTAGGGAGATCTCTCCGGCTTTCTGACACACCTACCAGACAAATACACAACGTGAGAGAATAGCAGTCCAGGCAACACCTCAATCTATTAACATCCCCACCCTTGTTTGCCAATGCCTCATAAATTCACCATTTCCCTACCCCGACAAACTCCTCCAGGGTCCTCAGCACTATCAATACTCATCCAACTCTGGCCTCAGGAGGAGCTGCCATTTTAGCTTCACCTTTGACAACCATGCCTTTAGCACTCGAATCAGCCTTAGGAGTGGCATGGTGCCCAGGTTTGATTCCAGCCTCGGGCGACTGTCTGTGTGGAGTTTGCACATTCTCCCCGTGTCCGCGTGGATTTCCTCCAGGTGCTCCGGTTTCCTCCCACAGTTCACAAATGTGCAGGTTATGAAATGCAAGGTTACAGGGAAAGGGTAGGGAGAAAGGGTAGGAAGGAGGATGTGCTGGAAATTTTGAAAAACATGAGGATAGATAAGTCCCCTGGGCCAGACAGGATATACCCAAGGTTTCTACGGGAAGCGAGGGAAGAGATTGCTGCCCCTTTGGCAATGATTTTGCATCCTCACTGTCCACTGGAGTAGTTCCAGAAGATTGGAGGGTGGCAAATGTCGTTCCCTTGTTCAAGAAAGGGAATAGGGATAATTCTGAGAATTACAGACTGGTCAGTCCTACTTCTGTGGTGGGAAAATTATTGGAGAGGATTCTGAGAGGTAGCATTTATGATTATTTGGAAAAGGACAGTTGATTAGAAATAGTCAGCATGGCTTTGTGAGGAGTAGGTCATGCCTCTCGAGCCTTACTGAATTCTCTGAGGATGTGACAAAACACATCAACGAAGGTAGAGCAGTAGATGCGGTGTACATGGATCTTAGCAAGGCATTCAATAAGGTTCCACATGGTAGGCTCATTCAGAAAGTAAGGAGGCATGGGATTCAGGGAAATTTGGCTGTCTGGATACAAAACTGACTGTCCAATAGACAACAGAGGGTGGTAGTCGATGGAAAGTATTCAGCCTGGAGCTCGGTGACCAGTGGTGTTCCGCAGGGATCTGTTCTGGGACCCCTGCTCTTTGTGATCTTTATAAATGACTTGGATGAGCAAGTGGAAGGGTGGGGTAGTAAGTTTGCCAATGACACGAAGGCTGGCGGAGTTGTGGATCATGTGGAGGGCTGTTGTAGGTTGCAACGGGACATTAACAGGATGCAGAGCTGGGCAAAGAAGTGGCAGATGGAATTCAACCCAGAAAAGTGTGAAGTGATTCATTTTAGAAGGTCGAATTTGAATGCAGAATACAGGGTTAATGGCAGGATTCTTGGCACTGTGGAGGAACAGAGGGATCTTGGGGTCCCTCAAAGTTGCAACCCAAGTTGACAGGGTTGTAAAGAAGGTGTATGGTGTGTTGGCTTTCATTGGAAGGGGAATTGAGTTTAAGAGCCATGAGGTTATGCTGCTGCTCTATAAAGCTCTGGTTAGACCACACTTGGAATATTGTGTTCAGTTCTGGTTACATCATTATAGGAAAGATGTGGAAGCTTTAGAGAAGGTGCAGAAGAGATTTACCAGGATGCTGCCTGGACTGGAGGGCAGGTCTTATGAGGAAAGTTTGAGGGAGCTAGGGCTTTTCTCATTAGAGTGAAGAAGGATGAGAGGTTACTTGATAGAGGTGTACAAGATGATGAGAGGCACAGATAGGGTGGATAGTCAGAGACATTTTCTCAGGGCGGAAATGATTATTATGAGGGGGCATTATTTTAAGGTGAGTGGAGGAAGGTATAGGGGAGATGTCAGAGGTAGGTTCTTCACACAGAGAGTGGTGGACGTGTGGAATGCGCTGCCAGCAGTGGTAGTGAAGTCAGACACTTTAGAGACTTTTAAGCGACTCTTGGAGAGGCACATGGAGGATAGTAAAATGTAGGGTATGCAGGGTAGATTGATCTTAGTAGGATAATAGGTTGGCAGAACATCGTGGGCCGAAGGGCCTGTATTGTGCTGTACTGTTCTACGTTCTATGTTTTAATGCTCTGTATCATTGAAGCATTAACTCCTTTCTTTTGGATTCTTCCTGCTGACATTTCACATTTTTCCACATCGTACTCTGTTTGACAGATCTTTGTCCACTCACTTAGTTATTCTTTGTAGCTGTCCCTCTGTCCTCTTCAAAGTTTATTTTTCTACCCATCTTTGTGACATGAGTGAATTTAGTTAACACACCTTCCATCCCTTCACCCAAGTTATTTACAACATTTACAAAAAAGTTGAGGCCTGAGCACTGATTCTGTCACTCTGACCACACATTACATCTTGCCAATCAGAAAATGACCCATTTAAGTTTAAACTTTGTTTCTTGTTGGCTAGCTAGAGTTCTACCCATGCCAAAGTATTACCCAGTGGAGAGTCATACAGAGTCATAAAGCACGAAACAGGCTCTTCGGCCAAACTCGTCCATGCTGACCAGGTTTCCTAAACTCAACTCGTCCCAGTTGCCTGAATTTGGCCCATATCCCCTTTAACCTTTCCTATCCACATACCACTCTAAATGTTGTAATTATACCCACTGCTACTACTTCCTCTGGCAGCTCGTTCCATATATGCACCACCTTCTGTGTGAAACTGTTGCCCCTGAGGTCCCTTTTAAAATTTTCTGCTCTCACCTTAAACCTATGCTCTCTTGTTTGGACTTCCCCACCCCTGGGGAAAAGACCTTGGTTATTCAGCCTATCCATGCCCCTCTTGATTTTACAATGTTCTATAAGGTCACCCCTCAGTCTCTGAAGCTCCAGGGGAAAAAAGTCCCAGCCAATTCAGTCCCTCCCCACAGCTCAAACACCCCAGTCCTGGCAACTTCCTTGTAAATCTTTTCTGAACCCTCTCTAGTTTAACAGCACCTTTCCTACTGAAGGGTGACTAGAACTGTGCACAGTATTCTAAAAGTGGCCTCAACAATATCCTGTACAGCTGTAACATGACATCCTAACTCCTTTACTCAATGTTCTCACCAATGAAGGCAAGCGTGCCAACCACCTTCTTCACCACTCTGTCTACCTGCGACTCCACTTTCAATGAACCTGCACCCTGAGGTCTCTTTGTTCGGCAACACCCCCAGGGCCCTACCATTAACTGTATACGTCCTGCCCTGGTTTGTCTTACCAAAATGCAGCACCTCACATTTTTGTAAATTAAACTTCATTTGCTGCTCTTTGGTCCATTGGCTCATCTGATCAAGGTCCCATTGTACTCTGAGGTAAATTTCTTTACTGTCCACTGGATCAATTTTGGTGTCATCTGCAAAATTACTAACCAGAACCTCCTATATTCACAACTTAATCGTTTATATAAATGACAAAAAGCTGTGGACCCAGCACCGACCCTTTTGGCACACTGCTGGTCACAGGCCTCTGGTCTGAAAAGCAACCCTCCACCATCACCCTCTGTCTTCTACCTCCGAGCCAACTTTGTATCCAATTGACTAGCTCCCCCTGGGTCCCATGTGATCTAACCTTACTAACCAGTCTACCGTGCTGAATTTTGTTGAAGGCCTTGCTGAAGTCCATGTGCTTGGTAAAGGCAAATTGAAAGGAGAATGCGAAAGCACAAAGCCAGCAGTAAGGAAAGAACACAAGCTTTTGCAGCAACAGATGGACAGAGTTGAGACTTCTTCCAAAATTCCAGCTTCACCAACTGAAAGCAAAACCTGGAAACCCTGGGTCTGTGTGAGCCTGACTCCAACCACTCATGCTTCTTTTGTCTACTTTAATAAAAACAAAGCTAGCTACACTGCTGTACGCAGAGCAAACAACTCAGCACCAGGTTTACACTTGCTTTCAAGAGAAACAAGACAAACAAAACCCTCTTAAAGCCACATCTCGACACACTTGCAAGTGCTGTACAGCTGCACTAAAATTCCCCAATTTTCCCTCACTATCCTGAGGAATTCCTGGAGCGATATGCTGAGAACTCTCACTTTAAACAACCTTAACCATCTTCCTTTGATGCCAGGTATGACTCCAAACAGTGGAAAGTTTTCCCTCTGATTCCCATTAACTCAAGTTTTGCTAGGGCTCCTCACACAAATGCGGTCTTCATGTCGAATCAGACATGACAGCAACGTTTAAGAGGCATTTAGACAGACATATGAACAGGCAGGGAATACAGGGATACAGACCATGTGCAGATAGATGGGATCAGTATAGAATGGCATCATGGTCAGCACAGATATATTGCGCCAAAAGGCCTGTTCCTGTGCTGTACCGCTATATGTTCCATGCTCTAAGGTAATCATTCCAATAATGAGGGAATTTTAGAAAAATAATATCATTGCATTAATTATTTCGCTGGCCACTTCTTTTAAGACCCTAGGGTGAAGTGAATCAGACTGAGGACTTGCCAGAATGCAACTCCAAAGATTTGCTCACACCTCTTCCCTGATGATTGTCATAGACTCAGAGTCCTACAGCACGGAGACAGACTCTTCAGCCCAAACTGGTCCATGCTGACCAAAATGTTCATCCACGCCAAGCCCATCTCCCTGCACTTGGCCCGTATCCTTCTAAACCTTTCCTATCCATGCATTCATCCAAATTCCTTTTAAACGTTGTTAATATACACATCTCAACCACTTCTGCTGGCAGCTCATTCCATATGCATACCACGCTCTGTGTAAAAAAGTTGTCCCTCAGGTTCCCATGTACTCTTTCCTCTCTTACCTTAAGCTGATGCCCTCTAGTCCTCGATTCCCGAACCCTGGGAAAAAGACTGAGTGCATTCACCCTTATCCATGCCTCTCATGATCTTATACACTTCTATAAGACACCCCCTCAGTCTCCTATGCTCTAAAGAAAAGAGTCCTACATTATCCAACCTCTCCCTAGAACTCAATCTCTTGAGTCCTGGCAACATACTTGTAAATTTCCTCTGCACTTTTTCCAGTTTAATAACACCCTCCCTATAGCAAGTTGACCAAAACTGAACACAATACTCCAAGTGCAGCCTCACCAATGTCCTGTACAACTGCAACATAACTTCCCAAATTCTATACTCAGTACCCTGACTGATGAAGGACAGTGTGTCAAAAGCCTTTTCACTGCCCTGTCTACCTGTGACTCCACTTTCAGAGAAGCGTGCATTTGCACTCCAATGTCCCTCTGTTCCACAACACTCCTTAAGGACCTACCATCACCATGAAACTCCTACCTTGATTTGACTTTCCAAAATGCAACACCTCACACTTACCTACATTAAACTCAATTTGCCATTTCTCAGGCCAATTCTCCAGCTGATCAAGATCTTGCTGCAATTTCTGATAACCTTCCTCACTGTCCACAATACCACCTATTTTAGTATCATCCGCAAACTTACTAGTCGTGCCTTGTACACTCTCATCCAAATCATTGATATAGATAACCAACAGCAATGGGCCCAGCACCCACCCCTGAGGCACACCACTAGTCACAGGCCTCCAGTCAGACAAGCATCCTTCTACTATTACTCTCTCCTTCCGACCATCAAGCCAACTGTGTATTCAAATGGCCAGCTCTTCCTTGATTTCATGTGATCTAACCTTCCAGACCAGCCTACCATGTGGAACCTTATCAAAGGCCTTACTGAAATCCATCTAGACTATATCTACCGCCCTGCCCTCATCAACCTTCATGGTCCCTTCATCAAAGAACTTTAACAAATTTGTGAGGCATGCTCTCCCACGCACGAAGTCGTGCTAACTACTCGTAATCAAACCCTATCTTTCTAAATGCGTGTATTCCTTATCCCTCAGAATCTTCTCAAGTAACTTACCTACCATAGATGTTAAGCTTACTGGTCTGTAATTCCCAGGTACTTCTTTGCAGCCATTCTTGAATAAGGGCACAACATTCGCTACCCTCCAGTCTTCCAGACCCTTGCCGTGGCTAAAGATGATGCAAATATATCAGCCATGGACCCTGTAATTTCTTCTCTAGCATCTTGCAGGGTTCTTGGATATATCTGGTCAGGGCCAGGAGATTTATCCACCTTCATACATTCTAATACTTCCAACACCACCTGAACTGTGGTATGGACTGTCCCCAAGATATTGCCACTAACTTCCCCAAGTTCCCAAGTCTTCATGTCTTTCTCCACACTAAACACAGAGGAGAAATATTCATTGAGGACCTCACCCATCTCCTGTGGTTCCACACATAAATGTCCACTTTGGTTCTACAGGGGTCCTATTCCCTCTCTAGTTTTTTTTTTCCTTTAACATACTTAAAGAATCTGTTTGGAGTCACCCTAATCTTCTCAGCCAAAACTGTCTCATGCTCCCTTTTCACCTTCCTGATTTCCTTCTTCAGTAAATTCTTGTATCCCCTACATACCTCCAGGGATTCCCTTGATCCCAGCTGCCTGCTCCTGAGCCATGCCTCCTTTTTTCTGGTCAAAGCTTCAATTTCGCTTGTCATCTAGGGTTCTCTGCCAACCTTTCCCCCCACCCTCACAAGAACACGAAGACCTTGAATTCTAGCTGTCACACTTTTAAAGGCCTCCCACTTGCCAGAGATACCTTTGCCTGTAAACAAACCATTCCAATCAACCCCTGCAAGCTCCTGTCTAATTCCATCAAAATTTGCCTGGCTCCAATTTAGAACTTGAGCCTGTGGACCTGTTTTGTCCTTCTCCATAACTGTTTTAAAAGTAATAGAACTAATAGAATTAATAGAATGTATCCTTCCTAAACTTCTCCCTCCCTTTATTTCCTGATTTAAAGCTGTTTTTGGAAGAGTCCTTGTAAGCTCTACAGTGAAAACCAATCTAAGATACCTGCTTAATTAATTTGCCATCTCCTTAATTTTCCTTATTAATTCCCTAGACTCACTTTGTATAGGTCCACAGTTCATGTTATTAACTCTTCTGTTTTTTTAAATACCTGAAAAATTTTTAATACCGGTTATAATATTTCTGGTGTGCTTTCTTTCATGCTCGAGTTTTTTCCTTCCTCATTTATCTTTTTATCAATCTTTGCTGTATTTAATGTTCAGTTCGATCTCCTAAGTCGCCATCCAAGTTTGCCCAGTTATATGCTTTTTGTACTGCTGATCTTGTTGAAGCTTTTCATCTTGCACACATCAGGACAATTTGCAAGAATATCCATTCAAGGGGAAAATGGACATTTATACTGCACGAAGAGAGAGTGTTGATTGGTTGGCAAATGGACTGATCGAAGGAGATGCTGCCATGGAGAATGCATCAATTAATGATGATTTTGAATGAGACAGGTTGA
Source organism: Ginglymostoma cirratum (assembly GCA_024137785.1). Lineage (NCBI taxonomy): Eukaryota > Metazoa > Chordata > Chondrichthyes > Orectolobiformes > Ginglymostomatidae > Ginglymostoma > Ginglymostoma cirratum. The sequence goes on from JAHRHZ010000249.1 coordinate 16,269,938, forward strand.
CGCTGGTCGGAACAGTTTGCATCAAGCAAGGTACTAACTATACCCAACTGGTTATCCTTGCTAAATTTGTAAGCATGTCCAACACTAGATGTGATTCTGCAGTCGGACATCTGCTGAACAATCCTGAGTTTGTGAAGAATTGTAACCAAGTTGAAAACCAATTGCAGATTGTCAGTTGGGCCTGCAGCATGACACACTTATATATACTGGAAGCTCCATAAATTAATAAACAGACCCCTGTTTTTTTTGCAGGCAGAAAGAACAATTGCATGCAATGCACCTGTTTCAAGCAAACAGAATATACGACAGCCATTCACCAGCTCATTTCTTGGGGCAATGCTCTGACCAATCCGAGTCAACTTGCTTGGTTTAAAATTCAAACAAAACCTGGTTGTAAGCTGTTAATCCTCATTAACTGGTACAATTCCTGTTAATGAATTACATTAACAGCTTCCCATCAGAGTACACTAGAAAAAGTGTTCTTTTCAGCAATATTCAAATTCTGTGCAACCAAATAATGATTTATATGGGTTATCTCTGAGCTTGAAACTTCCTCTAACCTTTTTGGTTAACCATGGATCATGAGTCCTGTCTTTTATATTTTTCCTTTCTTGTTGGATTGTGTCTGTTCTGTGCCTTTTGAAATATCCCCTTAAGTGTATGTCACTGCATTTTATTGAACTGTCCCTTAATGTAAAAGAGTGAGACAGTGGATAGCACTTTTATTCATTCAAGGGGCGAGGACATCACTGTCCAGGCAGCATTTATTGCCCATCGGGCAGTTAAGAGTCAACCACATTGCTGTGGGTCTGGAGTCACGTGTACACCAGACCCGGTAAGGATGGCAATTGCCTTCCCTAAAGGACATGAGTGAACCAGATGGGTTTCTCCCCCAGTGGCTGACAATGGATTCACAGTCATCGTTAGACTCTTAATTCCAGCTAGTTATTGAATCCAAATTCCACCAGCTGCCATGGTAAGATTCAAACCCAGATCCCCAGAATGTTACCTTGGTCTCTGGATTGACAATCCAGTGATAATACCACTAGGCCATTGCCAGGCACAAAGGACTGAGTGAGCTCTGTCTGTGTTGTACCATCTTGTCAAGTCTTCAGCTCTGGCCAATATGATCATGGCTGATCTTGACCTTCAACTCCATATTCCTACCCACTCCACATGTCCCCGATTCTCCAAGAAACCAAAATACCGTCTATTCCAGATTTAAATACATTCACCAATTTTCCAAGGATTCCAAGGATTCAGAACCCTTTGAGTGAAGTAATTTCTCTTCCTGTCAGTCCTAAGCATTTGGCCCCTTATCCTGAGACCGTACTCCTGTATTTCACATTTCCTGACCAGGGAATGGTCTCTCAGTATCTATTCTATCAATCCCCTTCAGAATCTTGAACACTTCAATAATATTGCCCTGTCATTTTTTTCTAAACTCTGGAGAACGGACTAAACAGGGTTAAAAGGGCAGATGGGGTTAGTTTAGAATGGCATCATGTTGGCACAGACATGGTGGGCTAAGGGCCTGTTCTTACGCTGTAATGTTCTATGTATGTTTAATTTATAAAGATGGGGTGCAGAAACTTAGTTTATGTTCTTTTAAGAGTAGAGAAAGGAGGGGAAATCTGCCTGAGGTCTGATTCCCATTGAGTTTGCAATGACTTCTCATTTTATGTCCACTCACTGTGAAAAGTTCCTCCATCATGTACCAAAACAACCACACTGAAAACTATATCCTAAATTCCTGACTTCTGTGGGTGGCACAAGCAGAATGTCTTTTAGGCCTGACAACAGTGTCCTGCTATTGGTGAATGCCACTCCTGTTGCGACTGTACAGTAGCAGGGTAAAACTGTTGCTAACACTTTGAGATAGCTCAACCTCCCAGGGTAATCAGAGGGAGCTGGGCACTTTCCCAGAGCTGGTGGGCTTAGGCCTGTTCATGAACTGGCACAATATACAGTGAGGGTACTGATCTGATCAAGGAAAACATTGTCTTGCTGGATGGCTTTGATGTGGCCTATTTCAGCATCAAGCTCACATGGTGTGCAAATGGTTTGGGTCTTCATAATGCATTAGCACCAATCTTATAGAGCATGAAGCTGTATGAATCCCATACTTGAATTGATAACAGCCATTCTCTAGTTTATTGCATCGTGCAAATTGGTAGGAGATGAATCAGTGGACTAGGGGGAGGCGTTGGGCAAGCTGTTATCGCTAGACTACTGATCTAGAAACTCAGCTAATGTCCTGGCGACCCAGGTTTGAATCCTGCCACTGCAGATGGTGGAAACTAAATTTAATAAAAATACCTGGAATTAAGAATCTACTGATGACCATAAAACCATTGTCGACTGTCGGAAAAAAAACTCATCTGGCTCACTCATGTCCTTCAGGGAAGGAAACGGTCATCCTTACCTGGTCTGGCCTACATGTGCCTCCAGCCGCATAGCAATGTGGTTGACTCTTAACTCCAATCTGAAATGGCCTAGTAAGCCTCTCAGTTGTATCAGTCGCTGCTGGGGATGGGGAATAAATGCTGGCCAGCCCATGTCCCACAGTGAATAAAACAAAACTAGGGTCCGACATGTCAAGCATTCTCAGTTAATAATTTCATATCAGGAGAGTTCAGAAAGTAAAGCACCTGTAGTGGTTCAGTCGCTGGCTTTTCCAGGCGCAAATGGTCCTTGGTGTGGGTAACATTCAGAGTGCATGAACATATAATGGGAAATCATAAGCAACATCTTAGGAATTTCAAGATAACTGTCCCTTACCTCCCATTTGGTCTCTTCCAGTTTGGGCAGAAGTTCGGACTGCTCTTTCTTAAAAGTCATACATTTTTTCTCCAGGTCTTCTCTCTGCTGCAGCAACTGCCCAATATCCTCCTGCAGTTTCTTCTTCTCCTGTTGGAGTTTGAAGATTTGAAGCTGTAAGGCCTGTTGAGCTCTCTGGGCCTTCTTGGACACTTGCTGGAGCTTGTTGGCGTAATTCTGCTTCAAGTCCTCCATCTCGCGCTCCCATATCTTCTGCTTCTCCTCAAAGACTTGCACAATGGCCGCTTCGCTCTTGTCGAGGCTCCTTCTCATTTGGAGAACTTCCTGTTCTTTCTCCCACAGCCGGTCTTCAAGGTCCTGGATGATATCGTCGTTAGATGGCGAGTGATATGTAAGCGTTTCCTGCATGTGGTTGAGTTTGTTGAAAGAGGCCACGCTTTTGCTGGAAGACCGTCCACTATCGGAGGTAGATATTCCATTATAGCCCAGCATTCCCCGCTCTCCATATGAGGTTCCTAGACGGTTTATGTGGCTTGTCGAAGCGCTCATTGGCCCAATGTGCTGGCTGTAGCCCGTTCCGTATGTGGGAAGGCTGGTCAGTGAGTTACGGCCAGAGTCGGACATACCTCCTCCGTGGTTTATAGTCCTGCTGTGACCTGCCTTTTCCAGTCCGACTCTCCCGGCTGAAGGGCTGCTACTACTGGTATGATGGGCATTAAGGCTTTTCCTACTGTCTATCATTCCATTGCTTTGTGGCGGGCACAGATTCTGCATAGAGTGGAAGCTTTTGGGGACAACTGGCTTGAATGCAGAGGGTCGAATCAACGACTCACTGTTCTGTAGAGGAAGATTAGAGACATTGTTACTTTCTGTCACTGACTGACTCCATACGCCTTGAACCCATCACAGTCCAGCACATTTCATTAGCCTTTACACTGTTAAGGTCATTTTTGTACATTGTATTGCTGGCGTGGCGTCTCATCTGTCAAGGGCAGAAACTGGCAAATGTAACGCAAATGGAGCAAACTATCAAAGGGACAGGTTCCTCACAGCACCATAATGTTATCCATACAATTCTAGCATCATCATGTAGTAAGATTGCCTTTACGCTCCAGCTAAACTCGGAGTAGATATGCAAAGTGAAGGTATGCCCTGGATCAGGAATGAAGAGAGAGACTCCACTTTACCCCAGTTTCACACTGGACCCTGTTTGGGAATCTGCTTTACTTTATAGTATCACTGAAGCCCAGGTTTAGAAGGAAAATACTCCCACTGTCCCCACCATGTCTTTGAAATCACGAATGGAAGGATTACTTAGAAACAGGTCAGATACGTCAACACTCCAAGTGAACAAATAACTGATTCCCAATCAACAGCTCGAACCATTCCTGAATCTAGGCTATATGGGAAGTGAAGGACAGGGATTAGACCTATAGTGGATGAGGAATCTTATGATTTAAGCTATAACTGGAGCAAAGTGGTAGTAGTGGACACCATTTACAAGGTGCAGAATTTCACCAAATCTTCTTCGACAGCACCTTCCAAACCCACGACCATTACCATCTAGAAGGTCAAGGGCAGCAGATACATAGGAACACCACCACCTGCAAGTTTCCCTCCAAGCCATTCACCACCCTGAGTTGGAAATATATCGCTGTTCCTTCACTGTCATTGGATCAAAACCCTGGAACTCCCTCCCTAAAGGCATTGAAGTTGTAGTTACCATCCAGTGGACTAGAGCAGTTGAAGGCTGCAGTTGACCATGGCCTAATTGTCAAAGACAGTTAGGGACTGACAACAAAATACTGGCCTCGACAGCAATGACCACAGCCCGAGAACAAATGTTTAAAAATACAGATTTAAAATGCTCTGCAAAAGAAGCAGACAGGCGATGAGGACCCTTTCATTTAAAAATCAAAGTAAGTCATGATCTTGACTCCACGACCTGAAAGAGTGACCACGGAGGTTTCAACAACAACTTTCAAAGTGAATTAAATCTCTGAATTGGGAGGATTTTCAGGGCTGTGGGGAAAGAGGCAGGGGGTTAGCTTTCAACGAGCTGGCACAGGTAAAACAGGCTGAATGGTCACTTCCTGTACTGTGAGATTGAGTGAATGAATGAACGAACCTGCCCTTTTCATCAAAGCTCTATCTGAAACTGCTCTTTTACTCACATCCTTAACGTGCATTTCACACATAAACAAGCCTCCTGTGTATTACAGCTGCCACAAAGAAAGCATTTAGCAAGCTTGCCTTCATTGCTCAGACCACTGAGTATAGGAGTTATGTTGAGGCTGTACAGGATGTTGGTGAGGCCACTTTTGGGGTATTGTGTACAGTTCTGGTTGCCCTGCTATGGGAAGGATATTATTAAACTGGAGAAAGTTCAGAAAATGTACAGAAGGATGTTACAGAGACTGGATGGTTGAATTACAAAGAGAGGCTGCAATAGGCTGGGACTTTTTTTTCACTGGAGCATGGGAGGTTGAGGGGCGACCTTATAGAGGTTTATAAAATCATGAGGGGCATGGATAGGGTACATGGCAAAGGTCTTTTTCCCTAGGATAGAGGAGTCCAAAACTAGAGGGTTTAATTTTAAGGTGAGGAGAAAGATTTAAAAGAGACCTGAGAGGCAATTTTTTTCACACATAGGTGGTTCTTGTGTGGAATGAGCTGCCAGAAGAAATGGTAGATGCAGGTATAGTTACAACATTTAAAAAAACATTTGGACAGGTACATGAATAGGAAGGGTTTAGATGGATATGGGACAAATGCAGGCAAATAGGACTAGTTCAGTTTAGATACCTGGTCGGCGTGGAGGAGTTGGACCAACGGGTCTGTTCCCATGTTCCCATCACAAATATTATGGGTTGTTTCTGACACTCCAGTGTTACTGAACGTCAAAATAACTAGAACTACTGCTCAGCCGTAGACAGTGAGGCAAGTATACAGGGTGGCCATTGCCAGTTAGTGAGCTCTTCCCAAGTACCAGCAGATGGATGTGAATTTCCAGGCAGGCAGAGCAAGAGGTCTCCAAAACGCTGAAATGAGCTGGGGGCACTAACAAGGTTTGGTTCTGTGATGGACTTCCATTTGTATAGCTGTTCATTGTATTGCTTGTTTAATGTAATTAAAGCACTTTGTACAGTGATGCACTAGCTTACCCCTCTGTAAGTCAGGGATGTGAATGGCATTGATTGAAGACATGTAAAAAAAGACAACTTACATTTATATAGGGCCGGTCACAACCTGAGATCAGCATTTATTTTACAGTCAACGCAGTACATGTGGAAATGTTGGAAACACAGCAGTCAATCAGCACAAAACAAGGTCCCTGAGACAGCAATATGATAGTGACCAGATGATCTGTATTTTTGTGATGTTGATTGAGGGATAAATATTGACCACATGGGATGTTTTAGGACACTGTAAAATGGAGGCATTGACTGATTTAATAACATGTTTGAAAGATGGCACCTCAACATTCACTTGGTGCCTGCTTACATTAGATGATGAAGTTTCAGAGGTCGAATTTAGACCTCTGACCCAGAGGCTACTTCTCAATGTCCTAGAACTTAATCAAGGCTAACATTAACAAAACACTGGAACCTGCATTCCACTATCCCTTAACATAGATGAGGACACAGTGCCAGCAATAAATACAAAAGTTACTATTTGCTGAATTTTTGTGATTAAGGAGTGAAGCCCTGCTCCACAGATATGAGACTATAAGACCCAATCCCCTCTTTAACACTGTTTCAGCACTCAATGACTAATGCCCTCCATCAGCAGTTCCAGTTCCAGCCAAGTTTGTAAAAAAATCTCCCAGGAGATGGTGCTGCTTCCATCCATTTGCTAGTTGATATCTGATGACTTAAAAAAAAGTCTTGACTATCAAATTTACAATTGTTGATGAGCTTCTAGCTTTGACTGAAACTGCACAGGAATTTAACATTCTCAAATTAATTTGATTTTCAGCCTCTCAAATTCGCAGAATCAATTAACTTTAGTATTTCATGAACAGCTTGCAATGAAATTTAACACCAAACTTCCACATCTATGGATCTAACTTTTATGCACCTGTATTTTCTGTTGAAAAATTGTCTTTCATCCTATTCCCGGCTTACCATGACTCTGTATGAGCGATGGGACCAATTGACCTTTTAATTGGTGTGCCATCAGCACTGGCAGCTCTTCAGTGGGTCACTTGGAAGGTGGATATCAGGAATTTAAAGCTCAGTCCAATAAGTCTGACATCCTTCCAAGTGATAGCAATCTGTGTTCCTACAAGCACACGAGGAAATTACAGAAACTGCCATATGACACGATGAAAGTCAGGGATCACTGGTTCCGTTCTTAATCTATTTGTAACTGGGGTACTACCAGCAGTAATTTCTCTTCCTTCTCCTGTATTCAAGCTCTCGCAAGGATTTACACCCAGAATGCTCCTAGTTTTATACAGACGTTGCCCCTGTCTATTTCTTCCTCTGCCACACCAATTTCATTCTTTCATCTGCTGCTGAAACCCTCATTCATCTGTTTGTTACCTCTAGACTTTACCAATCCAACCCACTCTTGCCTGGTCTCCCATTCTAAATGTGGAGACACCCAAAGCTCTGCTGCCCTTGCCCTTTACATTAACTCTCAATCAGTGACGCTCAGTGAAGTACACTGGCTCCCAATGAAGTATCACCTTCACTTTCAAGTCCTCATCTCTCATTTTCAGATCCGTCCATGGACTCTGAGCTCCCTCTGTCTGTAACCTCCACCAGTCACACAATCCTTCAAGATATCTGCACTCCTCAAATTGCAGCAGCTTGAGCTTCCCTGATTTTACCATCATTCATGTTTGTGTCTTAGCTGCTCAGTCCTGAAGAGCTGGAACTCACTCCTTAAATCTCTCTGACATCTTTCCTTCTCTTTGACCCTTTAGAATGCAGCTTAAAACCCACCTCTGAGCTTTTGCCTTAGGCTAATATCTTCTGCAGCTTGATGTCCAATTTTTATCTATAAAACTCCAGTGGAATGCCATAAGTCTTTTTATGATGTTAAAGGCACGATCTAAGCATCAACTGTGTCATTTTTGTTCCCTACAATCTTTTAGGGGAGAAAACCTTCTCTCCTGTCCTGGCTTGGCTTGGCCTCCATGTACCTTCAAGTCTGTAAGAATATGACCCTCTGAAAGGGCCTAGGAAGTCGCTATGGGAAAGTTGAATGCACCATCACTGGATTTGATTCCTTCCTCAACAATCTTGTGGAAGTATCCACAGCACACAAACTGCAAAAGCTGCTTACAACCAGCTTCTCAAGGAAGATCAGGGATAAGAATGTAGGAACATATGAATAATAGCCCATTGATTGAGGCTTAAAAAAATGTAAACAATCCTATGCCACTATTTGAAGAAGAACGAGGGAATTCTCCCCAGTCTCCTAGTCACATTCTACTTCTCAACAAAACATCGTAAAAACAGATTATCAATTTACTATTACACTGCTCTCTGCAGGAACTTGCTGTGCACAAGTCAGGAGTGTGATGGAATATTTCCCACTTGCCTTGATGAGTGCAGCTCCAGCAACACTCAAGAAACCTGACGCCATCCAGGACAACGCAACCCACATCCAGAAGCATCCACTCCCTCCACCACCGACACTCAGTAGCACCAGTGTGTATTATCTACAAGATGTATTGCTGAATTTCACCAAACATTCTCAGACAGCACCTTCCAAACCCACGACCACTTCTATTTCTAAAGACGAAGGCAACAAATAACATGGGAACACCTGCAAGTTGGCCCCTAAACCACTCACCATCCTGACTCGGAAATATATCACTGTTCCTTCACTGCGGCTGGGTCAAATTCTGGAATTCCCTCCTTAATGGCATTGTGGGTCAACCTACAGCAGGAGGACTGCAGCAGTTCAAAAAGGCAGCTCACCACTGCCTTCCCAAGGGCAGCAAGGGACTGGCAATAACGTGCTGGCCAGCCAATGATTCCAACATCCTATGAGTGAATAAAAAAATTATACTGTTCTCTATAGGATCTTATGTGGACAAATTAGCTACCACGTTCCTGACATCACACCAGTGACTACACTACACAAGTACTTCAGTGACTAGAGGTTTGTTGGAAAGTGGTCACATTAGGCACTTTAAAAATACAAATACTTCTTCTCTGCTGCCTAATATGTTGGTATGATACATCGGAATGGCAGTTTCTGAAGGTCTCTGGTGACCAGATTTAATGTAAATGCTCTGTTGATAGAAATTCTCTCCCTATTCCCACTAGTGCCTCAGGAAAACCAATGAGGGCGATGCATTGGCTGCAGTTAAAATTGGACGTCTCTACCTGAAAATCACTTATCGGAACTAGTTAGTTAATTACAGTGGCACCAGATTAATTAATTACACTGCATATTGGTTTGTGAGAATTAAAGTCATTTCGCTTAACACAAACCTGGAAGTCGTCCAAAGATCTGCTTCATTTCGAACGGGGACGGACTCTTGCCGTCAGGCTCGCTGCTGAATTTATCAGCTCTGCAGTTACTTCCCTACACACAGCAGGCAGCTTGCAGACTGCCAGAAACATATGGGATTAACTTCAAGTATACATGCTGGGTGGGAAACCCACAAGTTTGTGTGGAATGTCTGTCTTACACCTTCACAATGAGACTGTTCATTCATTATAAATGTGAGCAAGGCTGGGTGGGGTATAAAAATTGGATGGGGTATTCCAGGCAGCTTTGCAGCCCATCTATCATTTACCACACAAAGAGGTTAATTTACAAGCTCTTCTGCTACCTCTGCGTTGCTAATCTATTCCTGTTTTTCCTATCACTGGCTCACTTTCACACCCAACAAAGTATATCTCACTTGACAGAGCAAATAAAAATAAAGAAATATGTTGATGCAATTGCCCCAGTGTGCAACCAACAAAAAAAAAACTTACAATTATATAGAACCTTTAATACAGCAAAACCCTAAGACACCGGAAGGTCATCAAACAAAGTCTGACACTGAGTTGCGCAGTGGCAGATGACTGAAAGCTTGGAGAAAGAAGGTTTAGAAAGGAGGAAAGAGAGGGAGAGACACATCTGTTCGTACATTGAATTATTTCATCTGATCTCGTCAGTTGCACCCTACAAGTGAGTCTGTTCCCCGTACAGGGTAGACTGAAGGACACTTGACAGCTGTGGTTTTAGTCGCTGTCACTAATTTCAATTTTACGACTATTCCTAGTGATGGCATCATCAATGTTCTACAGGAACTCCAGAGCTATTCTTGGTTTTCGGCAATCCACTATATTGTTTCTTGGGAATCAGAGGCATTATCGTCACTATGATTACCATAGGAACGAGCCTCCGATTCCAGTGGTTAGATCAACTGCCACGTCAGACTGTAAATCAATCTGCAAACATTGAACAATTGGCCAATTTGCATGCACTGGCATATCAGCAATTAATAACTACTTGCAAACTATTCTATAGATGCTGTCAAACGTGTCTGGCGAGATAATATTGCAGTTGCTGCATTCCATACATAATGTGGGTTGTGTACTTTTATTGTGTCGTGATAAAACAGCTAAATTAGCACAGCCCTTTATGTAGCTTTTGGGAGGAGGTTGTTCAGCATCCTTACAAGGAAGCTGGGAAAATGTATGATCCAGCATTACTCCCAACTTTCCATACATGCATTCCAGGACCATGCATCATATGATCTCCCAGCAGGACAAACAACCTTTTTATTCCATCTCCAATATTAATAAAACCAATAAAATGGTTTTTATATTTGAGAAAGGAAGAAAATTTTTAATACAGCTATGATTTTTCCCATGGCCTGCTTGTAGCAGTGGCCAGGAGATTAATATTTTAGTCTTGAATAGGAACAGGTGTAGGCCATTCAGCCCCTTAAGCCTGTTCTACCATTCAATGAGATCATGGCTCATCTGTGACCTAACTCTGTGAAGTGCAAACAATGTAATATGACAGTAATGATATACCTTTAACTGGCTTCCAATTCTACTTCATCCACATCCTACTAAATTTCATTAAGACAGCGTGAGAAAAGGCCTCATTCTTCCTTTCTGCAGAGAACATGGAGTTGTTGTTAAAAACTCAAGTGCTCCACTAATGTCTGTTCGGAAATGAATAGTGCCATCCTTACCCATGTGTGTTTAAATGGCCCCAAGTCCCCTCTCAGACAGCCTAGCAAGCAACTTGGAAGCAGCAAAAGGAGAGGCATTGGCATTCTGGTAAACTAACTGAACCTACAGTAATCTAGATCCCCAAGTTAATGTTCTGTAGACATGGGTTCAAATACCACTGTGGCAGGCAAAATTTGAATTCAATAAAATCTAGAATAAAGAACTCTGGTGGCTAAAGGCAGACAGTTCCTTCCAAGTTAGACCAGCGTTTGGAAATAATGTAAAATCAGAGGAAGTGGGGTCAAGCAAAGGATCATATTTTGACCCAGATGAGATTACAAGAAGTCACTTCTCAGTTCAATCTTTGAGCCGAACGAACACAATTTGCTCTCAATGCGGATTTGCCTTAAAACTGTCGTGGTGCTTTAAAGGGTTAACATGTTACAGCATTGATGGAGCTCACTTCCCTTCCAGGCACCAACACTAAAGGTTTCAAAGGAAATCATAAAAGGACTGTGGACAGCTGAAACACTAGCACTGTTCCTCTGTCATTCAGCATTTAGAGCTGTAAGTTGTGAAATCCAGTCTCTATTCACAGCAGGAGTGGTCATACTTCACAACTTTTAAGAAGCAAGATTCCTACACGTGACTTAACCGAACCTTCGGCTGACAATTAGAGGACATTATGTGTGGATAACACATGAACCAGCATCAAGCAGGAGTTCAGATGATGATTTTGAGCTTTGACTGATGTAGGAACATATGCAACAAACTTCCAAATGTTACAGCTAATGCTGGGTTGGTGAATACATTTTTGAGAAAGGATTTCAGAGGATATTTGGTTCATTTGGGATACAAGAGCAGACAACACACTTGTGACACCCAAACTATTGGAAGCATGGAAACATTTAGCCAAAGAAAGAAACTAATCCAGAATAGGATTAGATATCTATTTAGTATTTTTTGGATATGCATTGACCTGTATTGGCTCCCAGTCATTGAACATCTTGACTTCAAAATGTGCACCCTCGTGTTCAAATCCTTCCCCATCTCGAATTTCCTCCAGCCTTAAAACCCTCCAAGAGCTCCAAATTCCTCTCGGCCTGGTCTTGTGCCCCTGACAGCCTTCACCTAACTGATGCCAAGGGGACCTTCAGCCGCCTATGGTCACTTAGCTCTGGGAAGCTCTCCCTAAACTCCTTGGTGTCTCTCTGCTCCATCCAACAATCCTACCTCTGACCTAGCTTCTGGCCAATTCTCACTGTCTTTGGCTGTTTGTCGAATTCTGTCTCATCCCACACCTGTGAAAAAGCCTTGGCTATACAAATGCAAGTTGTTGCTGAGTTGTCCATATTTCCGAATTGAACTAAAGTTGGCATTCAGAAATTAGCCATGGAGAATATGGCTCCTGATCCAAGAAAAGGTGGATGATGGGTCCATGTACATCTCATATTTGGGGCCTTAGTTAAGATTCCATTCCTGGTCATGTGATTATTGAAGGATTCTTGCCAATTCCTCTGACTTGTCTTTGCTTCCAGCTGCATCTCAATGAGTGGCTAACAGCAAAAAGCAAACATGCTTAAGCTTTGCACAAATGACCATATATGTTCTAGAAGATAAATTACTGAATAAATATTTGACCTCAAGCGCATTGTAATAGGTGGATCCAGCAAGCAAAACAGCAGCTCTTTCCCATGTTGGACAGAGATGATAAATTCCCAGTTCGGGCAATGCCCCAGACACCACCATCGCTACTCCTGGATATGTCCTGTCCCACCAGCAGGATACAGCCAGTAGAGGTGGCAGCACAGCAGTGTACAGTCAGGAGGCAGTTGCCTGCGAGTCCTCAATATTGAAGTCTTATGACATCAAGTCAAACATAAGCAAGGAAAATTCCTGTTGATTGCCACATACCTCCTGCATCCTCACCCCAGCTGATGTCAGTACGGCCCTTCATGTTGAGCATCACTAGGAGGAAGCACTGCAGCTGGTAAAGTATGGAATGTATTTGGGGTGGGGGACTGCAATATCCATCACCAAGTGTGGCTCAGCAGCACCATGGCTGACAATCACTTGAGTCCTTTTTTTGTTAAATTCATTCGTGGGATGTGACCTTCTCTGGCTGGGCCAGCATTTCTTGCCAATACCCAACTGTCCTTGAGAAGGTGATATTGAGCTGCTTTCTTGAACTGCTGCATCCATGTCCTAAAGGACATAGCTGGTAGACTGGGTCTAGCAACAAGGGGAAAAATATACTTGATCTCATCCTTACACCTACAGCTGGCAGACTGATATCTGTCTATGACAGTATCAGAGAGAGTGACCACTGTGCAGTCCCACCTTCACATTGAGAATACCCTGCCTCAATCACCTTCACAGACAGAGAATTCCAAAGTTTCACTAGCCTCAGAGAGAGAAAAAAATTCTCCTTATCTCTGTCCTCAATTTTACTTTTTGTTTTAATTTTACAACACTGTCCCCAAATTTAGGAGTCACCCACAAGAGGAATCACTGTTTTTAAGTCCATCTTGTCGAGACCGTTTAGGATCTTATACTCTTCAATCAAGTCCACCCCTCAGTCTTTTAAACTCCAGTGATAACAAGTCCAGACTGTCCAACTTTTCCTGGTAAGATAACCCACTTCGTCCAGGTATCAATTGGCTCAGTGTCAAATTCTGACAGGTAATACATCAATGACCCATGAGAGGTTCAAAAATACCAGGCAAATGTAACCTGTTGTTGCTCTTTAGCAGTACGCTGCTCATGGTTTTGGGACTAAGACCTGAAAGTTATATATATCAGCATCCCGGTTATGAAATCGAGTTCAATAAAACTGACAAGAATAAGCTAAAAGTATTAAAAAAATCATGAACTGGATGGAATGCTGCAGGAACCTATCAGTTCAGAGGTGATCTGACCGAGATATGACTCCAAGTTCACACTTCACGGTTGACACAAAGTCCTGAGAAATCATTTCATCGTTAAGGATTCACAATCGTTACGCGGTTGCACTCAATCAGAAATAATTAAACAACATTAAAAGGAGTTTACAGTGAGTGCGGCCACGCTATTCCCGCTTCGGGCTTGGAAAAGTGTGCTAAACAAAGAAATCCTCGAGAGGACTGATGGCCCATTTTGAGGGGGGAGGGTAGTGGGGGGTGTGGCACAGTGTCTGTTCCGAAGGACTTTAGCTTCTTTTTGTCACAGCCGCTGCGTTAGGCTGCTCTTGCTGGTGTTAGTCAGGTCCCACCCTGCTTTGTTACCTGTTCTAGTTTGCCAGATATGGGCAGTATCTTTGGCGGATTGCTTGGCTCTTTGTACTGGGGAGGCAGGTTCTTCTCATTGTTATTGGCCACGTCTGTTTTCGTTCGGTCACCCGTGCGATGCTCGCCATTAATGTACAAGGAATTAGACACCTTCTCGGGCTTGTAGTCCTTGTCATCGGCCGAGAAGCGCTTGGGGAATTCCCGGGAAATGTAGCCATTCCTCAGTCCCTCGTGCTGCCGGCTGGCCATCTGGCCGGGGCCTCCTCGCTTGTTGCTGTTCACACTTTTCATCGCAAACTCCTGCTCATTCGCAACGCCGCTGCCAACACTCCCCATCGCGGCCTGGGCGTAGCCTGGCTCAGTGGGTAGGGGGGAGAATGCAGGGTATGCCTCGTAGCCGTGGTAACCGGCTTCACTGGTTGCCGAAAGCATTTGCAACTTCGCCATGTTGCCTCAGCAGCAGAGGAGTGACGTCAGTCAGTGACACTGAAAGGTGAAGAGAAACCAGTTAAGTGCCTACAGCCATAGACAATGGTCGATAGTTTAACAGTATTTTCGGGAATAGAGTGGGGGTACAGTGACTGCAAACCTCATGTCAGATCAGACACCTACCCCTAAACAACACCCACCCCCACCCCCCCCCTCCACCGTGTCAGCATGGGTCTGAGCCAGGTGCTCCGGTTCCCTCCCGCGGTCACAAAGATGCGCAGGTTAGGGTGGATTGGCCATGTTAAATTATACATAGTGTGCAGGGATGTGCAGGCTAGCTGGGTTAGCCATGGGGAGTGCGGGGTTGCAGGGATGGGTTGGGCCTGGGAGGGATTGCTGTTTGGTGGGTCAGTGTGGACTCGATGGGCCGAATGACCTGCTTGAATACTGTGGGGATTCTCTGATTAACAAAAGCTGGAATGTCTTCAGCTCTGAGGCAGTTTCCTGGCTTGTCATGACTCTACTCAGTGGTTAAAAGTGTGAGAGGAAATTTTCTGATGCCACATTTTCAAGCAGATGGAGAGGGCAGGGGTATTGCTCTACAATGCCGTACAAGTCCACACCGGGGAAGGAATCTCGTGCAGGTGATTGTTGGACACCAACCAGAGAGTCTGCGAGACTCCCGTGGAGATGGCTGGCCATGTAACATTTCAGCAGCTGCTCTTGCCCCAGAATCAGCCTCTTCAGAAAGTTTGAGGGGGTGGGGTACGTGCTGCCTACCACAAGCTGTCAACCAGTTCTTCTCCACTAAGCAATGTCACCAGGGAGGCATTAGCTGGTGCCAATACTACATCCACTTTGTGCTGATGGGAAGGGGATACTGGGGGAAGTGTTGAATGGTGGAGATCCATTACCTTTGTTCTACTGTCAGTGAGAATACTGAAGTTTTGTGAACGAGCAGGGCAACCTACTTGCTGTGACTCTCCTGCACCCCCGCCTCCCACTGTACAAATCCAACACCGGCACTCCTGTCGAGAAGAGCTGCACTGAATAGAATAACCTACTCACTTGTCAGAGTTTCAATTTCTCATCCCTTTTCCAGCCTGTATTGAGTGCTTTGCTAAGGCCATTTCAGAGGGGAGTTCAGAGTCAACCACATTGCTGTGGGTCTGGAGTCACATGTACATCATTCCAGATAAGAATGGCAGATTGCCTTCCCTTAAAGGGTACAGGTGAATCAGATGGATTTTTTTAAAGACAATTGGTGATAGTTGTCATGGACACCATCACTGAGCTCTCAAATCCAGATTTGATTCATTAAATTTAAATTCCAAACGTTATTATTGTGGGATGTGAACCGCTCTCCCCAGAGCATTAAACCATAAGACCACAACATACAGAAGCTGAGGTAGGCTATTCAGCCCATCGAGTCTGCTCCGCTATTCAATGAGATTTTGGCTGATCTAACAATCCTCAACTCCATTTTCCTGCTTTTTCCCCATAACCCTCAATTCCCTTACTGATTAAAAAGCGGTCTGTCTTAACCTTGAATAACTTAACGACCCAGCCATAACATCCCTTTATGGTAAAGAATTCCACAGATTCACTACCCTCCAAGGGAAGAAATTCCTCCTTACTTCTGTCTAAATGTGCGATCCTTTATTCCCTCTGATCCTAGATTCTCCCTCAAGAGGAAACAAACTTTCCACATCTATCCTGTCAGGCCCTGTAAGATTTCAAAAAGGTCGTCTCTTTCTTCCAATCTCTCAACCCACTCAACCTCTCCTCCAGTTCACCAATATATCTATTGTGCAATTCAGAGGCAACTTCTCAAACAAGTGTAAAACCAGAATGAGGTGAGAGACATTGCTGGGTTACTAAACCAATGACACAACCATTACACTGTCATCTCCCCACAATTAAAGGCAAGGTGCAGCTGAGCCAAAATTAGTCTAAAATGGTAGAACAGGCTCAAGGGGCTAAATGGACTACTCATGTCTCAACAAACAAATTAAGAGCCATAACAGGTCATTAGATTCTCAATCCTACTCCACTGTTTAATAAAGTCAACATGAAGTTGATTATGGCTTCAACTTCACCTTCCTACCGACACTCAGTACCCTTCAACTCCCTCGCTTGTCAACTCATCAACACCCCCTAAAGAAATTCGATGAGTTCCTCAGGGGAGGGAGTTCCAAATGCTGACGATCCACAGAGAAAAAATGCTCCTAATCTCTGTCATTAAATGGGAGGCCACTTATTTTGAAACACCTACTTCTTGTTTCTCCCGCAACTGGAAATATCTTTTCGGCATCTACTCTGTCAAATTCCCTCAGGATCTTGTACATTTGAATATGATTGCCTCACATTCTTCCAAATTCTAATAGATACTGGCCCAGTCTGTCCAACTTTTCCTCACAAGGAAAACACCACACCCCCAAAAGTCCCAGATGTGAGGCAAGGGAACATTTTTGGAGTTGGTACTATTTCCTTAAATGAGAAGATGAAAACAGCACAAAGTACTCCAGGTGTGGTGCCAGACATATATGATCATCTTCTTGTTAGGTAATCCCTCACGATTGAGGATGACTTTCTTCCATGGTGGAGTTGTGGGTGCTAAGATGATGAACAGTTCAATATTGGTATAGCACACTCTGCCAAAGCTGGGCAGCTGGTGGCTGTTGCCAAAGCAGGTGGGTGAGATGTTCAGGTTTTTTTTACAGTGTCTGTGTTTGGCCTCCCATCTGGGTCTGTTCAAAATGGTGGACACCAGCGTGGATGTCCTTCTCCAGTTTGGGTGGTCTTGTGTGCAGCAGTTTGACCAAGGGTGGTCCTGACTCTGGACTGGGGGTGATACAGGCTGAATAGTTTCCTGCATGTCCTGCTGAGTAATTACACTCCAGCAACAAGCTGTCATGGGGACAATGTAGACTGTTGCAGTGCGGAAGGTAATGAGGAGCATTGGTGCAGTGACAAGGCCTTGTTTGACCCCAGTTTGCATACGCATTGGGTCGGTAGTGTATCCATTAGCGAGGATCATGGATTGCATGCCATGGTGCAGTTAGAGTTAAATGTCTCTACTTCTATATTCCATCGATTTTATACGCAGCAAGTATCAACAACATTCCATTTAACTTCTTAATTACTGACTATAGCCTGGGCTAATTCACTTAATAGGTATACCCAGATCCCTCTCTATCTCAGTATTCTGCATTCTCTTTCCATTTAAGTAATATGTCGCTTTTCTATACTTCCTGCCAAAGTGGACAAGTCTGCACTTTCCCCACACTGTACTCCATCTGCCAAATGTCTGCCTATTCATTTAACTGATCTAAAATCATTTTGCAGATTCCTTACGTCCTCTTCAAACTTCTCATCCATGTACTTTCAGCCAACTTAGCAACCATACATTCTATGTGTTGATCCAAGCCATTGATACAAATTGTACATGGTTTACATCTAAACACTGAATAACCAGGCACTACATTTGTTGCCAGAGGCCCCCCACAGTGCAGCAACATATTGGGTGCGATCGAGAGGACCAAGCCCCAGACCCATTGCTCACTGCTGCTGGTACAGCTGCTGAAACATCAGCTCCATTAGCATCAAGGGCTGGGTTTTAGTTCCCTCTCAAAGTCGCTGGGCCGCTCCACCATTCTTGACTGCTTCAAATGAACAGACTTTTTAAAAATTACATTTCTGTCCAAGTTTGTCCAAAAGCCTGTTCCTTTAGTCCATTCTTAGTTTTAGCTTGATTACGCCTCTGTGAAACCAGAAAGAGCTGTATAAACACCAGCTGTTGTTGATCTAGCTCAGTTGTTGGATCTAACTGAAATGGACACATGGTATTTAGACACTAACCAAGTAAATCAGCAGCTGATTTTTTTGCCACTTTTAAGAAAGAGTGAACTTTGAACTCAGGTACATCCCTCATCAATTACAATAGTGATGTTTTCAGTAATGGTTGACTTATTTTCTTAAAGCATCCTCCAATTACTTGCTCATTTTGTTCTCCTTTCCTCGGGTTATGGGTATTTACAAATTAAAAAAGAAAGCACAGAACTGACTCTGGGAGCTCACAAACTTTGATGAGTCTTTTGACTATTTCTAGCTTAGATTTTCTTCCTATTCACCTTGAGCTGGACTTGAACCTTGAACCGCATGATTCAGAAGCAGGAGAATATCATCTGAGCCACAGGTGACAGCTTAAAAAGTAAACGATTTAGAGCAGGGGCTGGTGATCTGTCTGTACAGAGAGAACTGAAAGATTGTGGGACACCTACTGTAGTACAGAAAGCAACATTCGGAACACAGAAATGATCAAATAAGCTGCTTCAGGATAACTACCGGGCAGTGTTGAAGCACATTGCGGTGTCATGTACTTATGTGACAATCAAAAGGTTCGTCAACAAACACAAAGACAGTCAACAGATTGACAGAAACTTTTCCACTGTGTACTTTATCTATGTGTAATGTTTCTATTTGGAATAAATCATCACGGTTTTCTCTTAAAATTTCCTGTGGGATTTTACAAGGCATCTGCTTCCAAAGCAATTGCATCACTCATATTTTCCCCTCCTTTCTCCCTGCTGAATATGCTCTCTGTGCACAAATAACAGGTGCTGCTTTCAGCTGCCCGAACCTGATGTTGCAGTTTGATTTCAAACAAATCAGCTCACAAGCCCCACTCCAATCCTCGTGCCTATCACACTGCCTGTAACAAACCTCCTTGCAATGATCCTGAAACTTAAAGCAGTGAACTCAAATCTCAAGTCACATTTCTTGAATGATATTACTTCAGTTTCTAATTATCATTTCTTTAGTTTGGACTGTAACCAGAGTCACAGGGAACCAAAGTACGGGGAAAAACAGCAGAAGTGTGCAGCAAGTCACACTGCTCATTCATAAAATCCCTGCAGTGTGGAAAGCAGCCATTTGGCCCAATGAGTCTTCACCGCTCCTCCAAAGAATGTCCCAACCATACCCAGCCCAAACCTACCCTATCCCCTGTAGCCCTGCATTTCTCTAACCCACCTGGCCTGCACATCTACTGGACGCCACGGTCAATCTATCTGCCCTGCACATCTTTGCATCATTGGAGGAAACCAGAGTGCCTGGAGGAAACCTACACAGACGCGGGGAGAATGTGCAAACTCCACACAGACGGTCGCCTGAGAGTGGAATTGAATCCGGGTCCCTGGCGCTGTGAGGCAGCAGTGCTAACCACTGAACCAATGTGGTGCCCTCTTTGGATAGCCACTATAGATGTGATGGTTTGAATGGCCTCTTCCCGTGCTGTAATATTTCAGTGAAGCTGTGAACATAGAAGGCAGTGGTCTGAATAATTTTGCCTGAGCTCTATCTGGTACGTTTTTTTCCACATCCTGTCTTCGTTTACACATCCTTATCTCATTCCATTGTAATAAATGTTACAGACACTCTTTGTGGCATCTTAAAGTGCTCCAGATTGCAGTATTCCAGGTTATATATCGGAGTTACAGCAGGAAATCAAGTCCTCTTGAGAAACCACTGACACTTTAAAGTGGACACACTGGAGACAGACATCGAAAAAAGGTATGATTTTATTTAGAAAGAAGAGCTTGGTTTTGGAGCTGAAAGATTTTTGCTGGCTTCAGCTCGATCTGCAAACCATTACCTTCTTCACCGAACCATCTCCGTTCTGGCTGACCTGTCTCGGTTCCTTCCCCATTCCTGATCACCCGAATGCCACTGCTAGCTGCACACCTGTCTGATATTCAATGCCAATTCATCAGAGAGTGTCTGGTGAGGTCTATCTATTGCCCATATCTAAACCAGGCCAGAGACTCAACACCAGCTATACTTCTTACTTCCCCTCCTGGCACTGGGATCAGTGACCAATCCCAATTTCTTTGTATCCAACTAATTTCCTACCAATGATATTAAGCTAACTAGTCCTCAGTTACCAACAGTAACTCTCTCCCTCCTTAAAAATATACACACATTGGTGACGATCCAGTTCTCTGGTACACATCTACATTCAATACAGCCCCAAAGTATATCTACTGGGGCCATTGCAATTCCCTCTCTCACTTCCCACAGATCCCAGGAAATCTCTAGTTGGTTTCCCGAGTGTTCAGAGTTCATTCAGTCTGACAAGTACATCACTCTCACAATCACATCGTCGACAACAGTTTGCATTGCTACAGCTATGTTGCCAATACCTCATGTGAATACAATGACTGCTTCTGAGCTTGCTAATTACTGAGCCACATTGACTGGTTGACTGGATCCAGTAATAAAGGTAAGTTTTAGCAAATAAAACCTGACACAGAGATACTCGATCAGGTGACCAAAAGCTTGGTCGAAGAAGTAGGTTCTAATGTGTGTCTTAAAGAGGAACTAGCAGTTGAGATGCAGATATGTCTAGGGAGACAATTCCAGAGAACAGGCTTTGGCAGATGGAAATGGCCAGCAAAGGTGTAAAAAAACAGGAATAAAGCAAGAAGCAGAACTGGATTGATGATCCTCTCTTCGCAAGAGAAGAATTCATTATTAATATAATTTCTCTAATGAAATACATATTTCCACTGATAATTTGTGATTTTCTTCGTATTTCCTCTTTCCTATTCTGTACTTGATCTTAACCTCAACTTAGCTAATCATCTCCTTGAGCCATTTCATTATAACTCTTACCAACCTCAGGTTCTCTGCTATACTGACAATTGGAAGTGAATACTATTAAACTGCAATCATTTCTCCTGGAGTGCGATAACATATTTTGTGAAAAACAAACTTCTGAGTTTTCTCTTCATTTCTCTGGAAACAAAGCTAACTCCTAAAGTCCCTTGTTAAACAGAGAAATCAGTCCATTCATCACCTCAGGACTGTTCATAATCTAGAATACCACTACAGAATCTCTCCTTTTCTGCTCCAATATAGACATCCACTTTCTTCAGGCCTCTTAGCCATAGCTACATATCCTTGTAGAAGAGTTGCATCCACAGTCTCTGAGGAAGAATTAGGCTTGAGAAAGTATTTTGCCTCTGAAGAACAAGGATGTGGAATACACTCCCAATGAAGCAGTTAATATTTGGGCTGATTAACACTTCCTAGAACAAAAAAGAGCTGAGTGACCGAACATATGGTTGGGGGAACCGGCTAATGACTTGTAAGCGTCAAAGGAAATTGAGGGGACCAAGTGCTATATGGAACATGATTCCCGAGTTGCTAAATTCAATGTCATGCCAAGAAAAGCAACCAGTCACGAATGATTAATGTTGGACTAGATATAATTGGGACAGGGAGAGAGTTTGGAGAGCCTTTTCTTCAGATGAAATACTCAGGGTTGGAGTTAGTGACAGGCTAGATTGTAGGATCCAGTAGAAGGAATGGACTCTGATGGACCAAATGGATGATTCTAATCCCACGCTTTCTTACGTGAGTGTGTTCCTCCTGCTGTTTATAGCACAAACCCACTGGAGAAGATGACACAGCACAGCAAAGTTCCAATTTCCTAAAATTATGTTTGTGATTCTGTCCAGAAGCACAGTCACCGTCACAGTCTGAGAAACGGGATGGCTTGGTACCCCACCCCACCCCATGGACATGAAAGTAACATCGAGTGAGAAGGAAAGGGATTCTCAGGCACGTCGAAGCTGGTTACACTATTGAGTGCATTCTCTCCCAAGCTGGCAACTGGCATGGGCAGTCAGGGACCTACAAGGCCCCAGGTTATGTTTGCGTGCCAGTCATTTTATTTGGTCAATGTGAGGTGACCCACTATGATGGCGAAGCGATCAATTATATTCCAGTCACAATCGACAGGGTGAAACAAAAGCTAAGCGCTGAGGATGCTGGAGATCTGAAATAAATACAAGAAAATCCTGGAGGTTTGGCAGAATTTGTGGAGAGAGAAAAACAATTAAAGTTCCAAGTCTGACATGACTCTTCTGACAGTTCTGAATAACAGTCAATGGACTTAAAATGTTAATTTCTTAAATGTTTTTATTTATTATAATCAAAAACTGTATAGGTTTGGGAATAGGGGAAGGAGGTATCAATAGTACAGTAGGTATAAATGATCTTGAAATTAACTGGAGTGTGAATGTTTAAAGGATTTGTTGACTATCCTTTGGCTTTGAGCTGTCACTCTATTTTGATAGCATCACGGGTCATCTGGAGTTGGTGAGGAGTAAGATCTAAACACAAAACATTCCTTCTATTTTAACATAAACAGATTGATGCCTTCATTAAACAATTAATGTGCAAATATCATGGATACAGGAATAACAAACTTATCTTAAGACTGTAAAGAGCTTGGGGCATTCTTCTTTGAGATACTGATCAGGAGAACATTGGATAGAGCCGTACAAATCAATAAAAGTTTCATAAAGCAAATGGAGAAAATTGATTTCCACCAGTTGCCAAGTCTGAAAATGGAATCAATAAGTAGGGGATTATTCTGAAATAGAAAAGAGACGGGTCAGGGAGAATACCTTTGAAAAAAAGAGCTCTTAGGAAATATAATTCCTGAGCAGTAACAGAGCTAGAAGCTAAACCCTTAAACTTCCCTTTTTAAAAGTGTTCATCGATACAGAAAGAAGAAAATCACTGCAAGAATAATGAAAGTAAACGGACAGCTCAATTCCATGGACTGAATAGCTGCCTTCTGTGCTGTAGGATCATATGACCTCAAATGTGGTACAGTGTAATTTGAAAGTTAAAGTCTTGTCTTTCTGACAAGGAGGACTTGCGCATTGACCTTCCCGTATCCTTGTACAATCAGCAGAAGTATTTTTGTAACTATTCATTTGGGAATATTATTGAGCTCAGAAATGTAGGCCTATACTTTGGCAGTGCTGAGATATCTACTTGTTTGCATGAAAACTCATAAAAGGAAGGGAAAGCACAGGTCCATGTAAAATAGAGTGCAGCATCTCCACTGGAAAAAAGGTAAGTGAAGATAAAAAAAAAGATACTTCGACAACAATGGTCCTTGGTGACCAGGAACTATCTCATGCTGGCTATCTCATGGTTAGACATGGTAAATACTGAGAAATCATTTCCTTCTTTTTAATTCATTTTTGTGGGATGTGGCCATCATTGGCTGAGCCAGCATTTATTGCCCATCCCTAGTTGCCCTTGAGAAGGTGGTGGTGAGCTGCCTTCTTGAACCACTGCAGTCTATATGCTCGGTAGATCTCCTCTGCAGGGAAAAAATGAACCAGGGATTAAAATCTTAAAATCCTGGCAGCTAGACAAGTAAGAATTCATGCAAAGAAAAGCAGAATTCTTTCCAAAGAAGGAACTGCATTTGTGTACTGACTTTCACAACCTCAGGTCATTTCCAAACCAATATGACTTCAGATGTCACTGTTGCAATGTTGGAAAATGACAGTCAACTGGGGCACAATGGATTCCCACAAATCCCAGTGTAAAAACGACCAAATGTTCTGCCTTGGGACTCTTAGTTGAGGACTGAATATGTATGAGGACATCAGGGAGAGCTGTCCTGATCTCCCCAAACACTCTCATTGGATCTCTCACAATCACCCAAGAGGCCAAGATTTAAAAAACAGGAAGTGCTGGAGAAGCTCAGCAACTCCAGCAAGACCTGTGGAGAAAGAAACAGTGTTCACATTTAGTCGGAAATGACTCTTCCTGTGAACTGAAAGGGTTTGGAAAGTGTTTTTTTTATGCTGCGGAGAGCGAGTGGAACAGACGGTGAGGACCCTGCTGCAAAAAAAAGGGGGCGGTAACGGTGCTAAACAAGAGACAGAGAGGTACGATGGATATAAATTAAGGTGTGAAAAGGAGAAAACGGGTCCATTCTTCCCAGAACAAAAGTCCACAAAGAACAAGTAAAACATAGGTAGACAAACAGGAGGCTGGAAGAACACAGCAAGCCAGGCAGCATCTGGAGGAAAGAAGCAATCAATATTTTGGGTATTGACCTTCTTCAGGACTGGATGTGGGGGTAGGGGGAGCTGTAGGTAAAGTGTAGAGGGTCGGGGGGGAGAGGGGTGGTAGTGGAATGGTGGTAATAGGTGGACACAGGCAGTAGGTACAACCTGGTTGGTCGATGGGAGGGATGAATCCGGTTGGTAGCTGGAAGGGAGGGTCAGAAGGGGGAATGGAAGGGAGGAGGTGGGGCTGGAAGGGGAGCCAGGGGATGGGTGGGAAGGTTATTTTAAATTAGAGAACTCAATGTTAAGTCCTCTGGGTAGGGTACCCAGGCGGAAGATATGATGTCGTTCCTCAAATTTACATTCTGATTCACTGCGACACTGGAGGAGGCCAAGGATGGACATGTTGGAGGTGGAGTGGGATGGGAGTTGAAATGGGTGGTGACTGGGTGGTTGGGCTGGCCATTTCAGGCCAGGCGAAGATGCTCAGCGAAACGGTCATCCAGTCTACGTTTGGTCAGACGATGCCCACACATAAGGCACAGTCTGGGAGGGTAGGAAATGCAAGGAAAATGGAGGTCAGAGTTCACACTCTGATGATGTTGAAGACAATATTGAGACCTGGAGGCTATAAGTACTCGAGTGGGAAATGAGGTGTTGTTCCCCGATCTGGCATTGCTCTTCATTGGAACATTGAAACAGGCCGTGGATGGAAATGACAGAACTGGGGCACGGTGGTTTACTAAGCAACTAGAAAGTCAGGGTCATTCCTACAGGCATATTACAAAGCAGTCACCCAGGCCGTGTCTGGTCGCACTAATGCCCAGGAGAACATGTTGGTGATGCTGCATTTTGTGGATTTTGTGTCCCAAGTTTCTGAGTGGGACATGAAAGTATAACATTCTGACACAAGAGATGAGAGCACCACCAACCCAGCCAGAGCTTCCAAAAGGCTGCTCATTTACTGGGAGAAACGGCGAGTGGTTGATAAAGTTTTGTTCGGAAAGGGTGTTGAATTTAGATAGTGCTTTTGATGACTTTGGGATTTCCCAAAGTGCTTTACAACCAGTAAGACTTTCTGAGGTGCAATGTTGGAAATGGCGGAGTCATTTTGCACACAGCAAAAGGTCATGGGTAATAATGTCAAATGCATGATTCTTAATAATTTTGCTATTTGGTTCACTTCCATGGCTTTTCATCTATAATATCTTCCAGTTCTAACAGAAACATTATGTACTCTCTGAATAGTCATATCAGACTCAAAACGCTAACGGTTTTGCTTGCATCAGATGCTGCCAGACCTGCTGAGTTTCTCCAGCATTCTCTGGGATTGTTTCATTGTCAATTCTCTTCCATTTCTTCTGTTGTTTTTCTCTAAATCCGCTGACTGTTTACAGCATTTTCTCCATCTATGAATGAGACAGAGTTGCTACAGCAATAGAACATCAATGTTGCTCTCCATCCTTATAGAAAAAGGTTCACTGTGTAGCCAGTTAAACACACACCATCGCATTTACATCAATTCACCACAGAGCTGATAGCTCAGAAACTGGTTGAACCAGTAGCTATTAAGGCAAAAATAAAGACGTTGTTCTTTTGTGGTTTGTGCCCAATGTATCAAAGTCAAATTTCCAAAAGATGTTGAGTGCGTTGCCTTTGTTGTCATGCCTGACTGACTAGAAACAAATTGTCTCTGTTTAACGTGAGAATTTGGGGCACTCACAGACTGGTAACGAGTCTCTCGTTAGACCGGTTTTGTTATATTTTTATTCCAAGTAACATCAGAGATGTCAATGTCAACTTGTTTAGTGATCTTGTCGAACACAGAAAATAGGGGATGGCAGGAAGCTGAAATAAAAACAAAACAAAAAATTGCTGGAAATACTCAGTAGGTCTGACAGCAGCCATGGAGAGTGAAACAGAGGTCATGTTTCAGATTGATAACCCACCATCAGAAGGGCTATCGCTCTGTTGATAAGGCAGACAAATAAAGTGACCAATTGAAGGGGGAGTCTTGAAAATAAAGAAGCAGCTTTTCCACCTCCATTTATTTTTATACCAATAAACAAAAAAAAATGCAAAGACTAAACCCATGCCCCACTGATTGTTTTAAGCAAATCAGGAGGACAGTGACCTTGAGATGACACTTCAATTCCTGGAGATTCTGGGAGAAGCTAGGAGGGTTCACAATTACCTAGCATCCCACACGAGAGGAAGCCAGCGTTCACAGCTTCTGTTAATGGGCTTAATGAACTGATGAGATGTGGATACACCTCCTTTGACCTTTCCAAATAACTAGCAAAGAATTGCACCTTCCTGGGATTAGCTCAGTTGGCTGAATAGGTGGCTTACAATGCCAAGGGATACCAACAGTGTGAGTTCAATTCCTGCAAAAGCCGAGGTTACCATGAAGGACTCTCCTTCCCAACTGCTCCCCTCACCTGAGCTGCGGTGACCGTCAGGTTAAATCACCACTCCGTAATGAGACAGCATCATTAAATATACAGACTGTCTACCTGCGACTCCACTTCCAAGGAACTATGAACCTGCACTCTAAGGTCTCTTTGTTCAGCTACACTCCACAGAACCTAACCATTAAGTATCCTTTTTTTGTGTTTTCCAAGAGGATTGGTAAACTGTCAATATAATACCATTATTTGTAAAGGGAAGGAGAAAAAAATACAGTTAATTGTAATTAGCGTAACATTTGTTGTTGGGAAAATGTTAGAGCCTATTACAGAGTCATACAGCATGGAAACAGACCCTTCAGTCCAACTCGTCCATGCTGATCAGATATCCTAAATTAATGTAGTCCCATTTGCCAGCATTTGGCCCATATTCCCCTAAGCCCCTCCCTGTTTATACACCCATCCAGATGCTTTGTAAATGTTGTAATTGTACCAGCCTCCACCACTTCCTTTGGCAGGACATTCCATACCCACACCACCCTCTGTTGAAAAAAGGTTGCTCCTTACGTCCCTTTTCAATCTTTTTACCTGCTGAATTCATTGATACCAATATGAACCACAACCATTGGCTGCCCACCTTCCTCCTTCTGAATATCCTGTGCCCACTCAGAGACATCCTTGACCCTGGCACCAGACAGGCAACAAACTACTTACTTGCAGCCACAGGAAAACCTATCTGTGCACCTAATTATACAGTCCCTCGCTGTAAAACTATGCCAGTGATAATACACTGATCTGGCTGTTGCAGATACTTTCCCCAGAGTGGCCATCCCCCTACAATGGAATCCAAAACGATATACCTTTTTGAGAGGAGAATGGCCATGGGGAATCCTGCACTGCCTGCCCACACTTACTCATCTTCCTAGTGCACACGCAACTCTTCTCTGCCTGTGTAGCCCTTACTGGTGGTGTGACCAGTTCACTAAACGTGCTATCAATGACATTCTCAGCATCACGGATGCTTCATAGTGAGTCCATCAGCAGCTCCAGGCACTCCACGCAGAGCTGCAGGAACTGTAGCTAAACACAGTTCCTGCAAATGTAGCCAGCATAGACATTGGAAATGTCCTTGATTTCTCACATATTGTCGGAGGATCATTCTATGGGGCTGAGTTCTCCTGTCTTTATGAAACTTATCAACTAAATCAATACCAACTATGGACAATAATCCAGGAAATTATTACCAAACCTTAACCACCCATCACCAAACTCTCGTCACTCCCGCTCTCTATTCCTAGCGGACTACAACTACAAAAAGTAAGTACTTTATCTCTCTCCAAACACTACTCATTCAGTCTGCCAACCTAGTTCCTGAGCAGCCAGGCCCTTTTCCCTTTCTGAGTTGTGACATCACCTCTAGAGCTCCATCCCTTGATTCAGCTCGATGTTCGTTCTGATATACGTCAGTGATATAGAACTTAGTGCGCAGGGAACAATTTCAAAGTCTGCAAATGCATAAAACTTGGGAGAACCGTAAACAAGTGAGGAGGAAAATGTAGAGCTTCACAAGGACATTGACATGTTGGTGGACTGGGTGGAAAGGTGACACAGGAAAGTGTGAGATGATGCACTGATCATAGAAAGACTGTATAATATAAATTGTACTATTCTAAACTGCATAGAGGAGTAGACAGGCCTGGGTGTATCTGTACACAAATCCTTAAAGATGGTTAAGAAAGCATTCAGTATTTTAAGCTTCATAAATAGACGCATAGATCAGCGAGCTTATGATGAACTTCTGTCAGACACTGGTAAGACCTCAGTTGGAGTATTGTGTGGCAGTTCTGGGCGCTATGCTATAGGCAAGATGTGAATGTTCTGGAGAGAGTGCAGGAAATGTTTACAAGAATGGTTTTTATTAAACACTCATAAGACATGGGCCTCCCTGGCTGGGCCAGCATCTGTTGCCCATCCTTAGCTGTCCTTGGGATGATGATGGAGAGTTGTCTCTTGAACTAAAGTTCATGTGCTGTAGGTTGACCCACAATGTCGTTAGGGAGGGAATTGCAGGATTTTGACTCAATGAAGAATGGTCACAGAAATGAGACGTACAGATACGCCATTGTATCAGCCAATGTGAACACGGCAAGATCCCACAAACAGCAGCACAATAAGAACCCATCTTGTTTTTACTATTGGTGTTGGTAAAGAGGTAAGTATGGTCCCATCAGGCTGCTGAGTGTGCAGGAAAATCCCGCTCTGTTACTACCATTACTCACACCTTTCACTACTTGAATTTAAAACAAGGTTTCTAAGAATGGGAAACAAGTAGAACGTGAAACCATCAGAAACTTGCAATGTGTAGATTGCAAAGACAACATATTGGAGCCTGAGCGACAGCCTGAGGGCCATGACTCAGGATCAGATCTCTAAAACACCCGCACAATGAGCTCACACTGAAACCAGAATTTCATCACAAAAGCACGCATTTCTTTCCCATCTTCAATTATAATTCATGTATTATGACAACAATTAAGCTCAAAATTCCCTGACTACATCTTGCCCCTTTTGATCTCTCTTCCGTCTTTTACCATGTTCATAAAAAGCTACTTCTTCATCAAGCTTTTGATGATTCCCCAATAGCCATTTGATGGTTCAGCATCAAATTTTGTTTCATAATGTCCCTGTGAAACACCTTGAGACATTTCACAATGTTAATGATAGTACATAGGGACAAGTTCTTGCTGATATGATAAGTTATATTCTGCAAGACTGAACCATTTGCTCTTATTTTTAATTCACTCATGGGATGTGGCCCATTTATTGCCCATCCCTAGTTGCCCTTGAGAAGGTAGTTGTAAGCTGCCTTCTTGAATTGTTACACTTTATGTGCTGTAGGTAGATCCACAATGCCCTTACCGAGGGAATTTCAGGAGTTTGACCCTGCATCAGTGAAGCAATGGCAATATATTTTCAAGTCAGGATGATGAGTGGCTTGGAGGTGAACCTGCAGGTATGCTGAGCCATTCTTGGTAGTAGACATTGAAATCCCCCACCCAGAGTACATTTCGCACCCTTGCCACCCTCAGTGCTACCTCCTGAATGCACTTATCCACAACATTTTGCCTCCCATCACAACAGTCCCACAGCAGACGCCGTCTTCCTGGCCCTATGCTTCTCCCTGGAACATCTGGTTAACAGAGACACCTACGTCAGACTCCTGTTTATTGACTTTAGCTCTACTTTCTACACCATAATTCCAACCAAACTCATCTCCAAACGCCGAGACCTAGGATTCAACTGAATCCTTGACTTCCTGACCCACACACCGCAATCAATAAGGATAGAGGACAACACCTCCTCCACAATAATCCTCAACTCTTGTGCCCAGTAAGGCTGCATACTCAGCCCCTTACTATACTCCTTATACACTCCTGACTGTGTGGCCAAAGTCAGCTCTAACTCTATTTATAAATTTGCTGATGGCACCACTGTAGTGGGTCGGATTGCAAATGACGACAACAGACAGTACAGGAAACAGATAGGCCACTTATTGGCATGGTGTAAAGACAACAATCTCTCCCTTAATGTCAGAAAAATGAAGGAGCTGGTCAGCAATTTCAGCAGGCAGAGTGGAGGACATGCCACTGTCTGTATCAATGGAGCTGAGGTGGAGATGTTCAAAAGCTTCAGGTTCCTAGGAGTAAGTATCACCAACAATCAGTCAATCGACACTACAGTCAAGAAAGCACAACAACGCCTCTACTTCCTCAGAAAGCTAAGGAAATTTGGAATGTCCACAATGCCTTATCAGTTTTATAAATACACCATAGAAAGCACCCTATGCGGATGCATCACAGCTTGGCATGCCCAAGACCACAACAGGTTACAGAGAGTGGCAAATGCAGTCCAGTCCACCATGAAAACCAGCGTTCCATCTACTGACTCCGTCTACACTTCCCGCTGCCTCGGGAAAGCAGCTAACAAAATCAAAGACCCTTCCCACCCTGTTATTCTCTCTTCTACCCTTTTCCATCGGGCAGAAGATACAAAAGTTTGAAAACCACCTAGCAACAGATTCAAGAACAACTTCTTCCCTGCTGTTAGCAGACTTATGCATGGACCTTTCATATATCTTTCTCTGCACCTGTTCTGCATTCTGTTCTATTATCCTGACGTACTTATGTAGGGAATGATTGTCCAATTAGCACACAAAACAATACTTTTCACGGTATCTTGGTACATGTGACAATAATAAATCAAATCAAATCCAGTCCAAGTGTTGTTCAATTTGGAGGAGTGCTTATTCATCAGCCAAGGGAGGTTGGTATGTGGCGATCAGCCGGTGGTTACCTCGCCCATGTTTAACTTGAAGCCAAAAGTAAACATTGAGGATTCTCAGGGGAACTCCTCCTGAATGAGTACCACTGCGCTGCCACCTCTCTGGGCCTGTACTGCTGGTGGGACAGGACATAACCAGGGATGGTGACGGTAGTGTCTGGGACTTTGTGTGTAAGGTATGATTCTGTGAGTATGACTACCTTGGGCTATTTCATGACTAGTCTGTGAGACAGCTCTCCCAATTTTGGCACTAGCCCTCAGATGTTCGTAAGGAGGACTTTGCAGGGTCAATGAGGTTGTTTCTGCCATTGTCTTAAGTCTACATGAGGCTAGTTGTTGCGTTTCACAGAATCCAATGACAAGTGAGTGCTTGTTGATATTTTAGAGCGATGTGATGAAATAAAGGCTGTGATTCAGCTGAGGCCATGAGAAAACCACGTCTACACATTAGCTTCCTGTATTATTCCCCTAGCCTCCTGTTGATTGCCAACAGCATCAGAGATCCACCAATCTGAGTTTGACTTTGGAGTCGGGGCAACAAAGCTGCTTTTCACAGTTTACATAAGGAAAACAGGAATAAGAAGAACCTTTGTATTTACATTTTATGACCTCTAAAGTAAAAGATGGCTGAAGTCCTACAAGCAGCAATGTGATACGTACTGTGTAATAATCCCTTCCTCACAATAAAGTTTGAGGGATAAATACTGGCCAGGGCAGCAGGGAGAGCTTCACTTTTCTGCAGGTGAATGCTGTGCAATATCTCTGTCCACTTCAGACAGCAGACAAAGTGTGGGGGCCAGACACTGCACAGGGGGCTGGTGGCCAGACACTGAGCAGGGGGGTATGGGCAGAGGGATATGGGGCCGGACACTGGGCAGGGGGTGTATGGGGCTGGCCACTGGGCAGGGGGGAGACATGGGGCCGG
>JAHRHZ010000249.1:16302515-16363419 GCA_024137785.1 Ginglymostoma cirratum
TGTGTTCATCCAGCTCTACACCTTGTCATCTCTGATTCTCCAGCATCTGCAGTTCCTATTATCTCTGACACGTTAAAATTTGTATTTTTTAAAATACTGACGCTTATAAAATGATAGGGGGAAAAGCAGTGTGTGATCACTTTTAAAGATAATGTGCTTTTTCTGGGCTTGGAGATTAAAAAACAATGTGTGGGCAGTTTGTGGGTTTGTAGGTGCACAGAGAACTGAATTGTAACATTTGTATCAAAAAGTTGGATGGTTTGCAGGCCAAACCACAGGTTTGTTTTGTTATCAAGACAACCAGTTTTGATTTAGCCAATTAATTTAAACCAGGTCCTTAGATACCAAAAATTAATTAAATTTAAATCTGATGGTTTTGACAACATAGGGCCAATCCTATTGTAAGAAACTGATATGTCATCAAGGGTAAAAAGACAGGTACAGCTACACAATCAGCTGAGTGTGAACTGCCATCTGCTAAGAGATCTGCTCCCGCAGCTCTTAGAGAAAGCATCTAAATAAAGGTACCGTGGTGCTCTTAGTTAATAATCCTGATCAGTGGAGAAGACACAGACATTCTGGAAGATGTAACCTGGGTGTAATTTCGAGAGACTAAGTTCTAATTTTTATTTTAATTTTGATTCATATAAGTGGGACTTGTATTTATTGGAACAGCATGCCATTAGAATTTTGTTTTATTTGGGACTAGTTAGTAGTTAGAGGGGAATTGTTTGGTTTGTTAATAGTTAATTTGTTCATTGTTAGGGTTAGAAAGATAAATTGTTACTTGCTGATTATAGAGCGAGTGTCAGGAGTTTATTTCAATTAACCACTCTTTTATAACAGATTGAGGGTGAGAGTTAGGTTATGCCACTTTCCACACTTCTCTTAACAGATTATAGGACAAGGCAAGCCTCTCTGCGTGTTTCGCTTTTAGTTATCAGAGGGGTGGTCCACCTCGATAACACCACCAATTCTGGAGCAGCATAGGGCTCCTGACCTCTGACTGACTGCCAGCTTTGTAAGCAGGAAGTTTTTCTGAAGCCTGACAGATATCCCAATTTGCACAGATTAAAGAGGTGATAAATTAATTAAAGAATGAGAAAGCAAGGACTTTGAGGAGAATGTTTTTGAGATAACAAAGGGGATTGCCAAAGTTAGTCCTGACAATGCATTCAGTGCGATAAAGGAGGTCAAGCAGCAGGGGCCAAGCTTGCAATTAGGAACTTAGGAGGCAAACAGCAAACAGGTGAATCTGTATCATTTAGTGGATCAGTTGTGGAAATGTGCAAGCAGTTGCCAAGGAATTCAATACACTGACAAATAAATGAGGTCAAAAGACAAATAAAGATATTTCGAAAGAGACATGAGATCGAGTGATAATGAGAATAATCAGCATGACAACCAATGCAGGTATAATCAACAGAGACTGGACAAGGAAAGTGGTTCTCAATTGTCAGCATGAGGCCATTAAATATTTTACATTCCTAGCCACTGTTCACCTCCTTGTTTATCAAGAATCTGTTTGCATCTGTCATTAAAAATTTTCAAGGACTTTGCTTCCACTGCTTTTTTTGGAAGCAAGTTAAAAGGCTCAGCCCAATTGAGAAAAACGTTCTCTTCATTTTTTTCTTAAGTGGGAGATCCCCTACTTTAAAACCATGACCACAACTTCTAGATTCCCCCACATTCTTTTCACATCTATTACGAGCCAGACTGCCCAACCATGCAGCCAATATCATTTGCACAGCAGCCTATCCATATACAGAGCAAACTGATTTATGAAACTGCCATAATAATGGATCTAGCTGCGGACAAATGCCAAGGATGAGCATCGTAGTGATGCCTTTACAGTTTAATAAAAAAATTTAGTGAGGCTAAAATTTGAGCACACAACTTTTAAAGTAAAGAACTCAAAGGGCATGAGGGCAGAGCTGCAAAGGAAAATCTTATTTCTCTTGTACTTCAGGGCCTTGAAATGGTATTAAACAACAGGAAATTTTTCACTCAGGCAGTTCACTTACAAACTGTAAGAAGCTGTTCCCAATGCAGCACCCAATAACACCAGCACAGTACAGAACACCAGTTCTGACGAAGGGTCACAGACCCTAAACGTTAACTCTGATTTCTCTCCACTGATCCTGTTGAGCTTTTCCAGCAATATCTGTTTTTGCACCAGTGCAGCATACTAGATAAAGCACTGAAGAGACAACACAAGGGGAATGTGACTCTTCCAAAGCTCCAAATGCCAG
The DNA here is from genome assembly GCA_024137785.1 of Ginglymostoma cirratum. Taxonomy (NCBI): domain Eukaryota; kingdom Metazoa; phylum Chordata; class Chondrichthyes; order Orectolobiformes; family Ginglymostomatidae; genus Ginglymostoma; species Ginglymostoma cirratum. The sequence continues at coordinate 16,304,768 of JAHRHZ010000249.1, forward strand.
AACTGGCCCTGCTGAAGCTTATCCACCCTCATGTTGTTCCCCACCACCCTCCCACTCACTCTGATTTATGACATTTTCATAGAATCCTTCCAGTGTGGAAACAGGCTCTTCAGCCCAACAAGTCCACACCAACCCTCAGAGCATCCCACCTAGAACCGTCCCCCTATAAACCACCTAATATACACCTCCCTGAACACTACAGGCAATTTAGCATGGCCAATCCACCCAGCCTGCACATCTTTGGATGTGTGGGAAGAAACCGGAGCACCCAGAGGAAACCCACGCAGACACAGGGAGAATGTGCAAACTCCACACAGACAGTCGCCCAAGGCTGGAAGTGAACCCGGGTACCTGGCGTTGTGAGGCAGCAGTGCTAACCACTGTGCCACCATGCCACCCTAAAGATTTTCTTTCTTCCAACTGGGTGTGTTTCTGTAATTGCCACCTGAGAGCATGTGTAAACCTAGATATTTAGTGCCCACAGACACTGTTCTTTGATCAATCCACAGATGCTAGCCTCATTCCAGTACTCAAACATAAATATGAATTAAGAGCAGCAGTAGTCCACATGACCTATTGAGGCTCTTCCACTTTTCAATAAGATCATAGCTGATCTGATTGTAACTTCAAATCCACATTCTACCTATCCATGATAGATTACTGATAAGCAAGGGGAAGAAAGACTACCTACCTTTATCTTAACAATATTCACGGACTCTGCCTACACCACCTCTTCAGGAAAAATATTCCAAAGAGTCAAAATCCTCTCAGAGAATACGTTCACAAGCCTAGTCTGTCCAATCTTTCCTCATAAAACAATCCACCTATTCCTGGTATTGTTCTAGTAAACCTTCTCTGAACTACCTCCAATTCATTCATTCCCTTCCTTAAATAGAGTACTCCAGATACAGTCTCACCATGCTCTATAGATCTGAATCATAACTTATATAAAACATAGATACATAGAAGAAGATAGGAGTAGGAAGAGGCCATTCAGCCCTTTGAGCCTGCTCGGCCATTCTTCACGATCATGGCTGATCATCCAACTCAATAGCCTAATCCTGCTTTCTCCCCATAACCTTCGATCCTATTTGTCCCAAGTGCTATGGCTAGTCGCCTCTTGAATATATTCAATGTTTTGGCATCAACTACTTCCTGTGGTAATGAATTTCACAGGCTCACCACTCTTTGGATGAAGAAATGTCTCTGCATCTCCGTCCTAAATCATCTACCCCAAATCCTCAGACCGTGAACCCTGGTTCTGGACACACGCACCATCGGGAACATCCTCCCTGCATCTACTCTGTCCAGTCCTGTTAGAATTTTATAAGTCTCTATGAGATCCCCCCCGCTTCGTCTGAACTCCAGCGAAGACAATCCCAACTTAGTCGATCTCTCCTCACCCGCCATCCTTGGAACCAGCCTGGTAAACCTTCACTGCACTCCCTCGAGAGCAAGAGCATCCTTCCTCAGAAAAGGAGACCAAAACTGCTCACAATATTCTAGGTGTGGTCTCACCAATGCCCTGTATAACTGCAACACCACGGCCCTGATCCTGTACTCGAAACCTCTCGCAATGAAGGCCAACATACCATTTGCCTTCTTTACTGCCTGCTGCATCTGCATGTTTACCTTCAGCGACTGGTGCACAAGGACACCCAGGTCCCACTGCACACTCCCCTCTCCCAATTTACAGCCATTCATGTCACCATCTGCCTTCTTATTTTTGTTTCCAAAGTGAACAACCTCACATTTACCCAAATTATACTGCATCTGCCATTGATTTGCCCACTCACCCAACCTGTCAAAATCATGCTGAAGGATCTCGGCATCCTCGTCACATTTCAGCCTCCCACCACAATTTGGTATTGTCTTCAAACTTGGAAATGTTACATTTTGTTCCCTCATCCAAAGCATTAATATATCTTGTGAAAGCTGGGTTCCCAGCACTGATCCGTGTGGCACCCCACTAGATACTGCCTGCCAACATGAAAAGGACTCATTACTCTCTGTTTCCTCTCTGCCAACTAGTTCTCTATCCATTTCAATACACTTCCCCCAATCCCCTGCACTTTAATCTTGCACAATAATCTCTTATGTGGGACTCCTGTCAAATGCTTTCTGAAAGTCCAAATATACCACACCAACTGGCTCCCCCTTGTTAACCCTACTCGTTACATCTTCATAGAATTCAAGCATGATTTCCCCCTCATAAATCCGTGCTGACTCTGTCAGATCCTGCCCCTGCTTTCTAAACGCTCCGCTACAAAGTCCTTGACAATAGATTTGAGAATCTTCCCCACTACCAATGTTAGACTTACTGGTCTATAATTCCTTGTTTCCTCGCTACCTCCCTTTTTGAATATTGGAGCGACATTAACTACCCTCCAATCTGTAGGGACTGTTCCAGAATCTATAGAATCCTGGAAGATGACCACCAATGTGTCCACCATTTCTAGACTAGTTCCATAAATACTCTGGGATGTAGATTATCAGGCCCTGGGAATTTATCAACCTTCAATCCCATCATTTTCCCAGCATCATTTCTCTACTAATATTGATCTCCCTCAGTTCTTCCCTCTCACTAAACCTTGCATTCTCCGACATTTCTGGTATCTGATTTGTGTCTTCTTTTGTGAAGACTGAACCACAAAGTATGTTTCAGTTCCTCAGCCATTTCTTTGTCCCCATTATACATTCGCCTGTTTTTGTCTGTCGGGGACCTACATTTGTCTTCACCAATCGCTTTCTCTTCATGTACCTATAGAAACTCTTAGTGTCAGTCTTTATCTTCCCTGCAAGCTTACTCTTGTATGCTAGTTTGCCCTTCTTAATCAATCCCTTGGTCCTTCTTTACTGAATTCTAAACTGCTCCCAATCCTTAGATTTATTATTTTTCTTGGCCAACTTGTTTCTTCCTTGGATCGGATAATATCTCTGATTTCCTTTGTAAGTCACAGATTGGCCCTCTTACTCATTTTGCTTTTGCGACAGACAGGAATAAACAGTTATTACACTTCCCCATGCGTTCCTTGAATGTTTGCCAATGCCTATCCACTGTCATCCCTTTAAGTAAATCTCCCCAATCTATCAAGGCCAACTCATGCCTCATATCTTCATAGTGTCCTTTATTAGGATTCAGCACTCTAGTCTCCAAATCAACAACCTCACTCTCCATCTTGATAAAACATTCTATCATGTTATGGTCGCTCTTTCACAAAGCGTCTTGCACAGCTAGACTGGCAATGATTCCCTTTTCATTATACAGCACCCAGTCTAAGATGGCCTGCTCTCTATTGGTCCTTCCACATTTTGGTCAAGAAAACCATCCTGTATATACTCCAGAATTCCTCCTCTATGGCAGTGTGGCTAATCTGATTTGCCCATTCTGTGTGCAGATTAAAATCACCCATGACCATCTATATTCCTTTATCACACGCATCTCCAATTTCCTGTTCAATGCCATTACCAGCATCACCACTGCAGTTTGGGGGTCTATATACGACACCCACTAATGTTTTTTGCCCCTTGGTATTTCTCAACTCTACCCATACAGACTCCACATTATCAGAGCTAATATACTTTCTCACTATTGTATTAATTTTCTCTTTAACCAGCAATGCCACTCAATCACCCTTTCCTTTTTGCCTGTCCTTCCTAAATACTGAATGCCCTGGGACATTCAGTTCCCATCCCTCGTCACCCTGCAGCCATGTCTCCGTAATCCTAATTACATTGTACCCGTTTACATCTATCTGCGCAATTAGTTCATTCACCATTGCTAATGCTTTGTGCATTAAGGCACAAAGCCTTCAAGTTTATCTTTTTAACGCTGTTTGTCTCACTGTTATTTTTCTCAATAGCCCTGTTTTAATTTTGTTCTGTTTCTCTGCCTAACACTTTTTTTATTCCCTTTTCTAGCTTTTGTTTTTGTCCCTGCTCCCTCCTTCTCTGACTCCTTACATAGGTTCCCATCCCCCTGGCGTATTAGTTTAAACCTTCCCTAGCCGCTCTAGCAAACACTCCCCTCGGGACATCAGTCCCAGTCCTGCTCAGGTGTAATCCAATTTGTACAGGTCCCACCTCCCCCAGAATCAGTCCCAATGCCCCAAGAATCTGAAACCTGTCCTCCTGAAATCATCTTTTCAGCTACGCATTCATCCAATATATCCTGTCATTTCCACTCTGACTAGCACAAGGCACCGGTAGTAATCCTGAGATCACCACCTTTAAAGTCAGATTTCTTAACTTTCTTCCTAGTTTCCTGTATTCTACTTTTAGGACCTCATCCCTTTTGTTTTTAAACCCATGTCATTTGTACTGATGAGTACCACGATCACTGGCTATTCACTCGCCCCCACCAGAATGTCCTGTACCCGCTCTGAGACATCCTTGACCCTAGCACCAGGGAGGCAACATACTATTCTGGAGTCTTGTTTGCAGCCACAGAAATGCCTGTTTGTTCCCCTTACAATTGAGTCCCTATAACTATTGCCCTAGCACACTTTTTAACCCCTTCCCTCTACCACAGAGCCAACCGTGGTGCAATGAGTTTGGCTACTGCTGCCTTCCCCTGAGAGCCCACTCCCCTAAACAGTATCCAAAACGGTGTCTCTGTTTTGCAGGGGAATGGCCACAAGAGATTCCTGCACCACCTGCCTATTTCTCTTGCTCTGACTGGTGGTCACCCATTCCTTTCCTGCCTGCAGAGTCTGAGCTGCGGTGTGACCACCTCCCTATTCGTGCTATCCACGAAGCTCTCTGCCTCGCGGATGCTCCACAATGTCCCCAGCCACCGCTCCAGCTCTGAAACTTGAGCTTCTAAGAGCTGTAGCTGGTGACACTTCCTGCACACATGCTGACCTGGTGGACTTGAACTGTCCCCGGCCTTCCACATGGAGCAAGAGGAGCAAACCAAGACTTTGTGCTCTCCTGCCATGGTTTACCTGTTTAAACGTCTCTACTTTTGTATTCAATTCTCTTTGCAATTAACAGTAACATTCTATGTTTCTTGCCGTACCTGCATTCCACTCTTTTGAAAAAGGTGCACCAGGGTGTCCAGATCTATCTGCACCTCAGATCTCCCACCATTTAGATTTTTTAAAATTATTTTTTATTCTTCTTGCCAAACTAGACAATTTCACATTATCCCACATTATACCCATTTTCCACATCTTTACCCACTCACGTAACCTGTCTATGTCCCTTTGTAGCCCCCTTGTGGCCCCTTCACAACTTGCTTTTTAGCATGATTTTATATCGTCTGCAAATTTAGCAATAAAACCTTTAGTCTCTTCATCCAAGTAAATTGTACAAGCTGTAAAAAAAGGACCAGCACTGATTCCTGTGACTCCCTATGTATTATAGCTTGCCACAGCCAGAATATTGCCTACTTATGCCTATATTTTGTTTCCTATTGGCTAGCCAAGCTTCTTTCTACACCAATATATCACCCTGTATACCACAAACTTTTGTTTTCCGCAATAACCTTTGTAATTGTACCTTAACAAATACCACCCAGAAAGTACAATACATCCACCCTTTTATCCACAGTTGTTAATTCTTCAAAGAACATCAATAAATTGGTTAATTGCAATGTCCCTTTTTTATAAAGCCACGTTGGTTCTGCCTGATTACCTTGAAATGATCCAAGTCCCTTGCTGTGACTTCCAATAGCAGCTTTTAAAATTTTAGCTGCATTAAACGTTAAGCTAACTGGCCTTTAGTTTCCTGCTTTCTCTCTCTCTTTACTTTCTGGAATAAAGGAGAGTCATTCGCTATTTTTCAACCTTCATCAAATCTGGGGAATCTTGTGGCACTGTAATCAGAAATAGTTGCCTACTGTAATTTTCCTTTTGTCCCTCACTAGGTTTGGTGCCCTGAAACCGACTTTAGTTCATCGGCTCCATTGTTAGACTTTTGAAATGGAGATTGACAGGTTTGTGTTCAGCAAAGGCATTAAGGTGTAACAAGGTGATAAATGTTGTTAGTTTACAAATTAGCAATAATCTGAATGGTGGAACTAGCCTGGGGTGTATGGACAAACAGGAGGCTGGAAGAACACAGCAGGCGAGGCAGCATCTGGAGGAAAGAAGCAGTCAATGTTTTGGGTATAACAAGCATGGGGCTGGATGAACACAGCAGGTCAAGCAGCATCATAGGAGCAGGAAAACTTGACGTTTCGGGCCTAAACCCTTCATCAGAAACGCATTTCTGATGAAGGGTTTAGGCCCGAAACGTCAAGTTTTCCTGCTCCTATGATGCTGCTTGACCTGCTGTGTTCATCCAGCCCCATGCTTGTTATCTCGGATTCTCCAGCATCTGCAGTACCTTTTATCTCTGATACAATGTTTTGGGTATTACCCTTCTTCAGGACTTGGGGTGGGTGGTTGGCTAAATGACCAGGCCTGATTATTTAAGAACATAGGACCAAAAGACAGGGGAGAAGTAGGCCATTCAGCCCATCGAGTCTGCCTCACCATTCATTGAGATCATGCCTGATCTGATAATCCTCAACTCCACTTCCCTGCCTTTTCCCTATAACCCCCGATTTCCATAAAGCCTCGAATATAAACAATGGCCCAATTTCAACAGCCCTCTGCAGTAAAGAATTCAACAGATTCATAACTCTCTCACAGATGAAATTCCATCTCATCAGTGTAGTAAATAAGCAACCCCTTCTTCTGAGATTATGCCCTCTGGTCCTAAACTCTCCCACAAGGAGAAACAACCTTTCCTCATCTGCCCTGTAAGTCCTCCAAGAACAATAACATCAACTCTCACTCTTCTAAATTCCAATGAGTACAGACCCAATCTATGCAACCTCTCTTCATAAGACAATCCCTCCATACTTGGTATCAGCCTAGTGAACCTCCTCTGGACTGCCTCCAACACCAGCATATCTTTCCTTAGCTAAAGGGACCCAAAACTGTTCACAATATTCCATCTGTAGTCTGACACATGCCTGTTTAATTTTAGCAAAACTTCCCTATTTTTATACTCCATTCCCTTTGAAATAAAGGCCAACATTCCAGTTGTCTTTCCTATTACCTGCTGAACTTGAATGCTAGCATTTTGTGATTCACAGATGAAGATTCCCAAATTCTGCTTGCCCTGCTACTGCTCGTAACTTCCCTTGCCAGGGGATCTGCTGTCAGGGTATACCAGAGTCATATGTCTTTCGCTGTCCTCACACATCTACTGCAGCTTATCTGTAATTGCCCTATGACATCCATGGCAAACTGTGCCATCACAATCCATCTTTCGCTGCCCCTCTCTCTGTCTTCTAGAAGAGATTGCTTTTCAGCTTTGATCAAATGGGTGAAATACTGACATTTTCTTTTCTGGATATCACTTTTTTAACGGCTTTTTGCTCTTGTAATTTCAAAATCCTGATTTGTCTGATGCTCTCCATATTCTGTGATATGATATTCTTAAAATACACCTTTGCATCTGCTTCCAAATGCCACTATTTTCTTCCACGGATCTTTCCTTATTGTCAAGGATGCTGAAGCATACAGGCTCAAGTGGATAGAATATAGCACTTCTGAGCTTTTTATCTATTTTATAAACTCGAGCTGAGTTTTCTTATTAACAGAACTTTCATTTTCACAAAATTACTTCTGGCTGTCTCTATCCTTCTTCTAACTTCTACATCTTCTGTTATCATTTGTCCTCAACAGATAATTTGATCTATTTATTCCAGTGTGACACTATCAATTTCTTATTTCTAATGTACTCCTTTTTCTAAGTACCATTGTCACTTTGCTGACTGCTCTGGCTGAGACCAGCAAATCATCACAAAGCCAGGATTGAGAGTAAGAGCTCATCTAAATGCCCCATGTAATAGCTGGAAGACCATTATTCCTGAAAAAAGAAGTAATTCTGAAAACCAAATTAGTGAAGCCAGGACAAAGTGGATGAAACAAGAGCAGCTACAGCAAAACATTTTATACAATAAGCCTTCCCTTTAAAATAGCCTGAGAAACGCTTCTCACATTATGTAGAGGGAACAGCAATGCACCGTTTACATTACAAGATTCTAGCCATTGTCAGTATCGAGAACAATGAGCAGTTACTGTGAAACAAGGACTGCCGTGAAAGGGATGGGAACTCCCAGCTTTTACATTGCAAGGAATTGGCTTTTGTCTTCTGGCTGCAGCTAAACACCAGATTCTCTAGAACTCAACTCAACGTCGTCACTAGCACATCCCTAACACCCGAAAACTGGGCGTGCAATGTTTTTACCGTGCCCTCAAAAAATATGGAAAATCTTTCCAATACCATCATTGGGTCAAAACCCTAGAATTCCCTAATGAACAGCGATGTGGAAACATCTTCATCACATGGATGTAGTGATTCCAGGGAAAAAAACACTATCACCTTGTGAAGGGAAACTAGGGATTGGCAATAAATGCTGACCTTTCCAGTGAAGCCCACATCTAAAGAATAGATCAGAAAACATCCAACACTACACGTAGAGTCCTTCTGTGAGTCTGGGCAAATATCAGAACTCTACACCTTTCGGGTGATACTACTGGTTTGTCAGTCAGTTTGCCACTGCTGGTGATAGTAACAGGAGCTATTCAGCCATAAATTACCAAGTATGACATATGTGATCAATCATGCAGTATTGTGAAGGCTCTGGAGGTCCTGTGGTAGTGTCCCTACTTCTGAGCCAGGAGACCTGGGTTCAAGTCCCATTGCTTGAGAGGTGTAAGATAACATCTCTGATCAGGGTGATTCGAAAATCTTTGGGCTGGTTAGCTGGATGACTGGTTTGTGATGCAGAGTGACCCCAACAGTGCAGTTTCAATTCCCATATCCCCAGCTGAGGACCATGAAGGCCCCTTATTCTGAACCTTGCCCCTCACTCTCAGGTTCAGGCACCACCAGTCAGCACTCTTGAAAAGAGACAGCAGCCCTCTGCAACTATGGTGCCTTTTTTGTGTGGATGCTGGTTAAAGTTAAAGCTTATTGGACAAGTGTGAGCTTTTCTTTAGTGTACTGGTTGTAAGAATGGGATCCATTCAGCCAAATAATTGATTATTTACAAAAACAGAAGTTGTTGGAGAAGCTCAGCAGGTCTGGCAGCATCTATGAAGAAAAATCAGCATTAATGTTTCAGGTCCGGTCACCCCCTCTCAGAACTGATTCTGAGGAAGGATCACCGAGCCCGAAACGTTAACTCTGATTTTTTTTCTTCACAGATGCTGCCAGACCTGCTGAGCGTTTCCAGCAACTTCTGTTTTTGTTCCTGATTTACAGCATCCACAGTTCTTTCGGTCTATAATTGATTATTTAGGCTGCTTCAGTGAAAATGCAACAATACCAAATTTAATCTGCAGGAACAGTTATACAATCTAGCTGGACTATGCCATGTCAATGGCTTGAGCTTTAAGGACAGAACACCTTGCCAGACATCGGTGCTAGTGCACAGTCAGGCTTATAATATTATAGCTTAAATTACCACTCACAGTCAGGTCTAGCAAGACCTCACGGTGGCTGGTGTTTTTAATTTTTTTCCCTAATCAGGCTGACCAGAGATGTTATGAAACATCTCTGGAGCAGGTGGGACTTGAACCCAAGCGTCTTGGCTTAGAGGTAGGGATACTACCACTATGCCAGTAGAGCCTCGTGTGACTACTATTTGGTGTTTATGAAGCTGTTGATCAGAACAAAGACCTCAATATCATTAGAGGCAGAAATAAAATAAATGGAGGTGAACTAAATTTGGCACTCTGGTGACTCTTTCTCCTAATGACTCAATGGTGTTGTACAGGCCCAGAGTGAGCAAATCCCAGCTTTGGTACTAACACACTGGGGGCAATTTTAACATTGCATGCTGGCTTAAAGTGGGTGACGGTGAATTAGTCACCAATCTCTCCTCACTTCTCTTTTTCATAGATAGGGTCCGTGGACAGGGGATATATTAGGCAGCAAATTCAATATCGGGCAAATGCAACTAACATGCTCAGCCTGAAGTTCAGATTCTAGGTAAGGATAGGGGTCCTTCTCTAAAAATACAGACTGCACTCCAATTACATCATTGGGCCTGGAGGAGAAACCATCACCTGGTTGACGGTTTTGAAATCATTACTCAGCTCCTGCAACCCCCGTTGCTAAACATCCCCTGCTGATGGTAAAGGCCCCACTCCAGAAGCAGAGCCTCCACCCCTGGATTCCTGGCAACTCTTCCAGTCTCGTTTATCCACTTGACGGCTGCCAAAACCCCAAACCCTGTCCCTCATCCACCCCCACACCCTCCTGCCTGCTCTGGTAGCCTCACCAACCCAGATCCTACCTGTTACCACAGACATCACTATGATGACTGTGTCAAAGTAAAAAGAACCCTTCCAGCTGGGGAATAATGCAGAATATCCTCAGCAGCAACAATGGAACATGACACAGATGAACTTTAGCGGTTTGCTTCAGTTCGGAACATTGGTCGAGTTGAATTCAGTCCTGCGTAGCATTGCAAACCTTCCCAGATATTCCCAAATTATCCAGGAATTGAAGATGTAACTTTCAGCCCTGGGTCCCTCTTTGGTGAGGATGATAGATAGCAGCAACAGGACAAAGAGCCAGCAGGTGCAAAGTGCACTGTTTGGTTTTGCTTTGCAATCCCTCCCACCCTTAGTTGCTTACTCTCATTTGCTAAAAATAAACTTCACTATTTCGCTGAGATACACTAAGTACCTCGCACTGATCAGTTCTGTCAACACTTTTCACTGTATTTTGTAAAAAGATACATGTGGCAATAAATAAATCAAATAAATCAATAATAAAAGCAGGTAACTTGCTGCATGCTGCATCATCGTCAAAAGAGCCACATTTATAATCACAATACAAGTAAGTTGACAGATGTCCCACTGCAAGCAAGCCTCGTGATGGAAATAAATCATTCCTGGTGACAGGAGAGTTGGATGCCATTTGTTTCAATTATTAGCCACTGCTCATCACCATCCCACAGAACCTGACTAACTGGGGCAACTGTGGCATTGTGCATTCAAAGGAAGATACCTCAGCAACTGCGGCATTCACTTCGTCGAGCACCAAACCATACTTTGCCAGTAAATAAATGATTCTCAGGCACGTTTAGATCCTTTGCCTATAGCAGTCATCTGACAATACTGACCCTGAGACAGGGGTCAAAGTTCAGCTATAGGTGACACTCTCAACCTTTGAGTTGGGCATTTGTGGGTTACAGAACAGTATTTTCAATAGGAGCAAAACTGGGCCATTCAGACCCTTGAGCCTGTTCTGCCATTCAATACATGGCTGATTTTCCACCTCAAGTTCACATTACCAATCAATCCTCACAATCCTTCAGAATCTTAATATACTCAAAATATTAACTCAGTTTCTCTCTCCACATATGCTGTCAGACCCACCTAACAACAATTTCTGGGGTTTTTTTATTTCTGATTTCCAGCATCTGCAACACTCTGCCTTCATTATGTCACCAAAAACATTACCTGGTCATTTATCACGTTGCTGTTTGGGGCAGCTAGTTGCATGTGAGCTGGCGACTGCATTTCCTAATTTACAGCAAAGAGAATGCTTCGAAAGTACTCCATTGGCTGCAGAGCGTTTTGGGACATTCTCAGGTGCTACATAAATGCATGCCGTTAACGGTGGTAACATTATAACTGTAAACACTGTTCGAACATCAATTCAAGCACAGATTTTGCTGCTGGATTGTAGTTTCATTTTATGCTCGCGGGTTTGGGTCGTCCTTATTCGCAACCTTTTTATTAAAACATAAGACTCTAAACTTTTACAATCCTAATATATCCTCCCATCTTCCTATGAAAATTAATCTATTCAGATTTGTCGGTTGCAGCTTTTGCATCCTGCTTGTCTTCACTCTGAAGGGTAATGGTGTCACACTGCCCCTGGGTCAGTTCGTCAGGAATTTTTTTTAAAAATTCCTGCCACTTTCAGCTGCAGTGCTTTGTACCTCCCTAAACCATCGCTGAGACAATCGGTTTTTTTTAAAAGAATGGTTTGTAAATGAGCAAAGCACAGGGAAGGCATCAGGAATGTTCAAAGAAAACCAAAAAGGCATACACCGAGATATGACCATTAATAATGACTGAGCTTAAAATCTGCTCCAAACAATGATACAGATAGGAAAGCATGGTATCGAGCAGCGCTACCTGCAACATCTTCGCGGAGTGAGAGGCAGGAGGTCAATTTCAGCGGCTCAGGCTCAGGCTCAGGATGAGGTTCCCCTTTCCCAGGACCGTCTCCCGCACTGAGAACAGAAACTCACCTGGACACACACCCGATCACAGCAGCCCCGCCCCTCACACTCTCCCATTGGCCCGCTCTCCCCACACCAATGCGCTCACTCTCACGCTATTGGCTTCCCCACATCCTCATTTGCATCCAGCAGCCTTGTTTACTGCTCTCGCTGCACTCAACTCGTGGGATCCACACTTCAAATTGCGTGTTTTAAAATCCGATAACGCTACTCACTCACCCTGCTCTTCAGTCCGAATCGGAGAAGGTTACAGTCCATTCTTATTTAACTACTTCGCTACTGTCACTTTTGGCCATTGGGATCCAGTCTAAAATAAAGCCCTGGTTTCCCACTGAAGGCAGTAATGCCCAGGTGAGATCTCTCCTGCGTGAACTAAGTGCAGGTACTCACTTGGTGACTGCTTGTCCTTTCAAACAGTTCTGTCACTGCGGAACTGAATCAGCTCGAGTTTCACCACTAATTGCATAGCTCCTCTTACTGCCTGCTCTGAGATAGGCTTACAGACCAACCTTCATCTTCACTAGTTCACAGCGCTCAGCATTATATCTACCTGACATGCTGAATTTACTTTGGTATTGGTATCACACTCACACAATAGACCAGAGGAGCAGATGTGGACTATTCCAACCCTTGAACCTATTCCGCTGGCCAGTACAATCATGGCTGGTCTAATGTGTTTTTAACTCTACTCTTCTGCCTGATCCCAGTCACTCCTGCCTCCTCTGACCGAAAATCAACCTAACTCAGTCTTGACTATATTCAATCGTCCAGCCTCCATCACTCACTAGGGAACAGCATTTTAAACATCAACAAGCTTAAATTCCTCCTCAGCTTTATTTTAAACGGGAGACCACGTTTTCAAACTGCTTCCCAGTAGTTCTAGAATCCTCCACAAGTGGAAGAAAAATCTCCCAGCACCTTCCCTTTAAGCTCCCCTCAGGACTGTATCTTTTTTTAAACAAGGTTTCCTCTCATTCTTCTAATATCCAATGGGAATGGCCCGACATGAGCAACCATTCCACAAAAGACAACTCTTCCACCCTAGGAAGGTAACCAATCTGTACCAGTACTCCATGTGTGGTCTCACCCACTCCCATTATAACAGTGGCAAGACTGGCCTCCTTTTATACTCTATATCCCAGAAGGAGACTTTTCATCCCATCATATCTGTGCTGCCTGTTTGAAAAGATTTAATGCCACACTCCATCTTTTTACCCAGAGCACCATGACGGTCTCCTTTTCATTTATACGGACAATTCCCTTTTGACAATTTTAATTAGACATTTCTATCATCCTTTCAGTCAATGCATCTCTCACAAGCAGTTTCTTCCAAAGAAACCAGTTATCCACCAAGTCTGAAATTCTGTCTTTTCTCACACAAGAACTGGAAGAATTTTGCATCAAAATCCTGAAACTCTGTCTCTAACAGCATTGTGGCCATTGCTACACCGAATGAACTCGTGTGGTTCATAAAGACAGCTCACTACCACCTTCTTGAGGACAAGATGGCATGGGCAAAGCTCCCATGAAGGAACAGGGGGGAAAAGAAACAGCGTTCAGACTGATGGCGAGATAGCGCTTTCATGTTTGGAGAAATACTGAGGAGCTGTACTTTCTGTTTGAACACAAACAAAGTGCTTTGGTTTCCTCTAAAATAAAACCAAAAAACCGTGGATGCAGGAAATCAGAAACAAGAATGGGAACGTAAAGCAAGACAGGAAGCATCTCTGGAGGAAGAAACTGGGTCTAAGGTTTCATATTGAGGGTAGATGTGTAGGATAGAAAAATTGACAAGGCTGTGGACATGGTCATCCTGCTGAATTTAAAACCGGGCCTCATTATAATCCTCAGCAGGTTTGAGGAAGGGTCACCAGACCCGAAACGTTAACTCTGATTTTTTTCTTCACATTTGCTGCCAGACCTGCTGAGCTTTTCCAGCAACTTCTGTTTTTGTTCCTGATTTACAGCATCCGCAGTCCTTTCAGATATAACCTTTTTATCGGTTTTGTGTCTAACCAACGCCCTGCCCACCAAACCCTGGTTGTTTGACAGGATGGACCAGAGATTCTGATCAATGGTGCTTTGATCAGGTTGCAGGAGGGTGAGAAATTGTCCAAAAAAACTCCACCCTAACTTGTTTGATCAAATTTTAACTGAACTGAAAATCATGTGAGTGGTTTGGTGAAAAGATTATTGCTCACTGTAATGGAACTTTTGACCTTGCTAAACACTTCCTTATATTGGAACAAAGAGGGATAGAGTCCTGAAGAAGGGTAATACCCAAAACATTGGCTGCTCCTTTTCTCCAGATGCCTCCTGGCCTGCTGTGTTCTTCCAGCGTCCTGTTTGTCTGCCTTGGATTCCAGCATCTGCAGTTTTTTTGTCTCCAAGGGAATTATTTTAGTTCAGTTTGTAATCGAGATATATACGTGATTGATGTATTTGTTTCAGCAAATATTGCCATTGTGTTTATAAGTCATGATTGAGTTCACAGCAATAATTCCAGCAAATACTGTTTGCAAGCAAAGAGTCGGTGCATACAAAGAGATGTGAAGCAAAGGAGCTGGGCTATAATTCAATCCAAATCTCAATGAGTAGTTTAATAGGATCTGAACGGGTTGGATCAGTCACCATCTGATTGGATAGCAGAATCGGCTCAAGATGAATGGCTCGTTTCTTTTATCACATTCTTATTGGCTGGACAGCTGCTTTATGACATAGAATGAAGCCAACAGCATGCATTCTATTCCTGCACTGGCTGAGGTTATTGTGAAGGATCCTTCTTCTCAATGTCTCCCCTCACCTGAGGCATGGTGACCCTCAGATTAAACCACTACCAGTTGTCTCTCTCTCTCCAGCCCTAGGGTGACTTTGCCTTTTTATGTTCTAGAGAATCATAGAGCGGTGACTGCAGAGAAGGAGGCTATTCAACCCATCATATCTGTGCTGGCTCTCCATAAGAACAACTCCAACTCCACTCTCTCTGGTGGAACAGACTCAAAGAGCTAAATGGCCTTCTCTACTTTTTGCAAGATGGCGGCAGTGGACTAGGCAGCGTCCAGGCTCCTGTGCCCAGGGCTCATCCACTCAATCCACTTTTCCTTTCTTTTCTCCTTTTCTTTTTAGTTTTTGCTTCTGCTTACCTTCTGGGGAGAGCTCAGTCATGGTGGCATCAGCGGCGATGGCAACGTGGCAAGTGGAAGGCAGCAAGAAGGCGGCTTCCTCAGAGTTCAGAGTGTGGTGACAGCTGGTGAGCCCGGAGCTAAACCCTGGCGGATGGTGGTGAGGCGATGGCTGACAGAGGGGCTAGCACAGGACCCAGTAGTGGCTGCTACATCAGAGGAGGTGATGCCTGACGAGGTAGGCCCAACGGCAAAAGATGGCGTTTGAAGATCAGCGCGTTCGATGTTGGCTGGTTCTGGTGCTGGCAGCGGCGAAGTGGAGGCACAAGGGTTATGGACTGTCTTTTAACTATATCTTTTTTTTATTATTATTCTTAAACTATTCAAGATGGCACCAGAATCGTGGCAACAATGAAAGCTTTCACTGTGTTACTGTATTTTTTTTTCCTGTAAAATTCTCATGACAATAAAATCATTCATTAAACATTGTTCATTCATTCACTGAGCAGGTTATTGCTGAGCAGGTGCTGCTTGATAGCACAGTTGATGACACCTTCCATCACTTTACTGAAGATCGTGGGGAGGCTGATAGGGCAGTAATTGACAGGTTTGGAAATTTCCTGCTTTTTGTGTACAGGACATACCTGGGCAATTTTCCACAATGTTGGGCAGATATCAGTAGTGTAACTGTACATGGCTAGGGGAGCAGCAAGTTTTGGAGCACAAGTCTTCAGTGCTATTGCTGGAATGTTGTAAGGGCCCATGGCCTTTGTGTTTCCAGTACCTCTAACCATTTCTTGATATCACATGGAGTGAATCAAATTGGCTGAAGTCTGGTATTTGTGATGCTGGGAGCCACTGGAGGAGGCCAAAATGGATCATCCACTCGGCATTTCTGGCTGAAGATTGCTGCAAAAAGCTTTAACTTTATCTTTTGCACTGCTGTGCTGGGCTTTTCCATCCTCGAGGATGGGGATCCTCCCCTATTGATTTGCGTAATTATCCACCACCATTCATGACTAGATGTGGCAGGATTGGTTGTGGCATCACTTAGCTCTGTCTATCACTTGCTACTTATGCTGTTTGGCTGCAAATAGTCCTGTTTGGTGGCTTCACCAGGTTGACACCTCATTTTCAGGTATACCTGGTGCTGCTCCTGGCATGTCCTCCTGCACTCTCCATTGAACCAGGGTTGATCCCCTGGCTTGATGGTAATGGTTGAGTGGAGGATATGCCAGGCCATGAGGTTACAGATTATGCTACAGTACAATTCTGCTGTATAGCACCGCATAGATGCCCAGTCTTTAGTTGCTAGATATGTTCAAAGTTTTCCCATTTAGCATGGTGATAGTGTCACAGAACATAATGGAGCATATTCTCAAAGTTGTAAGATTTAGTCTCCACAGGGACTGTGCAGTGGTCGCTCTTACCAATACTGTCATGGACAGATGCATCTGCAACTGGCAGATTAATAAGGATGAGGTCAAGTTTATTTTTCCCTCTTGTTAGTTCCTCCACAATCTGCTGTAGATTCAGTCTAGCAGCTATGTCCTTTAGGACCTGACCAGCTCGATCAGTAGTACTGCTGCCAAGCCACTCTTGGTGGTGGACATTGAAATCCTCCACCCAGAGTACATTTTGAGCCCTTGCCATCCTTTGTGCTTCCTCCGAGTGCTGTTCAACATAAAGGTGTACTGATTCATCAGCCAAGGGAGCACAGTGCATACAAATCAGCAGGAGGTTTCCTTGCCCATGTTTAACCTGAAGACATGAGACTTCATGGGATCCAAAATCAATGTTGACGGCTCCCAGGGCTACTCCTTCCTGACTGTATACCACTGTGCTGCCATCTCTGCTGGGTCTTTCCTGCTGGTGAGACAGGAAATATCAGGGACGGTGATGGTGGTGTCTGGGACATTGTCTGTAAGGTATGATTCCACGGGTGTGACTATGTCAGGCTGTTGCACTAGCCCACAGATGTGAGAAAGGAGGACTTTGCAGGGTCGACAGGGCTGTTTCTGCCATTGTCTATTCCGGTACCAAGGTCGATGCCAGGTGATTGTCCGGTTTCGTCTCTTTGTTAAGACTTCATAGCGATTCATCCAACTGAGTAGCTTGCTAGGCCATTTCAGAGGGCAGTTAAGAGTCAATCACATTGCTGCAAGTCTGGAGTCACGTGTAGACAAGACAAGACGAGACAGCTTTTCTTCTCCAAAGGGCATCAGTTGAGCCAGATGGGTTTTTCCGACAAGCGACAATGGTTTTATGATCATCATTGGATTCTTAATTCCAGATTTTTCTTATTGAATTCAAATTCCACCACCTGCCATCGCAGGATTTGAACCTGGGTCCTCAACTGAATTTCTGGATTAATAGTCAAGCTATAATACCACTAGGGCATCATCTTCTCTTCTGGGAGGCCATCCCAACTTCTCTAGTCTATTTAAGGAACTAAAGAGTCTCATCCATGGAACCATTCTCGTAAATCTCTTCTGGACCATCTCTAACGTATTCTCATCCTTCCCAAAGCATGATGGATACAAAGAGCTGGTTTTTAAATACGCCCCATTGGTGTTTTCAGTGGGGAGGACATGTAAAGTAGATTGGGGCCTAGACAATACATTCTCACACATCCCTGAGCTCACTCACAAAATACATGGGGGAGGGGTGGTTATTAGGCACCAAAACTGGCAGCCCACCCACCAAATTTATGTTAATAATTTCAGGTCAATTGACCCTGTTAAATTGACCACGATATGATATCAAACCTGAACATACCTGGTGTGGGCAGGTGGGTAGTAATGCATTTTTAAAAAGGTGGGAAGAAATGGGCGCAACCTTCAGGATTCTCCTTCATGAACTGGGGGCACCCACACTGGAGTGAGTGACCCCTTTCCCCCCAACTGGACTTTAGAATCCACCATTCCTCCCACTTTGATCACCCTTGTGCACCCTGACCCCCACTTTCCCATAATGCTTGGACTCACACAATGACACTAACTTTGAGACTGGATCTGGGATCCGGTGGAAACTTTGGCCTGGGAGCACTTGCCATCTGCTGGAGTTGCTAGCCAATTGATTGGCCTGTAGCCACAAAATGTAGGACACCCTGCCACAACATCTCCTTCTCCCCCACTGTCCCCAGTTAAAGGCAGCGGTCCCACTCTGCACCCCACATCTACTCCCTATGGAATGTAATAGCTCTGGGGCAGACTTCTCAGTCCATTGCACAATTGCTGACTTTCCTTCCAGCCCAGCCCTGCCCTAATACTTCAGTTGAGCCTAATGTGGTGTCATATAAAAGATTTATCACAACAACTTTGCTTTTTACTCCTCTCCGCTATTCAGGAAGCCTGGATCCTGCATGCCTTTTTCACTACCCATGCACATACATCCCCAGGGCTCTCTGTTCCTGCACTCCCTTTACAATTGTACCTGTTATTTAATATTTCCTCATTCTTCCTATCAAAATATGACACTCCACACTTCCCTACATTATAGTCTGTCCATCTCACTAACTCATGTGAAATCTACCTCTATCCTCCTCATAGTTCTCAACACCTTCAAGCATTGTTGATCTGCACATAGTGCACTGCGGGCAGGTTTTATTGATTATTATAGATCAGGAGATACTATAGATCCCAGTACTGAGTCACAGCAAACACACTGTACATCTGCTGCCAACCTGAAAAATAACCATTCAGCATTTCAGTCTGTTTTGCTCTGCTCTGGCAGTATGTTGGAAGGGGAGTGCTTTGTAACATCCAGTACATGGCCACGCCATGGCCCAACCACAACTAGGCTCATTGAAACCCCTTAACCAGCCAATTAATGGGAAAGTCATGCTTGGGGGTGACTGCTATCAGAGAAACTGGGAAATGTCTTTGTGTGTCCAGTGCACCCATTAGAGCACCCCAAAAAGAGCACATTTGCTCCTAACCCCCTGCGGCCACCTTCCCCCCACTACCGCCTTCCCCTCTCCATTCACTGGGGCCTATGAGCCCAGGCCTGTTGAAAGTGCCCCCTCTTCCCTTGATGCTGGACTTCAGTGACTATTGCCATTGAGGATTACATGCAGTCCCAACAGTGGCCACTGCTCTTCCATGGCGCTGGTGTGGCTGCCGACCATTGAACAGGCAGCAGCTCCCCAAAGCATGGCTTTGTGTCTAGCAGGAGCAGAAATCCTGCATCCAGGATATTTTCAGCCAATCGACCGTCAGCTTTTTTTTTCTATTCATTTTGTGGGATGTGGGCATCGCTGGCTGGCCGGCATTTCTTCGCCATCCTAATTGCCCTTGAGAGCTCGTGGTGAGCTGCCTTCTTGAACCACTGCAGTTCTCCTGCTGTGGGTTGACCCACAATCCGATTAGGGAGGGAATTCCAGGATTTTGACCCAGCGACAGTGAAGGAATGGTGATATATTTCCAAGTTAGGATGGTGAGTGACTTGGAGGGGAACTTAGAGGTGGTGGTGTTCCTATATGTCTGCTGCCCTTGTCCTTCTAGATGGAAGTGGTCGTGGGTTTGGAAGGTGCTGTCTGAGGATCTTTGGTGAATTTCTGCAGTGCATCTTGTAGATAGTACACACTGCTGCTACTGAGTGTCGGTGGAGGAGGGAGTGAATGTTTGTGGATGTAGTGCCAATCAAGTGGGCTGCTTTGTCCTGGATGGTGTCAAGCTTCTTGAGTGTTGTTGGGGCTGCACTCATCCAGGCAAGTGGGGACTATTCCATCACACTCCTGACTTGTACCTTGTAGATGGTGGACAGGCTTTGAGCAGTCAGGAGATAAGTTACTCGCCGCAGTATTCCTAGCTTCTAGCCTGCTCTTGTAGCCAATGTGGTGAGTGCAGTTGAGTTTCTGGTCAATGGTAACCCCAGGATGTTGATAATGGGGGATTTCAGTGATGGTAACGCCATTGACTGTCAAGGGGCAGTAGTTAAATTGTCTCTTATTGGTGATTGTCATAGCCTGGCATTTGTGTGGCACGAATGTCACTTGTCACTTGTCAGCCCAAGCCTGGATATTGTCTGGATCTTGTTGCATTTGAATACGGACTGCTTCAGTATCCGAGGAGTCACGAATGGTGCTGAACATTGTGCAATCATCGCTGAACATCCCAACTTCTGACCTTATGATGGAGGAAAGATCATCGATGAAGCAGCTGAAGATGGTTGGACCTAGGACACTCCCCTGAGGAACGCCTGCAGAGATGTCCTGGAGCTGAGTTGACTGACCTCCCACAACCACGACTATCTTCCTATGCGTCAGGTATATCAGCTTCACTGGGATAACCATTCCTTTCCTGGGTGGACTCTCCATCAATTACTAAACCTGGAGGGTGGGGTTACCACCAGTGCAATATAAAACTTTGGCATCCTGTCACTCAGGCAACTGCATTTTCATGGCATGAGCTTCAACTTTGCTGATTAGCCTTCTGCATGGCACTTTAAATCCAAGCACACCACACATCAAAAGCCAATCCTCACCCACCCTTTCGAATAGCTCATCAGGAAGTCCAAAGACAGGGATGAGTCATTCTCCTACCAAACTGCAAACAGCAAAATAAGAAACCCACAGCCACTTTAACTCTCACATTCCTTTTAACACTGTGTTACCATTTGTGCCCAGCGTCAGAGTCTCAGATGACTTCTCTTTGCTAACTCACTAGTTCTGCTCCTAAAACACAGAGCTCCACTGTTCATTTCTCAAGCCATGGTTGTGTTTATATCACAGGAAGACGTAAACGGTAAGTGGTGGAAAATTCCACCCTGATCTGTCTTCTGAGATACAATAAAGCCATGATAGGTTTGTCAGAAGATCACTTTAGAGTAGCCTCAGAAGATCGCTCATCAATTAAATTAATTAAACTTAATGAATTCAATTTCACTCCTTCCAGGAGACACATTACTGGACTCTACAGGCCAATGGTGTTGTGTGGTTCCACACAAGGATCCTATCTTACCCCTTCAATGAACTGATGCAACCTGTTTTGACTCCACGTGATGCTGACTTCCAGGTCCTCTGCGCTCTCTGTGCAGAGAAGGTTTTCCAGATTTTCCCAGTGGATTTATTTGTTCCCATCTGGTAACCGCAGCCCCCAGTTCGGATTTCTGCTCTTCACCCCCGAATCTTTCAAGGTCTTACATTCTAATCAAACGGACAGTTTTAAGGTCTTTAATTATGTCCCCATCTGATTCAGCTGAGTCCCATTCAAGGGTTTGCATCTGGGCAACAATATGAGAGATGGCCACTCCTTTTGTAGCAGTGGTAATTCAAAATGGCATCCATCATTCTCTGCGCTAGGACAATTCTGAAGGAGGAGACAAAAATGAACTCAACCAGGTGCTTCTGAACCTAAATGCTTTCTGGCCCTGTGCTCTGTGGGACAATCATATTCACGTTCCCTTCAATTTCTTGTACAGTAGGTTAGATGCCTTCCTTTGACATCAGTGGAAAACTCAGAAGGAGAAGTCTGGCAGTACTTTAAATGCGCTCTCCAATTCTTTTCATAAAAACCTGAGGTCATGTCCCACAATGCAGAATACCATGTTTCAAAAAGTAGTAGAGTGAGAGATGAGACAGATCAAGATATACATTACAACGCAAACTAAATTACATTTAGAAGATCTGTAATTGTTTGTGTAATTATGAGACATCAGGGCTATTGTCATAGGAACAGTCTGCCATGCATAATATAATTAATGTTAAATATAATTTTACATATTCACAGGAAAAGGAAATGGACAAATCCAATCTGATCCAATTTACGCTTAGTCGTCAGCAAACTGATGGAAAACATCATTCTTTTCAGGAGGAGCCCAAGGTGGACAATAGAAAGTACAGAGGTTGCGTAAAAAATTAAATTAGGAAAACAAAGAGTATTTATAAGTAGATTAGGGGCAGGAGGATAACCAGGGAAAGATTAAGGGCCAAAGCGGCATCTGTGTATGGAGCTGGAAGACGTAGGTGAGATTTTAAATGAGTGCATTAGATTCTGTATTCATGATAGAGTAGAACGATGTAAGTAACGAAATTATGTGATGCACTTGAACGAATTAGCACTGAAATGGAGAGGTATTAACAGTACTGGAGGGCTTAAAACTATGTCCAGAGGCCAAGATGAAATCTATCCCAAGCTGCTGTGGGAGGCAAGGAAAGAGATTGCAGGAATCCTGATATTCATTCTGGTCACAGGAGACGTGCCACAAGTTTGGTGGACAGCTAATTGGTCCCTTTATTCAATAGTGTGATTAGAATAAGCCAGGGAATTATAGGTCAGTTAGAGGTAGAGAAACGATTGGAAAAAATTCTGAGGAACAGAATTAATTTCACTCGGAGAGGTGAGGACTAATCATGATAGCCAGCATGGCTTTGTCAGGGGGAGAGCCTGTTTGACAGGTTTGATCGATTGTTTCAACCAGATGACTAGGTGTGTACACAATTGATATAATTTACAGGGACTCTAGTAAAGCTTTTGGCAAGGTGTCACATGGGAGAGTGGTCAAGAAGGTAACAGCCCAAGAGAACCGAGGCAATTGGCAAACTGGATCCAAAATTGGCTTAGTTGCATTGCTTTTTGTGACTGGAAGCTTGTATCCATGGAGTTTGGTGCTGGGTCCCATGCTATTTGTAAAGAACATTAACGATCCAGGTATGAATATAGGAGAAATGGTCAGCAAGTTTGCAGATGATATGAAAATTGGAGGTGTGGTAAGTAGTGAGGAGGAAAACCTTCAGACAATATAGGTGGGCTGGTCAAGTGTGAATGAAAGAAATAAAACTCTCCTGAACTTGGGAATGGGAACAGGCCAATCAGCCCGTCAAGTATATTATGGCACTCCATGGCACTCCATAAGACCATAAGTAATAGGAGCAGAATTAGCTCATTGAGCCTAAGGAATCTGCTCTGCCATTGGATCATAGCTGGTATACTTCTCAACCTCATTCCCCTGCCTCTTTCCTGTAACCTTTGACCCCTCACAAATCAAGAACTTATCCATCTCTGTCTTAAATACACTCAATGACTTGATCTCTATAGCGTTCTGCAGCAATGAGTTCCACAGATTCACTACCCTCTGGCTGAATAAACTCCTCCTCATCTCAGTTCTAACATCCCTTTGCTGATCTGCATCTTAGCTACTTTAATCCCACAGTGACTGATTTGGTTCTAGAATACGCTGCCTGGAAATGTGGTAGAAGCAGGCTCAATTGAGGCATTCAGGATGGTTATTTAGAATGCGCAAGGGCATGAGAGAAACTCACTAAGTCATGGTGTTCTTTTGGAAAGCCGGCACAGAAATGATGGGCTGCAAGGACTTCTTTCAATGCCATAACAATTCTGTGATTCTGTGAACTCCCATCTGCCCACATTCTGTCTCCCTGAATCACAAACAGCTTTCAATCTCAGATTTCAGATTTTCAATAGCTGAACCTCAAAATGTCTTAGGGGAGAAAATCCCCAGTTTCCATTACTTCTTTCCCATTATCCAAGGTGAAAATGAACCCATCGCATAAGAAAGTTGCTTGCTTCGAAGAGTTGTGGAGTTAGTCAGCTGCAAGGAGACGTTGCTTAGAAGCAACTTCAGATTGTTTTCGAACCATTCAATTTTATGAGCAGCTTGTGTTAGCGTGCCAGTGGTAGAAAACATGCTTTTACTGAAAAAGTCAAATTAAGCAGCATCTGGAACATTTAATAAATAAAGGAAATGCTTAATTAGTTTCACTGCAGGAGAATTAAACAGCTCTCATCTTTGGTGTTTCTCATTATAGGAGAAAAGAGTAGGAGTAAGCAAACTAATATTTCAGCCGCTTACAGGCCACTTTGTGCTATTGTAACTCTTCAACATTGCCACATGCCACATTGTAAAGGGATTTCCAGTCCAGCTACATCAGTAAATATGGTAACAGGACCCACAACAACAAATAAATTATTTCTATTCCTGTAGCATCTTCAATGTGGCTAAATGTCTCAATCAATTTCACAGGAGCATCATTGGGAAAAAAAAAATCTTTTAGTAAGTCAAAAAAAAGGCAGGTGACTAGGAAAATATAAAAGTTTTAATTAGTGTCAGATCAAGAAAGTAGTGAAGGGGATGTCAAGAGGCAAAGAGAGTGAATTTCTGCCAACTAAAAGCAAAGCCATCAATGATGGTGCAAACAAACATGGAACTGCGCAAGAGGCCAGTGCTGGAGGAGCGTAAAAATCTTGGAGGGTGTTTCATGGGGTTATAGCAGGTTACGGACAGAGATTGAAGGGCAAGGCCAAAGGGGAGTTTGAAACAAGAAAGGGAATTTTAATTTTGAGGCATTTCCAGATTGATCTGAAATACCATTCATTGATCACAAGTTCGATGGGCTAATGAAACTTTGTGGAACTTAGGACACAGATAGCAACTTTGAATGTACTTATGTTTAAAGAGGACGAAGATGTGAGACACAGTTAACCTACATAAGTGTAAAAGGGAACAAAAGGTAGGAATCCTCTGGCCCAGTGGTCGTGTCCCTATCTCCAGACCAGAAAAGCCTGGGTTTAAGTCCCATCCGCTCTAGAGGTGTGTCATAACAGGTCTGAACAGATTAATTAAAAATATCTAAAAGGAACAAAACTGTATCATGGTACTTTCTGATTCTGTTTCTATTTCACAGAAATAGCTATTCTATCACTGAACCTGTAATTCAGCCAGTGAAACCTCTCATTCATACTTATCAAAGGACTTCTGGTGAATGAACTTCAAGCATCATTTCCATCAGCAGGAAAGACATCTCTCCAAGTGATTGTAAAGTACCTCCAACTTGACAAATGACTGTCCTTAGAAATGGCAGAAAATAGATTTTAAGAAATATCTTAAAAGGCACTAAAGAAAGAGAATACAGGCTTGAATCAAATTTGATTGCACTTGTACATAAACACATATTAAGCATCACAGCTTCCTCTGTGTGCTTAACCTGCTGGCTGCTGTACAACAGGGCAGCAATGTGAGCAGCCTGACCTAGATCTGTCAATGCTCCTGCAAGGGGCCAGCTGAGTTTGTTGCCAGTCGTGGCTGGAATTCAAGCTCAGCATCCAGGAAGCCTGATGCTTCTGTGTTATACCCCATTACCATTTGGTTAGCTTCTCCAGGGGAAGGGCACAAGCAGACTTACCTGAACGAAGGTTAGTCATCAGTTTAAAGAGGCTATTTCATCAAAATGAAGAATGTTCCATCTCCTTTCAGACTTGCCATTCAAACTCCTCCCTCCTGAGTGAACTACTGACTGCACTGTCAAACACTCAGTCCAAAGGCCTGAATCCCAAGTTGCTGTGGATCTTAACACTCTGATACTGTGTCTGGCCTCCCACACTCTTCCAACTGTGCGCACATTGACCGTCAGAAAATGGAGATCATCTTTCTTGTGGATCTGACTTCCACCTAACTCGAATCTGATTTTCATTCTCATTCTCTTCCACTTTGGGATTGTCTTTAAACCTACCCATTTTCTGTCTTTTTAGCTTGAGAGACTGTTAAAACCATTGAGCCTTTTTGTAGCAGACAGTCCACCTCACTGCTATATTTGACCTGTGCGATACAAATCAGTTGTTGGCCTACTTACTTCACAAAGACAAAAACCAGAGGCAAAAATAAAGGACATATCTAAACTTTGTGCCTCAACAACATCAGAAAAAAAATGTCCTAAAACCCAACTCTTTGACTAGCTTTTGGTCACATCTGATGATGTGGCTCAGCCTTGAGTTTTGCTTGATTAATGTTCCGACCAATTACTTTAGGTGTTTTACTCTACTAAAGGTGCTGTATAAATGGAGATTGTTGTGTTGTTACCTGCGGCCTGCTGCCAGCAAGAGGCTGAACTGCTGAATGTTGGAACTGCCTGTGCCAGGGTGGTGGGAGTTGGCAGCACATATAAATTGTTGAAATAAAACCTTCGGCATTTTGCTTTAATTCGGATTGCTTCAATTTGGCAGCCAAGTGCATGAGTCAAAAGAACCAGCCTGACACAGAAAGGCCTTTTATAAAGTGATTTCTTGGCAGTGACATTGAATCATTGTTGTACTGACTGGTTCTAACATCTACCTGAAAGTGATTTATACAGTCCAGAAGAAATTCAAGCATCCATTTTACTGACAAGCAGGTTTCAATTATGTATAAGCTGGAAGCTGTGCTAAATCAGGCTGAAAGTTCATTATTTGGGCCTGTCGTAGGTAATCAACAGCAAATATTATAAAGCCCAGTTTTAGTGAGTTAACCTGCAGCGTACTGTGGCACACAGCCATTTGACCAGAAGGCTGACCTCCTATCTTTACAAAATGAACTGGTCTCAATTGGAGCAGGAGCTGGATAACTGTTTTCTTTTATTCATTCACAGGATGAGGGTGTCACTGCCTAGGCCAGCATTTATTGCCCACCCCTAATTGCCTAGAGGGCAGTTCAGAGTCAACCACATTGCTCTGGGTCTGGAGTCACA
The DNA here is from genome assembly GCA_024137785.1 of Ginglymostoma cirratum. Taxonomy (NCBI): domain Eukaryota; kingdom Metazoa; phylum Chordata; class Chondrichthyes; order Orectolobiformes; family Ginglymostomatidae; genus Ginglymostoma; species Ginglymostoma cirratum. The sequence goes on from JAHRHZ010000249.1 coordinate 16,331,619, forward strand.
TGTAGGCCAGGCCAGGTAAGGATGGCATTTTCCTCCCCTAAAAGACATAAGTGAACCAGATGGGTTTTACCCAACAATCGACAATAGATCCATGGTCATCGTTGGACTCTAAATCAAGATATTTATTGAACTCAAATTCCACCATCTGCCATGGCAAGATTCAAATTTGAGTCCCCAGAACATTGTCAGGATTAACAGCCTAGGCCATTGCCTCGCATAATTGGCCTCTATTGGTATGTTAGGCTATGAAAGATGGGAGCAAAAAAAGTCTGGCACAGTTCTCATTCCTGATCCAACAAGTCACTGTGGGAAGCGCACACAAATGAACACAACTTGGCTCAGTTAGAAAACATTCTGTGGTTGAATGGTGCCCTGACACCTTGGGCTCATGTAAAAAAATGGCCAATTCAACAAACAGCCTCAACTCACTGCACTTGATTAGCTTCAATGGCACCAGGAATTATTAGGCAGGGATAAATTCAAATCCAGTTGGATACAAAACAGGTGGAAAAGAGCATGTGAACACAGGAGCAGGTGTAGGCCTTTAATTCCCTTCAGCTTGCTCCAACATTCCAGAAGATGATGGCTGATCTGAATGTAACCTCAAATCTTCAATCCCTGCCCCGGTAACCTTTCACTCCCCCACCCACCTTGTTAAACTATCCATTTCGGCCTTAGAACTCTGCTTCTAGCAAATCTTCAGGGAGACAATTCCAAAGACCAACGACCCTCTGAGAGAAAAATAATGCCTTATTTCAGTTATAAATAGGCAACGCTTGATTTTTAAATACTGACCCCAAGTTCTAGATTCTCCCACTAGAAGAAACACCTTCTGCCCATCTTCCCTGTCCAGATTTTATACATTTTAATCAAGTCACGTCCTACTCTTCGAAGCTCCTCTGGATACAATCTGAGCCTAAGTAACCTTCCTTTATAAGGACGACCCACTCATTCCAAGTAATGGTCTAATAAACCATCTCTGAATTGCTTCCAATGCATTTAGATGTTTTTTTCTAAAATAAGATGACCAATACTGCACACACTACTGCAGATGTGGTCTCACCAATTCTCTTTATAGCTGAAGCATCACCTCCCTATTTTTGTATTCAATTCTCCTCTGGCTTGCTATACCATTTCAGAACATTGCATTGAACATGAAATCCATGTGAGTCAGACCAGCTGAGGACAGAGATAGCCTTTCCTAAGTGATGGTTTGTGAACTCTATGGGATTTTACATAAATCCTGAAAGATACTGTGGACTTCAACACAAACTTATGATCATACACACACCAGGCTAAAGTTTCACCTCAGATTCTGACCTCCAAGCCTCTTGAATTTTGACTTTGAATTGAGGTCCTGTTCTGTCAAGACTATAGCATTAAATGAACTCTTCATTTAAGATAAATCACACACAGGCCCCTTTCATCCACCAGTTTCAGCTGCCACAGAAGAACCAGGTTGGCGATATGTTCCTGACCAACCTGTTGAGAGATGGTATGAACACACCCAGGCGTCTTGGCTCACAGGTAGGGACACTACCACTGCACCACAAGAGCCCTTAAGACTCAGAATGGATACAAGTCAACCTTTATCTCAAGGAGCTGCCTAAACAGATCAAGAAACTTTGTATGATGTCACAATGACACCAGCAGATGGAGACGCCTGGGAAGAGGTTCAGATGAAGCTGAGATACTAGCATACACCTGATAGGCCGATAGGCCTGTCTCTGTATTGTTATTTCTATGAAGTTGCTTCATAGCAGGGGAGATGGTGGTAACTAGTAAGGTTGCTGGATGGGTAATCCTGACGCTCAGGCTAGTATGGCAGCTGGTAGAATTTAATTCAATGTAATGATTCTGGAATTGAAAGCTAGTCTAATTCGGTACCTGTTACCAATAATGGTGACCGTGAACTATCATTGATTCTTATAAAAATACTAAGATCCTTTAGGGAAGGAAATCTGCTGTCCTTACCTGGTCTGACCCAGGTTAGACTCCAGACCCACTGTAAATGGTTGACTTTTAGCTGCTCTCAAGGACAATCAGCGAAGGGTAACAAATGTTGTCCTTGCCAGTGAAGCCTATGTTGCATGAAAACATATGAATAAAAATCAAAGACTTCATCAGTATAAGCACAGGCCACTGCATTCTCTATTCCAAAACCAATAGGTTATAGGGTCACCACAGTAATAAACCAAATAAAGCTTTTAGTAAAGGATCGACACATAAAATGTCTTGTGAGCAGAGAAACAAGAATGGGATTGGGGCTACAACAACACTTTAAAAATTATCCTTCCTTCGCACCATGGTTTTCTTGGTCAGGGATGGTGTGATAAAGATCTGATTCCTTACAGTACGTCAATCATTGTCAGTATACACATACAAAAAATCTGAGGAATGCTGGATAATGTGAGGTAGTCTTGTGGAATTCTGGGTAGTATTCCTCTGAGGCAGAAGATGCAGGTTCAGTCTCACTCCAGGATTAGAAAGTTAAGCAAGGCATGTTCATGATGCTCCCAAACGGAGCCAGTATCAATGTACATCAATGGCCAGCAGTTAGAACAGGACAGTGTCTTGATCAGTCATGCGAAGGAAAGGCATTGGAGCCTCTCCCATCATTATCCATAGCCCTCAGCTACACCATGCATGTAAAAGTGTACGTTTCCACAGTAATTGAGGGTCAGGGTTAATCAAATGTTAAGAGACCGAAGGCAGGAAATTAGCACTAGATAATAAAGTCGGATTAGACAAGTGAGCCAGCGCAGGCTTGATGGGCCCAATGGCCTTTTTTTGCACAGTAATAACCTGCAATACTTGGTAATGGTAGTCAGGTATCGATACTCATTTAACGGGCTGGTGCATGCACAATGGGCTGAATGGCCTCCTTCTGCATTGTAACATGTCTAAGAAATCTGTGAAATTGGTGCCAACAGTGCAGAGTTCCTTTCCGCTGGCACAGTACGAGGCTCTTTCTCCTTGCTCAGCCCGCAGTGGAGATAGTGGGGACGTGAAATTGAACCTGCCTGGACAATGCCACCACAGATTCAGAACAGGGAGAATTGATCGAGTTGGCATTATGTCATCGCACGAGCAACTAAAAGGCAATGGGGTATTTCCGAATGAACTATAATGTTGAGATCAATCCCGTTCTGATTAACTGCTTTTATTTGGGGAGTGGCTCCTTTGTGCACTCTGAATGCAGTGCTCTGTTGATGCATAATATTTACACTGTAGTGTCAATGGTGTTAGTAACCATAGGTTTCCCAAGGTATCATTTGTTGTCAATACTTTGGTAGTGGAGTACGATATAATAAAGCACATTTAAAGGAACAGATTTTTTACACTGATATAATAATGCAACAGAAATACAAAACACAGCTGCTGAAAGTAGATAAGACAGGGTTCATGCTGTGTCTTATCAGTGTGTAGGTGTAATAGACATAATATTGGTTATATTAGAACAAGCAGATAGCAACACAAACAGTAATCAAAGGTTATTATTGCCTGAAACATGGTTTGTTCAGGCTTGAATCTAGTTTTGTACCAGGGAATGGATTAACAGTGGTATGTGGCCTCTTTGAATGTAAAGAGCGGAACAGTTTGTGATCTGGGTGATGTTCTGAGCTACAACAATCTACTTTCAAACTCTCCAGTTCAATTTGTTTCAAACTCACGGGATTGTCATTTCCTCCCGGTGAAAACGAAAGGGATTTGAAGCGGTTGCGATTAGAGCAGTTCCAGTCAGGTTTGCAATGGACACAGCACAGAATTTCCCACAATTTGCGTTAATGGTCAATCTCACTCACAGAGGGCTACCTAGAAATTGCAATGAGACAGGTTTTCTAACATTTCATGTACGTTTCAAGTACATTGCTATGCAGTGAACCAAAGAGAATGCTGGGCCTGAGATAGTAGGAACTACAGATGCTGGAGAATCTGAGATAACAAGGTGTAGAGCTGGAGGAACACAGTAGGCCAAGCAGCATCAGAGGAGCAGGAAAGCTGACGTTTCGGGTCTAGACCCTTCTTCAGAAATGGGGGAAGGGAAGGGGATTCTGAAATAAATAGGGAGAGAGGGGGAGGTGGATAGAAGATGGATAAAGACCCGCCCCTACACCTCCCCCCTCTCCCCCATCCCAGGCCCCAAGAAAACCTTCCACAGTAAACAGATGTTTACCGGCACATCTGCTAATGTGGTATATTATATCTGCTGTTCCAGATGTGGCCTCCTCTACATCGGGGAAACCAAGCGGAGGCCAGGGGACTGCTTTGCAGAACACCTACGCTCGGTTCGCACTAAACAACTGCACCTCCCAGTCGCAAACCATTTCAACTCCCCCTCCCATCCCTTAGATGACATGTCCATCCTGGGCCTCCTGCAGTGTCACAATGATGCCACCCGAAGGTTGCAGAACAGCACCTCATTATTTCCTTGGGAACCCTGCAGCCCAGTGGTATCAATGTGGATTTCACAAGCTTGAAAATCTCCACTCCCCCGACCGCATCCCAAAACCAGCGCAGCTTGTCCCCACCTCCCTAACCTGTCCTTCGTCCCACCTATCCCCTCCTCCTACCTCAAGCCCCACCCCCATCTCCTACCTACTAGCCTCATCCCGCCCCCCTTGACCTGTCCGTCCTCCCTGGACTGACCTATCCCCTCCCTAACTCCCCACCTACACCCACCTTTACTTGCTCCACCCCCACCTCTTTGACGTGTCTGTCTCCTCTCCACCTATCTTCTCCTTTATCCATCTTCTATCTGCCTCCCCCTCTCTCCCTATTCATTTCAGCATCCCCTTCCCCTCCCCCATTTCTGAAGAAGGGTCTAGGCCCTAACCTTCAGCTTTCTTGCTCCTCTGATGCTGCTTGGCCTGCTGTGTTCCTCCAGTCTGCACCTTGTTATCTCAGAATGCTGAGCCTGCTTTGGTAATAATGGAGCCAGCAATAAGGCAGGGATAGGAAATACTGTTTATTCCGTGAAAGCAATGCCTAATGATGTAAGAATAGCAATACTGTCTAAGCTCTTTTAGGAGTGGTAAGGGCTTTACTGTAACTTCAAGTTTTGGAATTGTAAATTTCCTGGAATTCCTGGAAGTTAATCACACAGTACATTCTTTTCCCGTCAAACTTGCAAAGATTTACTATTCAATGCCAAGACTGCCTGTTTCCACCCCTGCAGTATTGCCAACTCTCTCAAATTCAGGACTATTATATCTCTCAACTACATCTTTGTTACCTCTGGTTTGATTTTCCCAATGTCCTCCATCCCAAACTCAAACAAAATAAATTTCGGCTCCAGCGGTATTCCATATCCAACCTGAAACTAGATTCTGCTCAATCACTTTTATATCCTCACCACTGTCTTGTTTCTGTTATCTCATGGGATGTGTGAGTCAGCAGCCAAAGCCAGGATTTATCATCTTTCACAGCTGAATAGCTGGTATTTTCATTATTAATTTGCACCCCCCCTTACAAAATGCCACAAATGTCATGCCAGACCTCAACAGTTTAGCATTACAACTTTAATCCAGCCACCAATACTCACGAGTAAAGCTGTCAGAGCTCAGCTAAACACAAAAAGAATCATTGGGTCAGAAATCCTTCTCCAATACTAAAGAATGAAGCCAGTTGGGAAATATTAGAGATAAAAGGTACTGCAGATGCTGGAGAATCCGAGATAACAAGGTGTGGGGCTGGATAAACACAGCAGGCCAAGCAGCATCATAGGAGCAGGAAAGCTTGATGTTTCGGGCCTAGACCCTTCATCAGAAATGGGGGAGGGGAAGAGGGTTCTGAAATAAATAGGGAGAGAGGGGGAGGCGGATAGACTGGACTGACTTATCTCCTCCCTACCCCCCCACCTACACTCACCTTTACTGGCTCCATCCCCGCCTCTTTGACTTGTCTGTCTCCTCTCCACCTATCCTCTCCTCTATCCATCTTCTATCCGCCACCCCCTCTCTTCCTGTTTATTTCAGAACCCTCTTCCCCTCCCCCATTTCTGATGAAGGGTCTAGGCTTGAAACGTCAAGCTTTCCTGCTCCTATGATGCTGCTTGGCCTGCTGTGTTTATCCAGCCCCACACCTTGTTATCTGGGAAATATTAGGCCTTTTTTTTATTTCTAGCCTGCCCATCAGTTTGTGCAACTCACATTGTGACAATGGGAGCAGGGTAGCTCAGGCAGCTAGCTGGCTAGCATGTATTTCAGAATAAAGCCAACAGCACGACATTGATTCCCATTCTGGCTGAGGTATACTAGGAATCTGCCTCCTCACCCTGCCCACTAACAAAAACACTGCTGTGTAAGGAGCTCAAGATTAAACACCAGCCGACAATGAGCCAAGGACCCACTCTTTTAGCAGATCCATCGCAGCAAGCCAACATGACAATGTCATACACATCACTTAAAAACAAGGTGCTATTTGTGCTTGACATCTCCGTGCCAGAGATGATGTTCATTTTAGTTTGCATTTCTCCAGCAAAGTGATGGTTTCCTTCCGCGCTATATGATTACATGAAAACAATGAGAACTCTCTTTCAAAATGCTTGGAGAACTTTTTAAGTCTAGGTTGTACAACATCGTGCTACCTTGAAAGTTTCTGATTACATTTACGAAGGCCATTGCTGTACACCTAGTGAAGCTCAATACAGAATAACATTTCCAAACAGATGGAAGATCTGGTTTAAAAGCAAAAATAAATGATGAATACAACCATTTAAAGAACAGATTTGAATGCCTCAGTGAGAGGCAGATGTTTAAACCAACGTGACAGTGAGAGAGAATTGTAACTGTTACAAACTGATAATCAAGACTAGTTTATTTGAGAGAGAGTTAACTTAAGTTTCTATGCCATTCCCACTCTGATTCTTGAATTTTGACTTCAGGCTCACAGTCAGTTAGCAACGCAACATGACAAGCCTCATCAACGTGGGGTGCAACATGCATCTCATCAGTATTTCTTCACATTATTTAGAATCACATAAGAAAGATCTCTGAACTAATTGAATAGTAACAACCTTGAGGGGCTGAATGGCATGTCCCTAGGTTCCTGTGAATGTGGATGAAGATACTCAGTTCATACCATGATGCAAGATTAATCTTGAAGAGTGGATTTCCCCTTGTTTAGCACAATGGGGCTGAGACTGTTATCTGGGACATGGAGTTCAGACTCTTTCAGAGAACTATCCTGTTTCTTTAAGGTAATATATTGCTCTCTCAGGTCGATCGTGTGACTATGATCCAATAGCACATTCAGAAGAAAACTGTTTACTGGAGTATAATAAGATTATGGAACTTGCTACCAGAGTGAGTAGTTGAAGTTAATTGTACAGATGCATTTTAGAGGATGTTACAGGAAAATAACAGGAAGAAATGAAGAGGTTCACAGTGTTAAATTTAAATGGGGAAAGATGGGAGGAGTTTTGAGTGGAACGGGGAAGCTGGCATGGACTGGTTGGGACGAATGGCCTCTTTCCTGTGCTTTGTATCCAGTGCAATTTTATGTTCAAATTTGTAGCTATAAATATTATTGTGTTAAATACCATTCACTCTAGAAGTCAGATCTAGCATCGGCCAATAACAGTGAAAAGCACGTTTCTGCTCTAAATACCTTTATTTGCCAGCTCCTGGTTAAAACATGATGTTAATATAATCAGAAATAGTTGCTTGGTAGTACAGAATGTGACTATTACTAAATAAAAGGAGACATGCTGTCCATCCTCTACACCTTACATGCAAAAGCAAGAACATCCTGGCACATTCTCCATGACAACACCTTGATCAATCAAAATTGGTGTGCCAACCAATCAGTCCCCTTTTTGCATGCATTATAAATTCATAGAATCATGCAGCAGAAAAGAAGCCCTTTGACCCATCAAGTGCATACTGCCAAGGCTAGACTAAATCTATACTCATCCCACCTCCCAGCACTAGGCCCATAGCCCTGAGTGTTATGATATTTCAGGTGGTCATCCAAGAAGTTTTTACAGGCTGTGAGATTTCCTGTCTCAATGACCGTCCCAGGCAGTGCATTCCAGACCCCCACTACCCACTAGATGAAATTTATTTTCCTCAAATCCCCTCTAAACCTCATGGCTTTCACGTTAAAATTATGATTCCTTGTTATTGACCCTTTAACTAAGGGGAACAGATGCTTTCTATCCATCCTGCCCTTGGAACTCATAATCTTATACAGCTCTGTCAGGTTCCCCTATCAACCTCCTCTGCTCCAAAGAAAATAATCTGAGCTCATCCAGCTCTTTTCATAACTAACTCCCTGTGTCTGTGTGGGTTTCCTCTGGGTGCTCTGGTTTCCTCCCACAGCCCAAAGATGTGCAGGCTAGGTGGATTGGCCATGCTAAATTGCCCATAGCGTTTAGGGATGTACAGGCTAGGGGGATGGGTCTGAATGGGATGCTCTGAGGTTGGGTGTGAACTTGTTGGACCAAAGAGCCTGTTTCCAGACTGTAAGGAATCTAGGATCACCAATTAGAAAGGGACCCAGCACCGATTCTTTGTGGTATGCCATGGAACACTGGCTTCCAGTCACACAAAACAGCCTTCTACCACCACCCGCTGTCTCGTATTACAAAACCAATTTTGGATCCAATTTGCCACCTTCCTCTCATCCCATGTGTATTCTCTTCCAAATTCGGCCCTCTTTTTGCACCTGTCCTGAACAGTGCAGGGTAAAAAGCTGCAACAGCATTTCTTGCTTATCAGCGATAGTAGGAAATGCACCAAAATGTTACTGTAATGAAATATTACAGAAATAAAATGTTGCTGCCTGAAGTTTACTGCACTGAGAGGTTGCTGAGATGGTGTTATTTTTCTACTTTGCCTTACCTGCAATTTTTGAAGATTTCAAAATGCCAGGTTCTTGAGCGAGCTTGACCAATATGACACTGAAAGCATACATATGTACTCACTGCTAAGTAGGAGACAGCAGTATTTTCAAGCTGAACATATGGTGGTTTGTTACTCAAACTCAAATCAAACTTTTTGACATCTGGTTAGCACTGAAGAATGAGAAGGCTGCTGGTCTCAATTAGAATAGTGAAAGCTGTTTATTCATTGGCGCCAGATAATCTGGTCTACATGTGACCAGATCAACAGTATTGTCCTCTAAGCCAGAGAGACTGTAGCACATGTTACTGCAGGATATGAAGTCTTGAATGTCTTAACTGAACCTGCCTTTATCACATTTCCAGGTAGTGCATTCCGTACCCTAACTACTCACTATGTGAGAAAGTTTTTTTGCATATCAACCCTGCTTTGTGTGCGCATTATTTTAAATCTGTGCCCTCTCATTTTTTTTAACCTTTTACACACAACAACAACTTCTTACTGTCTACCCTAACCAGCCTGCATGATTTTGGAAACTTTGATCAAATCTCCCCTCCGCCTTCTCCTCTCCATTGAGGACAATTCCAACTTCTTCAATCTATCCTAATGACTGAAGTTTCTCATTCCTGGAACCATACTTGCAAATTGCTTCTGCACTCCTCCCATGCATTCACATCTTTCTGATAATGTGGTACCCAGAACTATCTTGTACACATGTTAGACCACAGTTGGAGGATTAGGTATTATCCTAGTAATACAAAATGTCCTTTTTTTTATTTGTTCATGGGATATGGACATCATTGTCTAATCTAACCTTTATTGCCCATCCCTAATTACCCAGAGGGCTGTTCCGAGTCAGCAACATCATGGATCCAGAGTCACATGTAGACCAGATCAGGTAAGGATGGCAGTTCCCTTCCCTAATGGACATTAGTGAGCCACCTTCCAGATGAGTTTTTAATGACAGCAATCACCATTAGGCTAGCTTTATTTCCCATTTTATCCTTTTATATTGAGTTCAAATTTCACCATCTTCCATTGTGCCATTTGAATGCACATCCCAGAGCATTTACTGTGAAAATGATAGCGAGGTTAACCACAACCTCCCTGTCTATGTGCAAGTAAGGCGACTACTTCCAACAAGTAGCAAACATAAAAATCCAAAAGGTGCTGTCACTCCTCCATAAACTTGGCAAAAATAAAATCAGGACCAGCACAAGCCATTCAGTCCCTCAATCCTGCTTCATTGATCAATAAAATCATGGCAGATCTGATCACAGCCTCAACTCCATTCCTGCCTGTCCTCCATAAGCTTCAATTCTCTTGCAGATCACGATCTGTTTGACTCTGTCTTAAATATATTCAACTCAACACCCACTGCTTTCTGGGGTGACAAATGTTTGAGTTTTAGGACACCCTGAGAAAAGAAACTTCTCTTCATTTTAAATGAGAAACCTATACCTTGCAGAGACCTTGCAAAAGCTCTGAAGCCATACTTGAGACCCCCATTTGATTTGAACGGAAGGTGAACTCTTATTTATGTAATTTCTTTTTATCCTATTGTACCTCAAAATGGCACCAGATTGTGGTGACAAAACACTTTTCACTGTATCTTCAAGATATATATACCAATAAATCATTTATTCATTCATTCATTTAGTCTGAGACAATTCCTCCAGTTCTTGATTCCTCCATGAGGAGAAACACACTTGTAGCATCAACCCTGTCAAGCTCTCACAGAATCTTACATTTCAACGAGATCACCTCTCATTCTTCTGAATGCCAGTGGTTTAGGCCCAAGCTGTTCACCCCTTCCTCATAAGACAACCCTTCATCTCAGGATCTTGTTCCATCTTGTGAACCTTCTCTCATCTTCCTTCAATGTAAATATATCCCTTTGTAAAGAAGAAAAGCAAAACTGTACTCAAAACCCTACATGATGTCTTACTAATGCTGTGCACATTCTATCAAGGCTTCCCCACTTTTACACTTGCGAAAATAGATCAACATTTAAAGTCACCCAAAGCTCTGCCGCCCATGTCCAGATTAATCCATATCCTATTCATTTATCACTGCGGTTCTTGATGTCTAATATTGGCTCCTGGTCAAACAAGGATAAGCTCTAATTCTAAAAGTTTAGTCTGATTTTACTGCCTTCCTTTAAGACAGTAGATCAAATTTTGGATTAAACAAAGCCCCTTTTCATTTATAGCAGAAAACAGAAATAGTATATCCAAACTGAGGGATAAATTCAACAATTTTTCAGATCATGTCCAATTTATGTTGTGTTTCTACCGCTGCTAATTTTGTCAGGGTGATAGTTAGGTGGCCAAGTCTCCTGTCTGGAATTATTTGGTTTTACATGGAAGCTGGCTAAAACCAAAATGCAGTTGCTTGGATTTATTCCAATGTGACTTGAGAATGATTTTAAAAGGTTTCTTGGAGAGCAGGTCCAACAAAGCAAAATACTTTCCTCTGATATCAGGCACCATCTAAGTGAGATTCCTTTAGCTGTGCTGCATAGCAAGAGCTGCAATCATTGTTGCGAAGCACTTAGCAATTGTTTTCAAAACATTTTAAATTAATTTTTTTTTAATGAACTCACCTTAGCAGAAGTTAGCTCAGCAATAGTCTGTCTCAGGTCAGGGTTAAACCCAATGTAATTAGTCATTGAAGATGCATTACTTCATTCAAATTAAACCTAATATGGGAAATGTTAATGGTGAGTATTGCATCTCTGATGTGATGTATGTGATACTGATGTAGCTGGTGCAATTTACTAAGATGTGTGGAATTCCCCTGTTATAAATAGTTCAGTGTGACAATGTGACATATGGGGATTAAATTCATTGCTGTCTATGCCAGCCAGGTATTATTCAATGATATCAATGAGGAACAGCAAAACGGACCACACAGCTAGCACATTGTGGTGCTGCTTGCCACGACAGAATCAAGGTTAGACTCTGTAGCACAAGTAGAAGCAAGACTGCATGAATGAGTTTCTAAAACAAAAACAAATTGCTGGGAAAATTCCAGTCACTGGACTGAAAACATTAACTCTGTTTTTCTGCCAACGACCTGCTGAGTTTCTCCAGCACTTTCTGTTTTTGTTTCAGATCTCCAGTGTCCACAGTTCTTTGTTTTATACTACTCTATATCTTCTTCATTTCCAATAAATCCTCATTGTGCAGTCAGTAAGATCTATTAACTTTCTCCTACTTGACTCTTTCTTCACCAGGGTCTTCAAATGTTTGTTTTCCCCCATTTCCCCCTACAATCTGAAGGCTTCTAAAACCCAGTTAGTGGTTCAAAACTTACTTCCTACTTTTTAGTTAACTTTACTCTATGAGTCTTGCTTCTTTATCCACATTACTCAATGGAAAAATCAATGGTTATTGTATTCCTCGACAATTCATTTTGTATTTGAACCTGGTTTCTGAAGAGTTACCCAGGAAAATTTCCCACCACTGCCTCCACAACAGCTGCAAAGATACAGATGTTATAACGCCTCCTTAACAGAGCATCTGAAAGGCAAGACAGCATACAAAAGAAGGCGTCCGTGTTTCTACTTCTCACTTTAATTATTTACAACTTTTTTTTGTTTTATTCATTCATGGAATTTGGAAAATCAGCATTCAAAGCGTCGAGTATAATTAAGAGTCACACGTCAGCTAGTCCAGATATGAATGGAAGATTTGCTTCCTTAAAGGAATGTTGAACCAGATGGGATTTTATGACAGCTGGCAGTGGCTACATGGTTGCTATTAGACTGGCTAATTTAATTTCAGATTTTTATTGAATTCAAATTTCACCCTTGGATTCAAACCTAAACTATTGGACCACACAAATACTTCTTTCAAAGCCACCCACATTTCCCAGCAAAATGTGGGTTTGGAAGGTGCTGTCAGAGGAGTTCTGTTAAGTTGCTGCAGTGCACTGCTTTCAGCTTACATTTTTTTTTTGTAGCTCCAAACGACATTGTCTCAGCGTCAAGCTAAACGTTCAGGCTACCCAGGATGGACCATGTATCAGTGTCATTCAGGAAACCTGTCTGAATCATCTGGAAACCTGAGCTACCAGGTGTATCAAGGCCTCTGGGTCCTGCTGACACCCTTGCCACTTGTCCTACACCATCCCTATTCTTCCCCAGCCTCTGCTGTTAGTGTGAGGGAGTTGGTCAGTGATGTCTTATGTAGAAACTTTGAGAGTACACAGTAGGGAAATGTATGAGCATTTCCAGGGTTTAGGAACCCAGCAGGCCTGTGTCCTGAGTCTGTGTGCAATGCTCTGTCCATTTAAAAGCTCTCACATTGGTACATCTTGCACAAGCTCACAGCTCCAGTCACTTACCCGCTGCCTGCTCTGAGCGTGTTATAGCCATTCCCTTCCCCATTGTGCACCTTCACTTTCCAGCACAATGGAAGGTGGCAGTGAGCACTCATCAGCAGATCACTTCAGGCTCCGTGTCTATATGTTAAGGAGATCCCAAAAATCCAAATCCCCTTCCTGATAGCCCTCTCTGTGGACCCCACAGGCTTCACACCTCTCCAGGTTCCCAACCAACCCATCTGCATGAGCCTGCCCCTGCCCACCTCTCTCCCAAACCCTGGCAGATGTGGTCACCATAACAACTGTGGCCATACAGTGTGCCCAGCTTGAAGCCAGGCACTCTTATCTGTGGACAAACCCTCTCCTGTATGACAGCCTTCCTGTCCATGCTGGACTTTATCCCGGCCTTGCAGACACTGTTAGCACTCTTCACAGTTCTCATGTTTCAACAATGCCCAGTTATGAAGAATAACCTGCTGACTCTCTTTTCAATGCAGTAGCCCCTTGACACCACCCTCAAAACTGCTTTCGACTCAGTGTCTGTGGATGGACCCAATGGACAGACCATGGCCCATCTCCTAAGCGACCTACCCGAATACCACGTGGCCAGACCCCAGACGAGTGGCTGGCATCTCCCTGATGTGCAGACGTCTGCCTGTGTCCCCCAGACTGATATCGGAGGCTGTGCTGGGCTTACAGTGTTGGCACCCCCAACTGATGGGTGCCTCCACAGACCTCAGTGAGTACTACACCCCTGAGACAGTGAGACATGGCCACTTGCTTGCTGCCCATGTTGTGTGTTTGCTTTGGAAACTACTAGCACACAGTACAGCTTTGAGATTGATACAGCACCGTGCCATACAGTAACACGTCTGCACCCTCTGCCTTAGGACTTCTGGCCAGCAAGGCAAGCTGTCCTGTTGTGTCACTGCCCTAATTAGCACAAGGCAAGCACAGTGTGAGCAAGGAGTAGGTAGGCTCTAAGAGAGTGAGCACTAAGACAGCAAGTGAGCTGCCCTGAGCTCTAGCCTACTCCAATTCTACTGATGGATCCTGTCCCTGTGCATAAAGTGTCCCTGAAGCAGCTAACCGCTGGTCTGCCAATGCAACTCTGTGCTTCCAGAGTGGACCTCTAGTGTATCAGAGAGGAGATGTGATGGTTGTGAGGGATTGCCAAAGCCAGATGCCACTATCTGGGACAAAGGGTGCAGGGTGGTTTATGCACATGGATTATGCCTTCTCATGTTGTATGGTCATTGCATAATGGAGGTCATTTGGAGCAAGCGGTGAACAGAATCTGCCAGGTGTCTTCTCTGGTTTCCAAGCACCTGCTTTGGTTTCCACCTAACCATTCCGGATTCCAGGTATTTCTTAACATGGAGATTGTTGGTGTGTTTGGTGAGATATGAAGCCATTAACAACACACTTAACGAACTATAATTCCCCTTTACTTGGTAACTCGCCTCTACTGACCAACAAACTCACCCCACTGTGTGTAAAAAGCACAAAAAGTGGAGCAATCTTCTCCCAGCATTGAAATGGGCCTTGCTGGATTTCTCATCAACAATTCTTGCCATAGCCCACATCACTCAGACTTTAATAAAGTTCCAGCCTTAGTTTCAGTCTCATTAATTGGATCTTCCTACCTATTTTTGGGCCATGTGGTGGAATGAATGTCCCTGAGAATGGAATTTATCATACAATCACACTGCATATAGCAGCTGGATAGGAGGTGGGCTGGATGTCCTTCGCCATTGAGGGGGAAGTGGCAAGATTAGGAGCAACAGAGGACAGTGTGCAGCAAGATCGAGCACATTCCAGATTGTAACAATTCACTACGTAAAACAAATTCTCCCTATCATTCCTCTGGTAGTTTTGCCAATCATCTAAAACTGTGAACTACGGTAAGTTAGAAATTTCCTTTCCATGCAGAAAGAGTTTCTCATTAAGAATTCTCTCAGAGCCTCTGCGCTGCAGAAATGGGGGCCCAGGGTTTCGACTCAAATTCCTTAGCAATGCCATTGGCAGTTTCCAGCATTGCCTGGGCAGATTGCTGCATCGATGTGGAAAGTACAGAACGCCAGCTGGACTCTCTGAACATATTCAGACAGATCAAGCTAGTCCAATTCTCTGAATGATTCCTCTCTATGCATTCTGCTTCGTGACATTTGTCTTAAAGTGCACTTTTATGAAAAGATGAGTGTAAACATTCCTGTGAGAGGCCTTGGAAAGATAAAATAATCAAATATCTAATCTGCACACTGTGATAATTCAAACTAAAATTATCAGGTTAATCTTATTTGTCAGAATTGAGAAAATATTAAACGGTGGCACAGATTTCTAAACATAGAAAATATGAGTAATTTGAGTAATGTTCTGCCTCTTGCATTTACATTACAAATTAATGGTTGGGAACATATAATTACATTTCACGAGCACTGCCTTAATAGATATTTAATTAAATCCATATCATTTGATTCTCCACAAAAAAAGATTTTTCTTCTGCTTTGAAACAAGAGAATTTTCTCTCAAATGAGATTTTATGTCTTCTTTTGTTTCATGGGGTTTGGGCATCACTGGTACGTCCACTATTTGTTGTCCATTCCTACTTGTCTTAAACTAAGTGGCTTGTTCAGGCCATCTCAGAGGGCAGTTAGAAGTCAAGTACATTGTAGCTAGTCAGGAGTCACATGTAGGCCAGGCCAGATAAGGATGGTAGATTTCCTTCTCCAGTGGATGGAAGTGAACCAGGTTTTTCTTTTATGATGACAACCTGTAAGAATAGTACTGTAAGAATTATCAATCAAACTGAAACATCAACAGCTTCTGCAGTAAGATTTGAACTCTTATCTCTAGAACATTAACTTTAGCCTCTGGACACCTAACCCAGGGATATTACCGCTGTGCCACTGCTTCCCACAGCTACATCACTGGAGCGCTTCCCCATCTTAAAGTAATTTGTCATGCAACTCCTTTCAGTAGTTTTAAACATATTTCAATAAAAACTACTTGGCTACTCAACTACAATCTAAATAATGTGCCTGAGGTAACTAAATGCCTCAAAATGTTTCACAGGAGCATTTTAAAGCAATACCTAACACAGGACCACACCAGGAAGTGTTAGATCAGGTGACCTAGTGGAGACAAGTTGGAAGTTCTGCCAAATTTCTCCAGTTCTTTCTGCTTTTATTTCAGATCTCCAGGATCAGCAATATTTTGCTTTTATTTGGTTTAGAGAAGGAGCATGGGACCTAAACAACTGAAGCTGTGGCTATCAATGGAGATCTGAATAAAGGAACAAGAGTAGGCCATTCTGACCCTCTCAAGCATGATATAGTGGAGATGAAATGCACAGCATCACAAGCCTAGAGGACAAAGTGAGGGACTTGGAACCACTGCAGGCCAGGGTCTCAACTTTTGACTTAGCACAATGGCTGAGTTATTACAGGACCTGCATTAAGAAGCACCCCAGAATTTAGTTTCGCCTTCATGTTTTTTCCTTTATTCATTCACAGAATGAGGGACGTCACTGGCAAGGCAGTATTTTTTGCCCATCCCTAATTTCCCAGAGGGCAGTTCAGAGTCAACCACATTGCTGTGGGTCTGGAGTCACATGTAGGCCAGACCAGATAAGGATGGCAGTTTCTTTCCCTAAAGGGCAGTAGTGAACCAGATGGATTTTTCCAACAATCAACAATGGATTCACGGTCATCATTAGACTCTTAATTCCAGATATTTTATTGAATTCAAATTCTACCATCTGCTGTAGTGGGATTCGAACCTGAGTCCCTAGAATGTTATCTGGGTCCCTGGATTAACAGTCCAGCAATAATACCACTAGGCCATCGCCTTCCCTGTGTTTTTCTAATGTACTGCACAGTGGGCTGTTGGTCCTTTAAGCCTCTAGGGGCCAGACTGCACTACCTTCGGCCTGTACGTGCTGCCATTCCAGCCAGGTTTCAGCCTCCTGCTGATCTCTTGCTTGCTGAGCTCTCACCTTGGCCTGGCGCACAGTCGCACTCTGGTAGTGGGCTAGATAGCCCGAGAGACCACAGTGAACATGGGGGGCAACACCAAGGAGTGGCTGGAAAGCAGCTCGGTCAGCCTGACGCAGCTACTTGGAGAGACACCACCAAGGCCCCAGAGCAGCCAGACGGTAGGACAGTTCCCTGTATCAAAGAACAGCCAGCCTACTGGAATCACACCGGTCCAGGGAGGGAGTTCCTGCCCTGATAAGATACAAATCCTGGCAGTGTCTGTTAAACTGTGTTGCTTCAGGCTGTGCCTGGTGAAGAGGGGGAGAGCAATGAGTAGCGCTGTGTCTAGGGCAGGAACGTAAACCAACCCTCTTCACAGACTTTCCTTGCCAAAATTACTGTTGTTTAGCCTCCTTTCATTTCATGTTCCATTTTCTGGTAACAGATTATTCATGTTAAACAAGGGGTAGCTGTAATTCCTTCTTATCTACTGTACTAGGCTTCATAGAAGGTATGGACCTGCAATAAACTTTCATCAACTACCAATCTGGTTTACAGTTTTATCTGAGCACCGTCCAAGTCAAGCACTCACTTTGTTCTCTTTCTCCTTTTCTTGCTTTTTGTTACGATTACAGCTCTGTTAATGATTGCACAAATGTCTCTGCTTAATAAATCCCATCAGCCATGATAGGAAGAAACAAGACCAGGCTTTCGCTCTGTGTTTCTGTAGGCAGCTTAAACATCTTAATTAAGATCATAAGGAGTAGAAGTAGACCATTCGGTCCATCAAGTCCACTCTGCTAGTAAACGATGTCATGGCAAATCTGATAATCCTCAACTCCGGTTTCCTGCCTTTTCCCCATGACCCTTGATTCCTTTACTGATTAAAACTCTATCTCAGCCTTTAATATGCTTAATGACACAACCTCAACAGACATCTGCAGTAAAGAATTTCACAGATTTACTTTCCTCTGAGAGAAAGAAATTCCTCTTTATCTTTGTCTTAAGTATGTGACCCTTTATTCTGAGATTATACCCTCTGGTTCTATACACTCTCACAGGGGAAATAGCCATGCTGTACCCATCCTGTCAAGCCCCATAAGAATCTTATATGTTTTGAAGAACAAACAACAAAGAACAACACAGCAAAGCAATAGGCCCTTCAGCCTATCGATTCCTTATCCTTATTTAGACCTATTTATTGGCCTGTGCAGTTTCTATCTCTCTGTTCGCCTCCATTCATGTATCTATCAAGATACGCCTTAAATGTTGCTAATGTGTCTGCTCCCACCACCCCCACTAGCACTGCATTCCAGACACCCACCAGCCTCTGTGTGAAAAGGTTTCCCTGCACGTCTCCCCTAAACTTTCCTCCTCTTACTTTGAACCTGTGCCCTCTGGCAGTTGACCTTTCCATCCTGGGAAAAAACCTCTGACCATCCACACTATCTATGCCTCTCACACCTTTGTAGACCTCAGGTCGCACCTCAGTCTCCATCTTTCCAGTGAAAACAATCCAACCACTCTTCATAACTAAAACACTCTAGACCAGGCAACATCATGGTAACCCGTATCTGCACCATCTCCAAAGCATCCATGTCCTTCTGGTAGTATGGGACTAGAACTCCAAGCAATATTCCAAATATGGCTGACCTAAAGCTTTGTACAGCTGTAACATAGCTTGCCAACTCTTATGTTTGATGCTCCAGCTGATGAAGGCAAATGTACTGTATGCCTTCTTGACCACCTTTTCCACCTTTGTTGCCACCTTCAGGGATCTGGGGACCTGTATGCCCAGGTCCCTCTGTATGTCAACGCTCCTAAGGATTCTGACACTTACTGTATAATTTGCACCTGAATTTGATCTTCCAAAATGCATCACCTTGCATTAGTCCGTATGAAACTCCACCTGCAATTTCTCTGCCCAAATCTGCAATCTATCAATATCCTGCTGAATCCTTTGACAATCCTCCTCACTATCTGTAACAGTAAAGTCTCAGTAAAGAGATTTGTTTCAGTAAAGTCTCCTCTTGTTCTCCTAAATTCCCTGAAATGCACATTCTGTTCTTCTTTCCAATCTATCTCTGGGAATTCAACAGGAACAAATAATGATCAAGAGTGGCTTAGAAGGGAAACACTAGATGTGTTGGAATGGGGCTTCCAGAAGGCATTTGACAAGGTACCTCCCAAAACGTTAAGAGCCCACGGTGTTGGAGATAGCACACTGACATGGATCAAAAATTGGCTAATGGGCAGGAGACAGTGAGTGAGGATGAGGGGTTCTTATTCAAGTTGGTGACCTGTGACCAGTGGGTTCCACAGGGATCAGTGCTGGGACTGCAACTATTTACAGTATGGGTTAATGACTTGGAGTCAGGAAGTGAATGTACTGTAGCAAATTTGCAGATGACATTAGAATAGGTGGAATGGCAGATCGTGAGAGTGATACAAACAGTTTACGGAGAAATACTGACATGTTCAGTAAGTGAGCATAAAGTTGGCATATGGAGTAGAAGGTGGGAAAATGCAAAGTTGTTCATTTTTGGGCAAAGTCAGAAATCACACAACACCAGGTTATAGTCCAACAGATTTATTTGAAAACACAAGCGTTCGGAGTCTCAGACTTTCTTCAGGTGTTAGATGAGGTGAAAATGTCTCCTTCACACTGATGAAACCTTCAGCTCTCTCAGGACCGTGACATGAAAGGAATTTGGGATTTCAATATACATATTAATCAACTAAAACCTTCTAACTGATTAAAAATTTAACAGCATCTTAGGTTTGTTTAGTACATCCTCATCAAGATATGAGCCTTTGATCTTTTACTTATAAATTCTGTGACTGATACTTCCTCTCTCACTAACACCTGAAGGAGTAAGCCTCCAAAAGCTTGTGTTTTCAAATAAACCTGTGGCGTCAAAGCCTGGTGTCGTGCAATTTCTGACTTTGTCCACCCCAGTCCAACACTGGCACCTCCACATCATTTTTGGAAAAGAAAACAAAAGAACAGAATATTATTTAAATGGAGAAAAATTTCAGAAAAGTGCAACACAAAAGGACTTGGGGGATACTTATGCACAAAACACAGAAAGCTAGCAGACAGGTGCAGCAGGTAATCAGGAAGGCCAATGGAACGTTAGCCCTTATTTCGAGGGGATTGGAGTTGAGTAGGAAGTCTTACTACAACTGTAGAAGGGCTGGTGGAACCACATTTGCAGTACTGTGAGCAGTTTTGATCCCCTTATTTAAGGAAAGATGTCAGTTCATTGGAGGAAGTTCAGAGAAGGTTCACCAGGATGATCCCTGGTAGGGTGTCTTAAGAGCAAAGGCTAAACAGGTTGGGATTCTACTGGTCTACTGGTCCTAGTATCAGCCCTGGGGAATCCCATTGCATACTTTGCTCCAATCAGTAAAACCATCATTTACCACCATACTCCGTTTCTTGACACTTGGCAAACCTCATAGCTGTGCCGTCACTCTTTTACAGCAAAGAATTTGACTTTATTGATGAACCTGTTTTGTGGCACCTGCCAGATTCCTTTAGGAAGGCAATGTGCACTGCATCTACGGTATATAACAAATGTAGCCAAGCCTTCCTTGACTAAGCCATATTTGTCTATGAGGTTGTTTTATCCAGGATTATTATCACCACCAAGGTTAAATTGAATGGCTTGCTGGTCTTATCCTTGTAACCTTGTTAGAACACGGCATAACGTTTGCAATTCTCCAGACCTCTGGCCTGTACCCAAGGAGGTTTGGAAAATCACAGCCAGTGTCATAGAGTTCTACAGCACAGAGACAGGCCCTTTGGCCCAAACTGGTCCATGCTGACCAAAATGTCCATCCTTGCTAACCCCACTTCCCTGCACTTGTCCCATATCCTTCTAAACCTTTCCTATCCATGTATTCGTCCAAATGCCTTTTAAATGTTGTAAATGTGGCCTCAACCACTTCGGCTGCCAGCTCATTCCATATGCGAACCACCCTCTCTGAAAAAAAGTTGTCCCTCAGGTTCCCATGTATTCTTTCCCCTCTTACCTTAAGCTGACACCCTCTAGTCCACAATTCCCCAACCCTGGGAATAAGGCTGACTGCATTTTCTCATGAATCTTCATGATCTTATACACTTCTGTAAGATCCCCCTCCGTCTCCTACGCTCTAAAGAAAAAAGTTCTAGCTTGTCCAACCTCTCCCCATAACTCAGTCCCTTGAGTCCTGGTAACATCCTTGTAAATTTCTTCCGTACTCTTTCTGGTTTAATAACACCCTTCCTATAACAAGGTGACCAAAGATGAACACAATCCTCCAATGTGGCCTCACCGACGTCCTGTACAGTTGCAACATAACTTCCCAACTTCTATACTCAGTGCCCTGACTGATGAAGGACAGTGTTCTAAAAGCCTTCTTCACTGCCCCGTCTACCTGTGACTCCACTTTCAGGGAACTGTGCACCTGAACTCCAAGGTCCCTCTCTTCCACTACACTCCATAAGGTCCTATCATTCACCATGAAACTCCTAACTTTGACTTTCCAAAATGCAGCACCTCACAGTGCTTCTATAATTTCCACCCTTACTTCTCTCAGATGCATCTGATCAGGTCCTGGTGACTTATCAACTTTAAGTGTAGCCAGCCTTCCTAATACTCGAGTGCACAAGTGCATAAAGGGAAAGCATTCCTGAACTGATAGTTTCACATGTTTCCTTCTCAGTGATTTATTTTGTCACTGACTTATTGTTTATTTACACAGGACAAAGACATGTTCAAAAGACAAGCAGCCTCTACTCATTCCCAGACCAAATGCAGAATTTTTTATTTGTTTTTTTCCTTTACTTTTCTCGTTCAAACAAATTTCACATTTTCACTAGTTTGAAGGCTTTCCAGGATGCGATGCCCCACATTAAATAGTGATAAGGTGCTAGACCATGCCAGGCATTAGGGAACCAGAAGCACTCTCTCAGTCAGGTTTCCAACATGGGATGGTGATAAGGATAGCAACCTGTGCAGTCTGATTCTTACAGCTGCAATTACAATGACAGTCCATCAGTTGGTGATGATGTAAAGTAGAACGATATTTACCAATGTGAAATTCTATTTCCACTGGCGTGCATCCTTTTGCCACCATGTGCCCTGACAAGTACACCACATGTACTGTGAAGAGCTATTCCTCTCATTGGCAGCAATTTGACCTGGCGCACAGCTTGGCTTTAAATACGGGTACCCCTGGCGGCAGACATCCTGCAAGGTCCTGGCAGTAGGGACTACCTCTGCTTCTGGTGATGGCAAGATAGTGTGAACGCAGCACGACAGAGAGATGGTGCATAGGGGTGGGCAGCAGAGAACTTTGCGAGAAAACTCACTGCTACTCATGGGGGGAAATGGAAGTTTCTGAAATTGACATTTAGCCAATTTCTGGTACAGCTCAACCAACAGTCTTAGAAGGCTGCAATTTTATTTTTTATTTGTTCATGGGACGAGAGTGTCACTGGCCAGGCCATCATTTATTGCCCATGCCTAATTGACCAGAGGGCAGTTCAGAGTCAACCACATTGCTGTGGGTCTGGAGTCACATGTAGGCCCCACCAGGTAAGGATGGCAGTTTCCTTCCCTAAGGGATATTAGTGAGCCAGATGGGTTTTTCCCAACAATTGTCAATAGTTTCACGATCATCGTTGGACTGTTATTTCTAGATTTTTATTCAATTCAAACACCACCATTCTATGTCATGGTGGGATTCGAACCCAGGCCCCCAGAATGTTACCTGGGCCTCTGGATTAACAGTCCAGCAATAATAACATTAAGCCATTACCTCCCCAAATTTATTAAATTTCATCAAACACCACTGACAGGCAGAATTGTTATACATTCAATCTCATAGCCCAAATAATTCTAAAATCAATACTTCATTGTGAAGACCAAGTTGTGTTTATTCACTGACATTTCCACTAAGAGTTAAGTAGTGCTCTAGTGATCAGCTGCAAAGGTTTATTGCAAGAAGCTCATTCATGTTGTTACATAACCTTTGGGGTGGGCTGGAGTGGGAGGAGGAAGGAGGCACTGGGATAAAAATAGTGCAATAAAAGACAGACTTGACCAGGGTACACTGTGACCTTCAATGCAATATAAATAACTCTGAAAGGACTAGTGATTATAGCCACAGCCCTGAGAATGTGTCCTTATAGTGTTTTATTCTCTCAGCACTAATATAATGGGATTAAATAATAACTGCAATGTTCACCCTATCTATTAAAGTAAATATGAAACTCAAGGGACTGACTTGGAATTGTGATAAGCAATGGTTTACTTATTTAAGGTGTGTTTTCACCGACTTTAAAGCGGTATTACATTAAAAGAAAAAAGATTGTTTGGCAGAAATGTGAACTGGTTGGATCGGAAGGACAGCTACTGACCAACATCTTTGTTGGAGTCACACGACAGCATCTTAAATTGCGTTAAAATTTCTCAAAGTGTTTCAAAGTCTCCAAGTTTTTTGGATCTTTTTGACAGCATCCCTTTAAAATCTGTAACCTTTCACTAACTACAGTTTCACTTCTGGCTCAGGCAGAGGACAAGCTTAAAACAAACTTAAAAGTAAACTTTTCTTCTGAAAAATCCCTCAAATTTCTTGTTAGAATTCCCACTAATGGTTACATAACTCCCATCACATTTAGTGCTACTGTCACTGAACTGTCCATCAACTCTTAGTGTTGCGTCAATGTAAGTAGTCACTGTGTACACAAACAAGGTTAAACATGTTAAACAACCTCCTTTGAGATAACAAGGTGTAGAGCTGGATGAACACAGCAGGCCAAGCAGCATCAGAGGAGCAAGAAAGCTGACATTTCGGGCCTAGACCCTTCTTCAGAAAAAAAAACAACCTCCTTTAGTGTTTTCTCAAGTCAGACCACCAATACGAAAGTTGAGAGAATGAGTGATGTAACATGTGGGAGATGCCAGTAAAACCAGTTTCTAATTTACTTTTCACTGTCAGCTAAATGAAGGACTCATTGCTGTCTCACACTCTAAACCACTGTCAGGGACAGTAAAACATTTCCTTTCTAGTTGTTACTTTGCTCCCACCTTACAATTGACAGACGCCATGACCCAGTAAAAATAGGCACGGCATCTCCTTCCCATGCAATTGACCTTTAACTCCCTCCCTCCTCATTGTCATTGAAGGTCGTGGGGAAAAAGAAAGAAGGTGAAGCTGAGGATTATCTCATTAGCCATGGTCAGATTTGATTGGTGGTACAGAGGCAATGATGCCCTACTTCAGCTCCTGTGTCCTCTGCTCTTATGTCCGAGGGCACAAACACTTTTTCCAGCTGAAGCAGCATACTACCTGTATTGCTGTCAACCTAGTCTACTGCATTCATTGCTTACATCACTGTCTCTTCTGCACTGGGAACAGCAAACACACCTTGCAGGACATCTCTCTTCTGTCTGCAAGCATGACCCTGACTTTCCAGTCACTTACTGTTTCACTATCTCATCATGCTCTCTGTGCTGCACTGTTCCAGCGAAACCCAGTGCAAGTTGCAGGAACTGTACCTCTCTTACCAATTAGGCACTTTACAGCTTTCTGGATTCAACATTGAGTTCAACAACTTCAGAGCAGGAACTCTCTCCCCCATTTTGACCTTCCCCAAACCCCCAATCTCTCCCAGTCCCTGGTTTTCTTGACTTAAGTTTTAGAATAGTTTGACTATATAATATAGTCAATCTAGATATTGTGCTAGTAAGACCAAGGCTGAGACATTATGTACCCCCACTGGGTGAGTCTGGCCATGTGGAGAAGGACACTTGGGTCAGGTGACTACCCCATTCCCTCCCTACACATTTCCAAACTCATTCCCATGCAGGGGGTGGGAAGGGTCCAAAGTCAGCAGCGCGCTCATGTATGTAAATAAATAATTAAGGATCCTTGTGCTTCTTAAATCTCCTCACCAAGGATAGTACAACAACCCCAATTGCTTCCCACTCACCTGCTCCGAGAAGCCAATGTCTCAACCCTTACGTCCATAAGCATTCCAAACCCTTCCCAGCCCAATACCCTCAAGCTAACTTCAGCCAGGTCCCATCATGTCTCCTGGCGGGAAGGAATGGGAGGAGGTGAAACAGTCTGCCTTAACAGCCCCCATCCCTCATTTTCATCTCCTAGTCAGCACTCACTCTCTTCTCCACAACCATGACCAACCTCTTTGCTTTTTGTCCTGTGACACCTGTGATCTCTAATCACCTTCACCCTCTAACCATCTTCCCCTTTTGTTCCATGTGCCTGTCCCTGCCTTTTGCTTCAGTTTTTAAACAATTATTTTTCTATCTCTTCAGCTCTGAAAAAGAGTCATTAGTTGAGAGCCTTGAGTTCCTAGGAGTAAATTCCACCAATGATCTATCCTGGTCTATCCATGTCAACACTACAGTCAAGAAAGCACACCATTGCGCTTACTTTCTCAGAAGACTAAGGATATTGGTCATGTCCACAAAGAGTCTTACCAATTTTTACAGATGCACCATAGAAAGCATCCTATCTGGATGCATCACAGCTTGGTCTGGCAACTGCTCTTCCCAAGACCGCAAAAAATTACAGAGAGTTGTGAACACAGCCCAGTCCATCACGAAAACCAGCTTTCCATCCATTGACTCTGTCTACACTTCCCGCTGCATCAAGAAAGCAGCTAAATTGCCCAAAGTGCCTGGGGATGTTTAGGTTAGGTGGGTTAGACATGGGAAATGCAGGGGTAGGGGAAAGGGTCTGGGTTGGATGGTCTTCGGAGGGGCGGTGTGGACTTGTTGGGCCGAATGGCCGGTTTCCACACTGTAGGGATTCTATGAAAATTTTTATCTATGAAAACTTATCAAAGACCCCTCCCACCCGGTTATAATCTCTTCCACCCTCTTCCATCAGTCAGAAGATACAAAAGTTTGAAAACACCTGCCAACAGATTTATGTACAACTTATTCCCTGCTGTTATCAGAGTTATAAACGGATCTCTCATATTACAGCTAATCTAGCTCTGCACCTTCTCTGTAGCTGTTACACGATCTTCTGCATTATGTTCTATTACCCCGATGTACTTACGTAAGGTTTGATTTTACTGCATAGCACGTAAAACAATACTTTTCACTGTATCTTGGTACATGTGACAATAATAAATCGAATCAAGTCAGTCAAGTCAAAGGTTACAGGGAGATGGCAGGAGAATGGTGTTGAGAAACAATCAGCCATGATTGAATGGCAGAGCAGATTCGATGGGCTGAATGGCCTAATTTTGCTCCTACACCTAATGGTCTAAAATGGGACTTTTCTTTCTTGGTGTTGAGAATCTGATGTTTTTGATCTCCCTACTGACTCGCCATTGCCCACAGTGGCCAGGGGCTGGGAGAATTCCACCCAGTAACTCTGTTTCTTTCTCCAAAGACACTGTCAGATCTGCTGAGTCTTCTCAGCATTTTCTGCTTTTATTTTTGTTGGCACCCTATACCTCTTGGTCACGACTCAGTTGGCAGCACTGCTCCTTCTCTCTGAATCAGGAAGCTCTGAGTTCGAAACTCATGACAGGACTTTAGCACAAGAGTCAAACCTGACCCTCTGGCTGCCTGTTGAGCTGTTGTTAGGGTGCTGCCTTTTGGGTGTGTGTGTTAAAGGACACCCTGGATATCCTTTAGGGCAGACTTAAAACTCTCGTACTCACTTTCAAAGAACAGTGAGAGCGTTATCTCCAAAGTCCTCACCGATATCTATCCTTTGATCAACAAGACAAAAATACAGACGATATGGTCGTTATCTCATGGCTGCTGGTGGCAGTTTGACAACAGTGAATACACTGCAAAGCACATCATTTGTTTGTAAAGTTCTTGGACGTGTCAGGTACTCAGGCAGCGGTATATAAATGTTTCTTTATGTTTTTTTTGGCAGTGGTAAAAAGGGCAGTTTGACCAGAATGCTGGGAGATCACATGATACAACTCCAGGTACAGGTGCAGAGTCGGCAACTCGATTCCTCCAGGAAGTGACAGGGCTCTGGAATTGTGCCTTATCCAAGTTACTACTCAAAAACCTGCTGTGTGTCTAGATTGGGTGGGGGACAGGAGGGGTGGGGGCAGGAAGGCAGGAAGGGGCATATTCAGTGTGATTCCGTTCCAACATGTTGTGCTCTCTCTCTCACAATGCCCACAATGAACATTTGGCGAGGGGCTTGTGTTGCCAAATGGAAACCGTCAATGGGACGCAATAACATGGGCTAAGAGTCAACACCTCACCAAGATATCCCCTCCCTGGCTCAAGCTCCCAACACAGCCACAGAAAAACATCCTCAACATTTCTCAAACAAGCCATTAGAAAAGGTAAAATATCCCAGACTGACAGTAAACTGATTCAGAAAACACTTTGGGGAAACTGAGGTCCTTCAAAGTTAAATGTTAAACCCAAGACACAAACAATTACAAAATGGCACTAAAATCCTCTGTCCTAAAAGCAATTATAGGAGATATATCAGATTTATTTGTGTTAATAGATAGTAATCTGATTTGTAGGCTTCCTGTAACACCATAAATCATGATTTATCCATTACTGGAAATCTTAGAATAGGCTGTGGCCTTCAATATGCAAGACTGTACACACAATGTTGTGTATTTGTATGCAGTTGGGTCAGTTTTTAGCTGACCACACACATTCCTTGTCCTCGATAAGGGATACTCACCAAAGAAGTTCAATGTACAAACAGGAACATAACATTAAAATCTTGTGAAACAGGATTTAGCATGTCCCATCTACACTTGAACCCATTAATCACTTTCATTCTTCATGTCAGGAATTTATGCAAATACAAAAATGACCTTTTCAGATAATCAAAGTGATTTAGCACAATTCCCTTTTGGTGTCTAGTCTTTGACAATCGTTAACCTTTTGTGCATTCCTGCAGTTGAACATTAACCAGCAGGAATAAGAAAGCCTTGGCCCATATACACAAAAAAACCTCTCACCATTCACAATCCAGTCATTTTGCTCTGATTAACATATATATAGTTTGGAGGTTAGCGAACATATGCCACTGTTCCTGACTGAATGACCCGAATCCATTCTTGCTATTTTGATGGAATATGAATTGTTGATGAGAAAGCATGTCTGCCTTTTGTCAGAATGTTATCCAATATGCTGCACCCTATTTTGTTCACTACATGAAGTGACGTTAGGTGACTGGCTATAGAGATGGGTTTACTACTGTCATTTCGAGAATGGCTTCAGAAATTGGTCACATCCCCAAACATAACTACAAGCAATAGGCTCTACTGAAATGCGACTTAGAGGTTGTGCAATCATCTCTCTCATACACAACCAACTTCACATTATCTTTAAAAGGGTCGTGTGCAAGTAAGTAAAGAAATGTAGAGAAGGGCAAGGAGCAAGATTATATCCATTGGTCTTCTACAGACACAGCACAAGTACAAACAGATGAATGGCCTCATTGTGTGCTATAAAATCGTTCGATTATGATTCTTCTATACAAGCTTGTAATCCTGAGGATAAAGGTAATTGCGACTATGAGCCACAAGTGTTATGTGCAACCAGAAGACATTCTATACCATGTGTAATTACAGACTTGTAAGGAAATTTCTAGGTCATGGTATAAAAGGGATGGTAACAATGTGGATACAAAATTTGCTGAGTGAAAGTAAACAGACAGTAATGTCAATGGATTTTTTTTTTGAGCGGATAGCGCAGTGGTTCAGTGGTTAGCACTACTGCCTCATAGCACCAGGAATCCACGTTCAATTCTAGCCTCGGGTGACTGTCTGTGTGGAGTTTTCACGTTCTGCATGGGTTTGTGCTGGGTGCTCCAGTTTCTTCCCATAGTCCTAAGATGTACAGGTTAGGTACATTGGGATGCTAAATTGTCCATACTGTGTAGGCTAGGTGGGTTAGCCATGGGAACTGCAGGGTTACTGGGGTGGGTCTGGGTGGGATGCTCTTTAGGGAATCAGTATGGGCTGAATGGCCTGCTTCCACACCATAGGCATTCTGTGATTTGTAACAGAGGACCCCAGGACTCAGTATATGGATACCAGCTTTTCCTGATTATTTATTGATCCAAATTTTAGTGTGCAGCAACCAATTTCAATGTTTGTATGGGATATGAAAATTGGATACAGTGGAAACTGTAAGGAAGACAGTGTAGAACTTCAAAACTAGTTGGTAAAGTGGGCAGATAAATGGCAGATGAAGTTCAATTTGGAGAAGTGTGAGGTGATGCATAGAGTCTTGGAGGCCTACAGCATGGAAACATGTCCTTCAGCCCAACTTGCTCATACCTCTCAGTTTTCACAATTTAAACTAGCCCCATTTGCCTGTGATAACAAGGTGTGGCCCATTTGCCTGTGTTTGGTCCATATATCTCGATACCTATCCTATCCATGCAACTGTCTAAATGTTGAATGATGAAATGATGAAATTGCATTCACTTCCACTAGTACTTTGGCAGCCTGTTCCAGACACTCACCACCCCATTATGTGAAAAAACTGCCCCTCTGGATTCTTTTGTATCTCTCCCCTCTCACTGTAAACCTATGCCCTCTAGCTTTAGACTCCTTTACCATGGGGAAAAGCTGGCGGATATTTACCTTATCTGTGCCTCTCATTATATTATATACCTCTACAAGGTCAACCCTCAGTCTCCTACGTTCCAGTGGAAGAAGTCCCAGCCTATCCAACCTCTCCTTATAACTCAAACCTTCCAGTCCAGTAACATCCCAGTAAATCTTTTCTACACTCTTTCTGGTTTAATGATATCCTTTCTATAGTGGGGTGACCAGAACGGTGTGCAGCACTCCAAACATGGCCTCACCAAAGTCTTGTACAGCTGCAACAAGACATCCCAGCTCCTGTCCTCAGTGCTCTGACCGATGATAGCTCGCATGCTGAAAACTTTCTTCACCGCCCTGTCTACCTGTCACTCCATTTTCAGGGAGCTATGAACCTGTTTCCTTAGACCTCTTTGTTCTATAACACTCCCTAGGGCCTTACCATTGACTGTGTAAGTCCTGCCTTGGTTTGCCTTACCAAAATGCAACACCTTGCATTTATCTAAATTAAACTGGGTAGCACAGTGGCTCAGTGGTTAGCACTGCTGCCTCACAGCACCAGGAACTTGGGTTCAATTCTACCCTCAGGTGACTGTCTGCATGGGTTTCCTCCATGTGCTCTAGTTTCCTCTCACAGTCCAAAGATGTGCAGGTTAGGTGGATTGGCCATGCTAAATTGCCTGTAGTGTCCAGGGATGTTTAGGTTAGGAGGGTTAGGCAGGGGAAAGGGAATGAGTCAGGGTGGGATGTTCTTCAGGGGAGTGGTGTGGACTTGTTGGGCTGAATGGCCTGTTTCCACACTGTAGGGATTCTATGAAACTCTATCTGCCACTCCTTGGCCCAGTTGAATAAGATCTTGCTGCATTCCAAGGTAACCTTCTTCACTGTCCACTCTACCATCAATCTTGGTGTCATCTACAAACTTACTAACCATACCTCCTGGATTCTCATTTTGGCAAGAAAACCATGAACAGACAGTGAAAAATAGCTAGCACAATACTTTAGTGGAATTGGGTGTATTGATGTATAGATTACTGAAGGTGGCAGGATAGGTGGAGAGTCAGGTTACTATTGCGTGAAAAATGATCAGCTTTACTAATGGAAACATAGAATACAACAGCAAGGAGGTGATATTGCACTTATACAAAACACTTGTTAGGCCTCAGCTGGAGTATTGTGTACAGTTGTGGGTGCCACATCCTAGGAAACATGAATGCATTGGAAAGAGTGCAGAAGAGATTGACAAAGATGGCTCCAAGATTGAGAAACTTCAGCAACGAGGATAGAATCAAGAGCTTGGGACTATTCTTCTTTGGAAGGAAGAAGGTGTAAGGAGAGATCTGATTGAAGCAAATGTGATGTAAGAAAAACATTTTCGCACATGGAGTGATGTAAGAAAATCTTTTTCACACAGTGAGTAGTTCAGGTATGGAATGCACTGTCTGGCAGTGTGGTGGAGGCAGGCTCAATTGAGGCACTCAAAAGGGCAATGGTCGGTTATTTAAACAGAAACAATGTGCAGGGCTATGTGGGAAAAGCACCAAGTTACTATGCTTGTTGGACAGCCAGTGAATCATGATGGGCCAAATGGCCTCCTTCTGCACTGAAACAATTCTGTGATTCTGTGATGAATTCTGTTTAAAATTGACTCGACTTTGAAACAGACTTTTTGTGCTGTCGGTCTGTCATCAGTTCCAGTTGTGCTTCCAACTCATTGGCAAACATAGTGACAGCAATGTTCGCAACATTTTGTTCTGAACTTTAGTAAGTTGCAACAAAGTAAAATTACATTTTAAATACCAAAGGAATGATGGTCACTTCCAATGACAGAAACTTGCTGGGTCTGACCATTTGTCGGTGGTCATTAAGTCAAGCTGGCAATTGGCTGTGAATAATGCCAAATGTTGCTTAAAAATGCCTTAAGTGGGAGCTGGACTTCTGTCCTGTGCTATAACTGACTCAGGCACGTCAGTGATAACAAGGTGTAGAGCTGGATGAACACAGCAGGCCAAGCAGCATCAGAGGAGCAGGAAAGCTGACGTTTCGGGTCCAGACCCTTTTTCAGAAAT
>JAHRHZ010000249.1:16363819-16404323 GCA_024137785.1 Ginglymostoma cirratum
GCTTGGCCTGCTGTGTTCATCCAGCTCTACACCTTGTTATTTCAGATTCTCCAGCATCTGCAGTTCCTACTATCTCAGGCATGTCAGTGCTGCTCTAGGAGGTTGACCTCCTGCACTCTCAACTTTCACCTCAATCAGATCTCAAATTCACCAAAGTAAAAAATCATGAATTGATTGCAACAGGAAGAATTCTCATCCCTAATCTCATCCCAGAAAAGGAAGGCAAGGGAGTAAGTGTAAAACTTAAATAAATCCTGTGATTTTGCTGATCCCCAGTCACCCTTGCGCCTGGTCATGTGGCATCTTTTCCACCTTCGCAAGGGCAACTAGGGACAGGCAATTAACGCTGGCCAGGCAGTGACACCCACATCCCACAAATGAATTTTTAAAAATCTATAGCAACGATTCACGAATCAGCCACATATGACAGGAGGATAGGGCCAAATAGCAGGATCAAGGAGCTGAATGGCCTCCTTCTGCACCTATTTCCATACATGACTGTGGATAGGTTTTGTTAGCTGCATTCCAATGACAAATAAGCTCAGATTCCCGGGACCGAATGAATGATGATGCCATTGTACTAAGGCTGCCTGTTGACATATCAAACTCTGATGAGCTGCTAATAACACATTAGCTGTTAGTGTATATCCATTCGGGAAGTTGGTGTGCCCCCATGAATCATTCAGCAGGACAAGTAGCAATGCAGGAAAGTAACACACCAGCTGTCCTTTGTCCTAAAGCAGGTCAGAGCAAGATGGTGGGTTAAGATGCACATACACTGGGCCAGATCTCCTGATCATGTCATGGGAGTGAGGTCAGCTCCATTGGAATGGGTCATGGTTAGAATGTTTGTGTGGTATCAAGGGGACGAGGAGGGGATCAGTTGAAAATTTACCCAGAAGTTAGATCATATTTTAATTTCTATAATCTTTTCCAGGCTAACTACTGAAGTAAATCATTTGGAAAAGTCAGTTTTTAAGACAATGACCTTTTTAATCATCACAGCCGACTACAGACTTGAGTCCAAACTGTGCCACGTTTACAAGGCGGCAGAATTGGAAACATTTTGATCAATATCATACAAACAGTTTCATTCCTTCGGAACCATGAGCATTTTTTGTAACTCTCTGCATGGCCTTAGACGGTAAACGAAATTAATCTCCAGAGACACCATTACCAATGTTACTAATGCGCAGAGAAATCTATATCAAATGCCAGCTATGAAAACCCAGTCTACATTCTGTTCACGCCGTTTCACAAACTGTACAACCTTCAACTGTTGCAAGTGATCAGGCAACAGAATATATATTTTGTCTTCTTTTAATTTCTTCAGTAAATTCTAATGATAATCAATACAAATATCCATCTTTTAAAGCATAAACTAGAAGGACAGTAACAATAACCAGGTGGTCAATCACACGCTATCTATAATTATTTTAGCTTCAAATCTCTTAAACAGCTAAGCATCTAGTGAATGGACATGAACACTGAAAACGTTAATCTGTTTGTTCAGCAATGAAACAACATAAAATTGAAATCCTTTCATGGGTTTGGTTGAAATTCTCTGAATGACTAATTCACTGCCAGTGTATTTAATACTTTGTGTTCAGCTTGGCCAATGAAGGAATGAATAATTCTATGACCTTAAGCAGCTAATGATTAATGCGTGGAGGTGTATTCTACATTAGATTCAAAATTTGAATAAGTCTTTGATTTGAAAAATAAATACGACGGTATACAAGTATAATTTTTCTTCGATTTCAATGTACCTTTTTAAACTTACAATCAGTTGAAAAGTTTCAGAAATTAATCAGAAATTAAACTGACAACAGTTTACTGTTGCTCTATCACAGTATCCAGGTTTAGTACAGTTGCTCACAAGAGAAAATAAGTGTATGAACAATTTGAAGAGCCAGTGTAGATCAATGTGTATGTCAACAACAGACTGTAAGATTTGTAACATGGCTGGTTAAATTTGTACTTCCTATTCATTTACGTAGTACGCAAGGAAGAAACACACAAATGGCTCAAGTGAACTTAAACTAAATAAAAGGAAGGAGATGTGTGAAATTTAAGTTCAGTAAAATAGACTGCAAACCTTTCACATCCCCATGTAACTACTAACACTTCCTAATCTGTGGCTGTGTACGTCTGTCCACTGTCCATCAAAGCTCCAGAATTTATTGCGGCCAGTTTTCATGATCCGTCAGTATGAATTTGAAAAAACACTTCTCCAAATCCTGTGGATGATACACCTGCAGCTACTACACTGAATAAACACAGTTTGTCATGTGCTAAAATATTAGCGGAAAGTAGCCACTGTTCAAAAATTTCAAAAGCTGCAGTCTGTTCCTGACATAAATAGCTGGCCCTTTTCTTAAAAAAAAATCTCTCCTATGGGTTGAGTGAGTCAGACTAAGTTGGCGATTAAGTTTCCCACGTGATAACCATACATAAGAAGCGTTGTGCAGGCCTTACGCAAGTTGACGCCAGAAGTTAACTGTAGGTGCCAGAAACTCACTGATGGCTCTTGTCTTCCTCGGAGCCACTGTGATGCCTTGTTCTTGGACAATGGTTCATTTCTCACTTAGTGTAAAGTCGGTGTTCTCTATGCCATTAACAAATTCCCAATCTTCTGGTCATATTCATTCTTTGTTTTGCAATGCAAGATCATTCGTATAAAAAAACAGATCTCTGTTTCTCTTCCAGGAGTTTTGATATTGCCTGTTGGAAAATCTCCAGTGCAGAGCAAGTCTCAGGCAAATCTGTGCAGCATCTTCAGGGAGAGAAAAAGAGTTAAAGTTTTGAGTCCAATGATTCTTCTTTGGTGTTCCGAAGAAGAGTGATATTGGATTCGAAACGTTAACTCGAAGGTGTGCTATTTGGAGAGCAATTAGTGGGCGTTTCTTTCTCATCTCTTCTGGCTGGACACTGATTTAAGTTAGACTTTATGCAGATGATTAATATTTTAGAAAATCAAAACTAAATTTCTTCACTTGATAATTTTAAGTGATATATAAAGTTATAAGTTTTTTTGGTCCATGCTTAAGTTGGAGTAAGGGCAAATTAAAAGCAAGTGTTCCTATCTATTTAGTTAAGATGTATCTGGGGAGATCAGGCTCCTGATTGACTCCTCCTGCACCAAATGAGAAATCCTCGATGCTCCTGGCACTCTGGATGACCATGTGGGCAGGAGATGCCACCAGCTGATGAATTGAATTGAATCTTTTATTGTCACGTGTATTCAATATAAAATTACAGTGAAAAGTGTGTACCTTCACCGTACATACAAGGCACCATTCACAATAGCTTAGAATAAGATTTTAAAATAAGACAGTTAAAAGGGGTGGGGGAACATAGAATTACTACAGAGGTAGAGAGAAGAAGAAAAAATAAGGAAAGACAAAGAAAGAAACAGAAAGAGAACTGGCGAGCAGAGTGGAGCTACAAATGGAGCAACTTACCTTCAGTACATTAAGCTGTAGGTTTTGGAGCTGTAGCTGGGAGGCACCACTATGCAGTCATCAGACTGAGAGGTTCGTGGGTAACAAATTTCAGCATGTGATCACCTTGCAGCTTAATGTGGCTGCCAGAGAGGAGAAGGAAACCAGGAAGATGCTGAGGGAATTCCCCCAGAGCATCTCACTCACAAAACTACTTTTTGATATTGGAAAATGGTGAGAGTGAAGGTTCCTCTGTGGAAGCCAGCCAGAGCCAAGGCAATGGCATTGTGGGTGGTCCAGCTGCTCAATTTGGGGGTGGGGGGGATAGTGTGGAAAGACAACAGTGGTGGGGGATTTGTTAGTGGGGCCAGTGCAATAGACACTCCTGCAAATTTAGACGTAACTCCAGGGTGGTATGTTACCACCTGGGTTCCAGGGTCAAGGATGGCATGGAAAGGCAGCAGGGCATTCTGAAGGGGGAGGGTGAATAGCCAGAGATCATGGTGTATGTTAGGAACAATGACATAGAATGAAAGAGAAATGAGATCCTACAAGCAGACTTTAGGGAGTGAGGTAGGAAATTGAAAAGCAGGACTTCAAAGGTAGTAATCTCTGGATTACTCCCAGTGTCACACAGTAGGGAGTGTAGGAACAGAGGATGGAGCAGATGGTGCAGGAGGGAGGGCTTTAGATTCCTGTGGTACTGGGACTGTTTCTAGGGGAGGTGGGAACTGAACAAGTTGGAGAGTTTACAACTGGACAGAGACAACATCCTCACAGAGAAGGTAGTAGGAACTGCAGATGCTGGAGAATCTGAGATAACAGGGTCTAGGCCCGAAACGTCACCCTTCCTGCTCCTCTGATGCTGCTTGGCCTGCTGTGTTCATCCAGCTCTACACCTTGTATCCTCACAGAGAAGAGTATTAATGTTGGGGCAGGTTTAAAATAGATTGGCAAATGGATGGGATCCTGACAAATAGTTCAGAGGGGACAGTCGCTGAAATCGAATTAATACTGAAGTGAGTGAGTCGGGAAGGTAGAGGTAACACAGGCTAGATAAGAAGTGAGTTAAGCAGGCTAAGTGAAATCTATTTTAATACAAGGAGCTATAGGAATATGATAGATGAGTTGAGAGTGCAGATAGGCACTTGGGAGTATAATAGCATAGCTTTGATTGAGACTTGTCTAAAAGATAGGCAGGTTTGGCAGCTCAGCATTCCTTGTTATGGGGTATTCAGATGAGGTAGGTAGGAGGATGTCATGCTATTGATTAAGGACTCAATTATAGTCAAGAGAAGGGATGATATCTTGGAAGGATCATCAAATGAGGCCAAAGTGTAACAATACGTTGGCTTTAAGAGGTGTATTTTGTCCTTTTGTTTAATGAAGAAAGATTGAGACAGAGGTACCAAGCAGTTTG
Source organism: Ginglymostoma cirratum (assembly GCA_024137785.1). Classification (NCBI taxonomy): domain Eukaryota; kingdom Metazoa; phylum Chordata; class Chondrichthyes; order Orectolobiformes; family Ginglymostomatidae; genus Ginglymostoma; species Ginglymostoma cirratum. The sequence continues at coordinate 16,368,683 of JAHRHZ010000249.1, forward strand.
CTCAAAGCCAATAAAGTAAACATCTTGTGAGGCCTTGGGTGTTTATTTAAAGTCGGAATAAATAGAAGAAGCATAAATGGGTGGGGTCAAGCTCCCATAGGACCAGCAGTAGTTGCTGGAGTCTTGAAGCTGGATGTGGAAGCCTTTGGTCGTCTCTCTGTCACAGCTAAAAGCTGGGGTTCTCTTCCTGATTGAATTGCACGTGAGACAATCTATTTTACTGAATTTATCTTTGCTAAGGGTGTGTTTATGGGATGTTATTATATTGGAATAGTTAATTAGTAATAGTTAATATATCTATCATTTTGTTAAGCATTTTGGTAGAGATAAAGTTGAGCCAATTTGTTTCTTTCATTTTTATTTTGTCTGTATTTTAACTAAGTCATAGAGTTACAGCGATGTACAGCATGGAAACAGAACCTTCGGTTCAACTCATCCTTGCTGACCAGATATCCTAAATTAATCTGCATCAAATTAGAGTCACAGCTAATTTGCAAGCATTTGGCCCATATCCCTCTAAACCCTTCCTATTCATATACGCAACCAGATGCCTTTTAATTGTTGTAATTGCACCAGCTCTACTATTTTGTCTGGCAGCTTGTCCCAAACATGCACCACCCTCTGCATGAAAAAATTGACCCTTAGGTCCCTTTTAAATCTTTCCCCTCTCACTTTAAACCTGTGCCCTCTAATTTTGGATGCCTCTGCCCTGGGGATAATACTTATCCATGCCCCTCATGCTTTTATAAACTTCTATAATGTTACCCCACAGCCTCTGACACTCCAGGGAAAATTACTGCAACTTATTCAGTCTCTCAGACCCTCCGAGCCTGGCAACATCCTTGTAAACCTTTCCTGAACCCCTTCAAGTTTCACAGCAACTTTCCTATGGTAGGGAGACCAGAATTGGACACAGTATTCCAAAAGTGGCCTAATCAATGCTCTGCACAGCTGCACATGACCTCTCAACTCCTATACTCAATATATCCAATGCACTGACCAATAAAGACAAGTGTACCAAATGGCCTCTTCACTGTTGTGTTTACTTGTGACTACTTTCAAGGAACTATGAGCCTGCACTCCAAGGTCTCTTTGTTCTGTAACACTCCCCAGGACCTTACCATTAACTGTATAAGTCCTGCCCTGATTTGCATTTCCAAAATGAAGCACCTCACATTTATCTAAATTAAACTCCATCTGTCACTCGTCGGCTCACCAGCACACCTAATCAAGGTTCCATTGTACTCTGAGGTAACCTTCCTCGCTGTCCACTACACCACCGATTTTGGTGTCATCTGCAAACTTACTAAGCATCCCTCCTATGTTCACATACAAATCATTTTATATAAATGATGAAAAGCAGTGGGCCCAGCACCGATCCTCGTGGCACACCACTGGCACAGGCCTTCAGTTCGAAAAGCAACCCTCCACCACAACCCTCTTTCTCCTACCTTTGAGCCAGTTCTGTATCCAAATGGCTAGTTCTCCCCGTATTCCATGTGATCTAATCTTGTTAACGAGTTTACCATGCAGAAACTTGTCAAACACTTTACTGACTTCCACATAGACCACATCCACCGCGAGAACTGGGGAGGGTGGGACTATAGTCTAAAAATTAAGGCCAGACTAATCAGGAGAGACGTTAGGGAACAGTTCCAGATATGGAGAATGGCAAAGTTATGGAATGCTAAATATGTTAATTTTGATTCTGAAATTGATACATTTTTGTCAAGCAAATGTATGAAGAGATACAGGCCAAAGGTATACGGAATAGGCCACTGATCAGCCATGATCTCGTTGAATGGTGGAACCAGCCTGGGGGATGATGTTATGCCTACTCTGATATTATGTTCCGATGTATGGGCCATAAACCAAGGGGCATAGACTTAAGGCAAGAGGCAGAAGGCTTCAAAGAGACTTCAGGAGAAATATTTTCAAGTTTGCTGACAACACTACCATAGACGGTTGGATCTCAAACAATGATGAGACAATCATTGAGATAGAGAGGTCAGTGACATGGTTTAAAGACAACAAATGCCCTGGTCGACCCATTGTCTCCGCCTGCTCCTGCCCACCGAACTCATCTCCACCTACCTAGACTCCATTTTCACCCCCTTGGTCCAGGAACTCCCTACCTACGTCCGTGACACCACCCACGCCCTCCACCTCCTCCAGAACTTCCAATTCCCCGGTCCCCAACATCTCATTTTTACTATGGACGTCCAGTCCCTATACACCTGTATTCCCCATGTAAATAGCCTAAAGGCACTCCGCTTCTTCCTGTCCCGCAGGCCTGACCAGTCCCCCTCCACTGACATCCTCATCTACTTAGCCGAACTCATCCTCACCCTCAACAACTTCTCTTTCAATTCCTACCACTTCCTACAGACAAAGGGGGTGGCCATGGGTACCCACGTGGGCCCAAGCTATGCCTGCCTCTTTGTAGGTTACGTGGAACTATCCCTCTTCCGTACCTACACTGGCCCTAAACCCCACCTCTTCCTCCGTTACATTGATGACCGTATCGGCGCCGCCTCGTGCTCCCACGAGGAGCTCGAACAGTTCATCCACTTCACCAACACCTTCCACCCCAACCTGAAGTTCACCTGGACCATCTCCAACACTTCTCTCTCCTTCCTGGACCTCTCTGTCTCCGTCTCAGGTAACCACCTAGAAACCGATGTCCATTTCAAGCCCACTGACTCCCACAGCTACCTGGAATACACCTCCTCCCACCCACCTTCCTGCAAAAATGCCATCCCCTATTCCCAATTCCTTCACCTCCGCCGCATCTGCTCCCAGGATGAGGCATTCCACTCCCATACATCTCAGATGTCCTCATTCTTCAAGGACCGCAACTTCCCCCCCACAGTGGTCGAGGACGCCCTCGACTGTGTCTCCCGCACTTCCCGCAACTCATCCCTCACACCCCGTCCCCGCAATAATAACCAAAAAAGAATCCCCCTCGTCCTCACGTACCACCCCACCAACCTCCGGATCCAACGCATCATCCTCCGACACTTCCGCCATCTGCAATCCTACTCCACCACCAAACACATTTTTCCCTCCCCACCTTTGTCTGCTTTCCGGAGGGACCACTCCCTCCGTGACTCCCTTGTCCGCTCCACACTCCCCTCCGGCCCCACCACACCCGGCACTTTTCCCTGCAAACGCAGGAAGTGCTACACCTGCCCCCACACCTCCTCCCTCACCCCAATCCCAGGCCCCAAGAAGACTTTCCACATCAAGCAGATGTTCACTTGCACATCTGCCAATGTGGTCTACTGCATCCGCTGTACCCGATGTGGCTTCCTCTACATCGGGGAAACCAAGCGGAGGCTTGGGGACCGCTTTGCAGAACACCTGCGCTCAGTTCACAACAAACAACTGCACCTCCCAGTCGCGAACCATTTCAACTCCCCCTCCCATTCCCAGACGACATGTCCATCCTGGGCCTCCTGCAATGCCACAATGATGCCACCCGAAGGCTGCAGGAACAGCAAATCATATTCAGCTTGGGAACCCTGCAGCCCAATGGTATCAATGTGGATTTCACCAGCTTCAAAATCTCCCCTCCCCCAGCCGCATCCCAAAACCAGCCCAGCTCGTCCCCGCCTCCCTAACCTGTTCTTCCTCTCACCTATCCCCTCCTCCCATCAAAAGCCCCACCCCCATCTCCTATCTACTAACCTCATCCCGCCCCATTGACCTGTCCGTCCTCCCTGGACTGACCTAGCTCCTCCCTACCCCCCCTACCTACACTCACCTTTACTGGCTCCATCCCCGCCTCTTTGACTTGTCTGCCTCCTCTCCACCTATCCTCTCCTCTATCCATCTTCTATCCACCTCCCCCTCTCTCCCTATTTATTTCAGAACCCTCTTCCCCTCCCCCATTTCTGATGAAGGGTCTAGGCCCGAAACGTCAAGCTTTCCTGCTCCTATGATGCTGCTTGGCCTGCTGTGTTCATCCAGCTCCGCACCTTGTAATCTCTCCATTAATGTCAGCAAAATAAAAGGAGCAGAGTGGAGAACATGCCCCTGTCTGTATCAATGGTGCTGAGGTAGAGATGGTCGACAGTGTCAAGTTCCTTGGAGTAACGATCAGTAACAATTTCTCCTGATCCACCCACATCGAAGGTCAAAAAAGCACACCATTGCCTCTACTCCGTCAGAAGGCTAAGGAAACTCGCCATGTCCACAATGACTCCTACCAATTTTCGTAAATGCACCACAGAAAGCATCCTATCCAGATGCATCACAGTTTGGTCTGGCAACTGCTCTGCCCAAGACCGTAAGAAATTACAGAGAGTTGTGAACGCAGCCCAGTCCATCATGAAAATCAGCCTTCCTTCCATTAACTGTGTCTACACTTCTCGCTGCGTCAGGAATGCAACCAACATGATCAAAGACCCCTCCCGCTCAGGTTATACTTTTCCACCCTCTTCTATTGGGCAGAATATACAAAAATTGGAAAACACATACCAACAGATTCAAGAACAGTTTCTTCCCTGCTATTAACATACTTTTCATTGGATCTCTCATATATTAAAGTTGATCTCTCTCTGCAACTTCTCTGTACCTTTAACACCATATTCTGCATTCTGTTCTATTACCCTGATGTACTTACGTATGGTGATACTCATGTATGGTATGATCTGCCTTAAATGCATGCAAAACAATACTTTTCACTGCATTTCGGGTATATGTGACTGTAACAAATCAGATCAAACCACCTACGGGGTGGGAGTCTGGAACTCACTGAAAGAGTGGTTCAGTCAGAAAGTCTCATAATATTGACAGATGTTGTATTCTTCATTCTGTTCTCTGACCATAATGCACTTTCTGCGGTATGATCTGCTTGTGCTGCACGCAAAACAAATCTTTTCACTGTACCTAGGTACGTGTGACAATAATAAATCAAATGTTGACTTGTGAAATGGGGATAGTGTAGTTAGACCTTTGTTGACTGTCGTGGACATGATTAGCCGAATTGCCTTCTGCTGTGCTGTGAACGGCTATGAGATTGATAAATTCTTGATCTCGCAAGGAATCAAGGGCTACGGGGAGAGTGCGGGTAAGCGGAGTTGAAATGCCCATCAGCCACGATTAAATGGCGGAGTGGACTCGATGGGCCAAACGGCCTTACTTCCACTCCTATGTCTTATGGTCTTATGAGTCTATAATGTTCTGGAGACAGGTTCAAATCCCACTATGGGCAGGGGGTGAAATTGGAATTCAGTTAAAATCTGAAATAAAACTCTAGTCTAATGGTGACCATGTAATCAACATTGATTATCCTAAAAAAAAAACCCATCTGGTTGACTAAGATCCTTTAGGGAAAGAAATCTGCCATCTTTACCCTGTCTGGCCTACATGTAACTCTAGATCAATAGCAATGTAGTTGACTCTGATCTGCCCTCTGGGAAATGAGGGATGGGCAATAAATGATGGCCGAACCAGATATGCCCACTTCCCTAAATATTTCAAAAAACTGTTGTCCTCAAATGAACTCCCTTCCTAACAGCATTATGAAGAACCCACCCCACAATACTACAGGGATACAGCTCAGCCAGCCTGCTTAAGGGCAATTAGCCTTCAGCAATAAATACTGATCCCACCAATGACACCCACACAACGAACAGAGAAATCAAAATGCTGTACTTTGTTTTAATTATTCAACTTAAAATGGCATGAAGTTTTAAAAGTGAAATACCAGGAGTGCATTACAAAGACAGTTTGTGTGGGCATACAACACAGGAAAGCTTTCTTCCCCAGGGAACCTCAGCACAGCTGGAACACTCAGTATAAGCAATGCCAGATGCAAATTGATTGAACACAATAAACTTAATGGTCTAATTATAACCTTGCTGCAAAGTATCAGGAGCAGACAGAATAGCCCCAAGCTGTAGTTAGTTATCAAATTAAATCATTTAGACAAGCTGCAACCAATGTCAGAAGCACCATGATGTGAAGAAGGCTCATCCACCTATAGGTTGAATAATCACGTTGGTCTCCTCAATCATTGACATGTCTCAACGTTTTTGAAAATGCAGTTGGCAGAGACTTATAACATTAAAACAAACTTCTAGACAATTCCCTGCTGGAATCCTACCTTACTTCTGCACACGTGGATGAGTTCTGCAGTTGTTCAATGAGATCAATCTGTGGAAGCTGCTATCAGTCAATCATTCTGCAAGGTTCCACTTCTACCAATCAGAGTTCACTTGCCAACCACTCTCCTCTCATGCAGTATAAATATTGTTTTCCATTCACTTTGGTATTCTTCTGAAATGTCCTGACAGGTGCAAGATTTTTTTTACACCTATTTCAATGCCGTATGCACATCAAGTATCAAAGTAATTGCCTCAAGAGATGCGAATTGGTACCAAGAAACACAAGTCAGGAAGAAATGCTGCACACTGAGGGCTGGGGCCAACAATACACTTTATCTCAAAGTGCAATTGGCACCAGCTCATACACCGTTTCCCAGGGAAAGGATTCCACTTTGCCCAACAGCTTCCAACTGCATTCATTAATGTTATTCTCATGCTGATATGGTGATGTGAGAAATCCCTAAGTTAACTTTTATCTCTTGCAAAAAGTATTCCTTTTCTCACTTGCACAATTTGAAGACAAGAGCAGGTGAATCCCTATGTGCTGTTCCTATTGGTCACAAATGGAGCAAACTTTACTTCAAGACACAGAACTTCACCATCTGCAGCAATACAGTAGGATTCAGCAGGCGGCATGATTTCTGCCCTGAATTGATCAACTCGTTCTCAGGGACACCACGTTATTCAGAAATTTAACAATCCCTCCGACAAACAAATCATTACATACACCAAACATGCTGGTTAAAGATCTCAATTAGAAAGGCCAAGCAAAAACGCTCTCTTGGAATTAACTCACCAACTTGCCAACCCAAAAAAAGGAAGGAAATAAAAAGGTAGCAAGATAACAGAACACGATCTGCTACATACGAAGAAAAGGTTTCGCAATGTTAAAACCATGAGACTTTGCACACACCAACCTGTGAACATCGCTAAGAGACACAGTCATAAAGCAGGCCATGTTGGAATATCCTGGAGGAAATAGATAAGGCTAAAGCAGATTCTGATGACTGTATCTAATATCTTCCTTTCAATGTTATTTTGCCTGCCATAGTTTATAAAGCTTGATGCAAAGCTTTGAATGAATACTTATCCCTATCCTACAGATACTTGTAGTCACTTGATAGTACAGCATGGTAGTATTGCCAACAAAAACACATTTTGGCAAAGCTTTTCATCTTGCACTCGTCAGGACTTTTCACAAGAATACCCAAGTAAATGGAAAACAATATTTATACTGCATGAGAGGAGAGTGGCTGGCAAGTGAACTCTGATTGGCAGAAGCATGGCTATGGAGGATGGTGACTGACATTCAGCTTTGACCAAAGTGTCTTTCTTCAGCAATATTTTACTTGTGTTCTAGCCATATGCAACAGATATGATATGACATCTTAACAACAATTCCTGTCAACAAGGACCCAGGCCTTCCAAGTACTGTATCATCAAGATGTCCTCTGGCCTACAATTAGGTGGGAACATAGATAGCAGGCAAAGAAGCAGAAAAGGGGCATGCAGATGGGTGAGTGGGCAAGAACAAAGCAGATAGAATATAATGTGGTCAGGTATGACAGAAGGGCAGGACTGGCAGCTCAATGTACCAGGATACAGAAGCTGCAGGCATGACAGAAGCACAAGTAAGTGAGGAGAGGGAGTTGCCCTTTTGATAAGGGAGGGTATAACAACAGTGCTTAGAGAGGATATTCTTCAGGAGTCATCAAATGAGGCCGTAGGTTTAGAAGTTAGAAACAAGAAGGGGATGGTCACTCTGTTGGGACTGTATTATAGACCCCCAAATAGCCAGTGGGTACTAGAGGAGCAGATGTGTAGAGAGATTGCAGATCACTGTAGGAATCAGAGAGGAGTATTGGTTGGAGATTTTAATTTCCCCTGAATTGACTGGTCCACCCAGCGTGTAAAAGGCCCGGAAGGGGTGGAATTTGTCAAATATGTCCAGGAAAGTTTTCTAAATCAATATGTAGAGGGCCCGACTCAGGAGGGTGCAACACCAGACCTCCTCTTAGGAAACGACGTCAGGCAAGTAACTGAAGTGTCACTTGGAGAGCACTTCAGGTCCAGTGACCATAACACTTTTAGTTTTAACATATTTATGGAAAAAGGCAGGATCTAGCGGAGGTCGACTGGGTGACTCTGTTTGAAGGAAACAAAATGACTGGCAAATGGGAGGCTTTTAAAAATGTGATATGAAGAGTCCAGGATCAGTATGTCCCTGTTAGGGTGAAGAGAAAAGTTGGCAGGTTTAGGGATCCCTGGCTGATGAGGGATATTGAGGAAACAAACAGAAATTGCTGGAAAAGCTCAGCAGGTCTGGCAGCACATGTGACGGGAAAAAACAGAGTTAATGTTTCGGATCTGGTGACCCTTCCTCAGAGCAAGCACTGTTGTTATATCCTGCCTTATCAGAAGGGCAACTCCATGGGGGGCAAAGATGGGATGAATGCATGTAGTCTTTTTTCCCAGGGATGGGGAATTGAAAACTAGAGGGCATAGGTTTAAGGTGAGAGGGGATAGATTTAAGAAAGACCTGAGGGGCAACATCTTCACGCAGAGAGTGGTGTGCATACCGAATGGCCTCCAGAGAAAGTGGTTGGGCAGGTACAATAGCAATATTTAAAAAACATTTGGATGGATACATGGATGAGAAGTGTTTCGAGGGATATGGATCAACTGCAGGCATTTGGAAATGGCTGAGTGGGAACCATGATCAGCATGAGCCAGTTTGGACCGTTTCCATGCTGTATTACTCTCTGACTCTATGAAGCTATCTAGTTTTTTGAATGGCAAGGGACTGGTGAATCTCTACATTCAGAGGGACCTGGGTGTATCCTCGTACATGAATCATATCAAGCACCCATGCAGACACAGCAAGCAGTTCGGAAAATAAATGATACATTGGCTTTCATTTTGCACACAGGATGTGCATGTCATTGCTAAAACCAGCATTTAACATCCATTTTGAGTTGTACTCAAACTCGACGGTTCACTAGGCATTTCAGAGGGCAGTTAGGAGGACACACATATAGGACACACCAGTGATGGACATCCATAGTTAAATTAATGAGTTTTTATTGCAATTTTATTTAAATATTGCTATTGTACCTGCCTCAACCACTTTCTCACTTTTATTGCAATCAATGATAGTTTCATGGTCCTCATAACTGACACTAACTTTTTATTAGTTAATTTTAACACCACCAGCTGCAACAGGATTTGAACCCATTGTTCCAGAATAAATCAGTCAGGACTATATTCCCTACAGTTTAGAATAATGAGGATGGATATCGTAGAAAGCTGTAAGATGCAAACAGGCGATGGCCTAGTGGTATTATCACTAGACTATCAAACCAGAGACACAGGTAATGTTCTGGGGCATTGGCTTTGATAGCTAGTCAAGTGACTTTACCACTACACCACCATAGCCCGCAAAAGTATTGAGTTCAAGAGTAAAAACGCCTTACGAATATTATAATTTTGTCCCATCCAAATATACAACTATAATATTACATGAAGAGGCAAATAAATTCTGAATAAAAACTGAAAGAACTGCGGATGTTGTAAATCAGGAACAAAAACAGAAGTCGCTAGAAAAGCTCAGCAGGTCTAACAGCATCTGTGAAAGAAAATCAGAGTTAACGTTTTGGGTCCACTAACCCTTCCTCAGAACTAAATTCTGAAGTTTAGTTTCCTTATCTAAGGGTGAACATACATTTCCCAGAGAAAGTGCAGCAAAGGTTTCTGGAATAAGGAACTCGTCTGGCCCAGTTAGAATTTTTATTTTCAATATTGCTGACTAGACCAGCATTTATTACCTATCCCTAATCCCAGTTAAGTATCATCCACACTGCTGTGGGTCTGGAGTCACATGTAGGCCAGACCAGGTAAGCATGGCAGATTTCCTTTCCTAAAGGACAGTGGTGAGCCAGATGGGACGTTTTCCCCTGGTAATCAGTAACAGATTTTTAGTTGCTATTAGACTTTAAATTCCAGATTTTTATTGAATTCAAATTCCACCAGCTGCCATGGCAAGATTCAAAGCCAGGTCCCCAGAACACTGCGTCTCTGGTTTGATAGTCTGGTGACAATACCACTAGGCCATTCCCTGTTTGCTATTTTATAGGTTTCTATGAGATCCCTCTTCATTCTTCTAAACTCCAGTGAATATAGTCCTAACTAATCTATTCTCTCTTCAAACATCAGTCCTACCACCCCAGGAATCAATCTGATAAACCTTTGTTTCACTCTCCCTATATTTAGAATATCCTTCCTCAGATAAGGAGACCAAGTGCTCCCGACGTGGTCTCACCAAGACTCTGTACGACTGCTACAAGGTATTGGAGCTACCGTACTTGAACCCTATCGCTATGAAGGCCAACACACAATTTGCTTTCTTAACGTCTGCTGCACATGCATGCTTACTTTCAGCTACCAGTGTATGGGGACACCCAGATCCGGTCGTAAGTCTCCCTTTCCCAATCCATTGACATCCAGACAATTAACTGCCTTCCTGTTTTTGCAACCAAAACGAGTGACCTTACATTTATCCATATCATACTTCATTTGCTATGCATTTGCCCACTCACTCAACTTGTCTAAATCACACTGAAATATCTCTGCATCCTCCTTATAGTTCACCCTACCACCCTACTTTGTGTCGGCTACAAATTTGGAAACATTACTTTAGTCATCTAAATCTAAATCATTAATACATATTGGAAAAAGCTGCGCCCAAGCACAGGTTACTGTGATGTGCCACTAGTTACTGCCTACCACTCAGAAGAAGACCCATTTATTCCTACCCTTCGTTTCCTGTTTGCCAACCAGTTCTCCATCCATGTCAGTACACTAGGCCCAATTGCATGTGCTTTAATTTTGTTACTGTCCATGTGAGATCTTATCAAAAGCTTCCGAAAGTCCAAGCAAACCACACCCACCGCGACCCCTTATCAACTCTACCTAGTTACATCCCCAAAAGATTCTACTTGAATTGTCAAACATAATTCTTCTTTCGTAAATCAGTGCTGACTCTGTCCAATCCTGTCACTGTTTCTAAGTGCCCTGATATTAAATCTTTTATTATGGATTCTAGTATTTTCGTCACTACCAATGTCAGGTGACTTGTCTATAATTCCTGATTTTCTTTCTGCCTCCCATAAAATAATTAAATTCTTTAAGTAATTGAATGTAAAGAAGAAAGAAATTTCCTCACTGAAGCAGTTTTGAATCTTCAGAACTCTCTCCCATAGCCAGCTGTGGTTATTCAGTCATTGGGTAGATTTAAAAGAGAGGATGGTTAATTTTGTGTGCAAAGGAAATTCAGGCATTTGGGAATAGTGTAGGACGTAAAAGTGAAATAGAAGACTTGTTGAACAGCAGATTGTTGAAGGGCTGAATGGCCCATTCTTGCTCCTTTTCTTATGTTCATCTGCAACAATATTACAGGACCATCTGAATTTTCAAAGAGCAATTCACTGCTGTCAAAGCTCCCTCACAAAACATGGAGTATCCACAACCGGAAAATGAGTGATCAAAAGTGACCTTGCTCTGAGGCCCAAACTGAAGAATGTGAACATATGAAGGGTGTTCAACTGATATATTGGATACCAGTATAACAGTCAACATATATAGTGCTCTATATATGAAAAACTGGAATGAGGATGTGAGAGCTGATTACATCTATCTCAGCTCTAATTAAAGAAGTTCCAAGTTAATAGAGACATACTGAAAACTTCTCCAATATTTCCTGTCCTCCAGACATATGGAATGAAATGTGAAATGTTTTACCATTCTTAAGAATTTAAGCAGTCACACAAGACAGAGATACTTAGGTAACATTTTACAGCACAGGAAGAGGCCATTCAACTCAATAGGCCAAAACGAACTTCCTCCCAGCCCACTTCATTTAGCCCCACCAAGACTCTTGTGTGTTTATAAAGCTTTCCCTTAAATGCATCCATGCCCTATGAAAATGGCCTATTGCTTTCCTACGCCACCCTGCTCAGAGCTCCGTGAAGTAGTTAAATGATCTCTACAAAACAAAGGCACTGACAATAAAAATGTTGCCCAGTAGGCCCGGACGTTTACAAACCCATATTGGATAAAAACATTTCGTGTTTATTTTGTACAAAACCTGACTCAGAAAAAAAACACAAGTTCAAGTAGAATAAATATAACCATGCTGAATGGCTGTCAGTATTGTCTGCCAGCCAACACCATTGAGTTAATTAACAATTAAGGTTCCCTGTGCACTTACAGTAATCATACATGCCTCCCTCACTGATCTGCAATGGGGATACTTGGATCCCTTTAGAATTCTGAGCCAGAAAGTTCCTCCTTCATTCTTCCAACAATGAATGGCTTTTCACCAGTCTTCATAAATCTACTAACAATGGATAAAGGGAGTCTGTGTAAGCAGGGCCTATTGTGCAGTTAGTTGGAATGCAGTTGTATTCTGTGCACCTTTTGCTCACTACTTTGATTTGATACAAAAGGAATGATGAAGTACCTGTCTGTTCTTCACATTCTGTAAATAATATGGAGATAGCCATCAATATCACTGACGTTATCAAACATACATTGAACATATAGGTATCAACATGCTCTCGTTTATTTTAATTTGCAAATCAAAGTGAATTTATTGTCCACGGTATGGTGAGATGGGCTAGAATCAGCCAGTTGGTGCTGGTCTCTATTACCCAGGTGTTCTGCTGGGCTGCAGCTATCACAAAAACTGAAAGAACTGCAGATGTTGTAAATCAGGAACAAAAACAGAAATTGCTGGAAAAGCTCAGCCGGTCTGGCAGCATCCATGGGGAAAACTTAGAGTTAATGTTTCGGGTCTGATGAACCTCCCTCAGAACTCATGCTGCCAGACCAGCTGAGCTTTCCCAGCAACTTCTGTTTTAGTCAGTAATTATGTTTTGTTTTCTCTCTCCCTCCCTACTCAAGTTACATTTGCCACACTCCAATCTGTCGGAACTACTCCAGAGTCTATAGGATTTTGGAAGATGACCACCAACGCATCCATTATCTCCATTAGCACTCTGGGTTGTAGATTATCAGACACTCGTAGTTTATCAGCTTTTAACCTATTAATTCTCTCACCACCATTTTCTCACAAATACTGGTTTCTTTCAATTCTGCCCTCTCAGTAGGCACTTGGCTGCCTAACATTTCCTATATATGAGATAACAAGCACGGGGCTGGATGAACACAGCAGGTCAAGCAGCATCATAGGAGCAGGAAAACTTGACGTTTCGGGCCTAAACCCTTCCTATATGTGCCCTCTTTTGTGAAGACAGAACCATAAGATGTGCTCAAATTTTTCTGTCATTTAAGGTGTCTTACAGACTGGCCTCACCTCAGACTGGGACCTGGGACAGTGATGGACTCAGTCAATACGGAGTGGGGTTTGGGAGTGAGCATCGAAAACGATGGATTAGTCTTCCCAATATTTATTTGGAAGGCTTGTCTGCCCATGCAGTACCGGATGTTGGGTAAGCATTCTAGTCAGTTAAAACCATACCCCCACAATCATTCATGTCACCCGCCAAAGTGAACATTAGTGATGGAGGATTTATTTCCATTTCCTCAATGTTGGGATTCCATTGAACAGAATATGCCAGGCAGAACACTTCTTACAGTTTTGTATTCACTGGCAGTGTGGGAGGAGTCATGGGGAAATGGGTCTTGCCAAACTTAACTCAGTGATGAGAGGTTTCCCTATAGTCACGTTAGCTGGCTGTCATGTATGGAGAGTGATTGTATGGAGAAGGAGGAAGGATCACAGTCAGAGCAAATCATTCTCTTACAGGACCTGAAGAAGGGTAATACCTGAAACGTTGACTGTTCCTTTCCTCCAGATACTGCTGGCCTGCTGTGTTCTTCCAGCCTCCTGTTGGTCTTTCCTGTTGGTCTACCTTGGATTCCAGCATCTGCTGTTTTTTTTGTCTCAAACTGGGTGATCTATTGTGGCCAGGCACAGAAATGCTGATATCTCCATCTAATAATGTCAGGAACTAACTACGTTACTAGTTATACTAGTAGAAATGAAGTATAATGCAGCAGGAATAGACAGCTTTTGGAGTGCGAGGTCAGTTTGGAGCAGTGTGCCTCTGGATCAAGAGTGACCTGGTCAACCCCAGCACTGTGCAAGCCAACAACCGAATGGAACAAACTCTCAGGGTTAACATCCCCGAGCTGTTGGCAGGAGGATAACACCCAGTGGGCCACAATAGTTGGCTAGGTGAGAGGAAAACAAAACACAATGCGGTCTTTGATTATAACCCAGCTAGCCGCTTGCAAACCATGCGGCCAGAATATAAAATTGCTAAAATACTGCTAGAAAGCAGTCTGCATTCAATAAATACACTGTCAGTTCGCTGAATCCTCAATCTCTGGCTGAATTTATACGTAGATGAGACAAGCAGATTGTCAGAACCATCACAACGCTCCATCTGGTGCCAATGCCTTTCAGAGTATTCAAGCGCTCCACCTACTTTCATCAGCACGTGAATACTTTCTCCACTTACTAAGATGGATCTCCTGTCGTCCAGGGCACATCATGATACTTCATTGCAATAGCCACTACTTCATCATACCTCAGAATGATCTAAAGTGCTTCTTGAGAAGTTTCTTCATGGGATGTGGGCACTGCTGGCTGGGCCAGCATTTACAGCTCACCTCTGGTTGACCTTGAGAAGGTGGCGGTGAGCCTTCTTGTCCAAATGACATTAGGGAGGGAATTCCAGGATTTTAACCCAGCGACACTAGAGGAACGGTGATAGATTTCCAAGTGTGGATTGGGGGGTGGGGGGGGGGGGAGGGTGACTTGGAGCAAGTAGAAGATTCCCTCCCCTCCAATGCACTCACCTCCTGACTTGGAAATATTAACATAGCTGCAGCCAAGGAAGTATTTTTGGGACTACTTTAATGTAAGAAAATTGTTTTAAAATATTTGACTCAGTACAGCTCTTTCAGCAAATAGGCTGTGGGTTCAAGCCTTGATTCTTATGCTCAACACATAATCTAGGCTGATATTTGACACTTGAGACTTATGGCTGTTTGTGGGATCTTGCCACAAACAAAATGGCTGCCACATATGACTACCCTACAACAATCACTGTGGTCCAGGAAAGAAATAATCTTGTAATGGTCATAGTTGTCTTACCTGAAAGCAGCATCTCCAATGGTTTGTGTCCCTCAGTACTCATTTGAATTATCACCTTCTCTAATTTATCAAATATAGAAAGTGGGGTTTTACAGCCATTTTTAATTACCCTGTTCAGACGTGTGACAAGACACCTCAGACTCAGGCAGTACTTGAACTTGGGCCTTCGAACTCAGAGCCACACTGTCAGTGCACCACAAGAGCCCGACTTCACAGCTACCTCGATAAAAGGAAGTTACACACCAGAACTTGTTCCCGTGTTGAACCCAGGAACTGTCACATACAAACATGCTGAAAGACTGAGCAAGAACTGGACATCAAGACATTTTTTCATGATAACATCAGTCTTTAGTTTGTTGGAATATAACATTGAAAATGGAATACATGTTATTCTATATCAACGACAGAACAACTTGCAGTGTTCTTTCGTGCACTAAAAAAATCCCAAAACTTTATAAAGAATTTGAGTCAGATAAAGAGATATTCAGGTAGCAGGGTCAAAGAGGCAGGTTTTAAGAAATGTCTTAAAAGGACAAGCAAACTGAGGCAGTTTGAATCCCAGGCAATGTGGAAAGATTAGATGGGAAAGTATAGTCTGGATGAGGAATTCATTGAATGTTTTCAGTACAGTTTCTTAGACCAACATGTTATGGCGCCAAACAGAGAGCAGGCTATAATTCCCTTGTTTGCCTATTTTCCACCCCAGCCCCCACCATTCCCCAAACCTTGGCATCGGCGTAAATACCACAGTTACTGAGCTACTATCAGTTCTGATGAAGAATCATTGGACTTGAAACATTAATTCTGCTTTCTCCCCACAGATGCTGCCAGACCTACTGAGTTTCACCAGCAATTTCTGCTTTTGCTTTAGATTTACAGGATCTGCAGTTCTTTGCTTTTTCCCTTGAGTACCTGTAACCACAATATGATTGAATTTTACATACAGTTTATAAGGGACAAAATGTGGATCTAAAACTACTATATTGAATTTAAACAAGGGCAATTTTGAGAGTATGGAAGCATAGCTAGTGAAAGTGAACTGGCAATTTAGGTTATGCGATAGGTCCATTGACGTGCAATGGCAAACATTTAAGGGGATAGTTCAGAAAGTGTAACATTCCAAAAAAACAAGAAAAATTCTAAGGGAAAGATCCATTATCTGTGATTAACTAAAAAAGTCAAAGATTGTATCTAACTCAAAGAAAATACACATAATTCATAGAATCCTTACAGTGTGGCCCATTGAGTCCACGCTGGCCCTCTGAAGAGCATCTCTCCCAGACACATTCCCCCTAACCTATTCCTATATTTCCCCATGGCTAATCCACCTAACCTACACATCTCTAAACACTGGGCAATTTAGCATTGCCAATCAACCTAACCTGCACATCTTTGGACTGTGGGAGGAAACTGGACCACCCAGCAGAAACCCAGGCTGACATGGGAGAATGTGCAAACTCCACACAGACAGTCACCCAAAGCTGGAATTGAACCCAGGTCCCTGGTGCTGAAAGGCAGCAGCGCTAACCACTGAACCACCATGTTGCCCCAGTGTGCAAAGACAGGTGGCAGATCAGAACATCAGACAGAATATTAAAAAACAGCAGAGAATTACAAAAAGAATGATAAAGAGCCAAAAATTAGAGGATGAGCTTTCTCAGCTACCAAAAGCCAATTTTGCCTCACAGTTCCAACCACGAGCCTTGGTGAGAACCATGTCCTCATTAAAAAAAAATGCACATGTAAATGCTCGTTCGGTGTTTTCCAACAGGGTTAAGTGTACACTGGTGGAACATGGTGGCCAAATGGAGAATTGGATTGGGATGTGATGCTTCTTCTCAGTAGTTAACAATCATCTCTGTTCAGAATGGCCACTCATTCAACTGTATGTCAGCCCAAAGATTGTTGCAGGCAAGTTTTGGGCATTAATTTCTAACCGAGGGGCTGCTTTATTTTACACTGCCAGCCTTCCATCTTACAGGGACAGGTATGCCACCTTCAAAGGTGCTCGTAGTCTTTGGAATGCTGAGAAAATCCAGCCTGTTGTCAAAGAATAAGTAGTTGTCCATTCAGACTGAAATGAGGAGAAAGTTCTTCCTTCATGGGAATGATAGCAAAATGTAAGGTATGCAGGTTAGTTTGATCTTAGAGTAGGATAATAGGTCAGCACAACATCGTGGGCTGAAGGGCCTGTACTGTGCTATGTTCTATGTCCTGGGGAAGTGTTGCTGAACAAAGAGCCCTTGGAGTGCACATTCATAGATTCGCAGGTACACAGGATAGTGAAGGAGGAGTTTGGTACGCTTGCCTTTATTGGTCAGTACATAGAGTATAGGAGTTGGGAGGTCATGTTGCGGCTGTACAGGACATTAGTTAGGCCACTTTTGGAATATTGTGATCAATTCTGGTCTCACTGCTATAGGAAGATGTTGTGAAACTGGAAAGGTTTCAGAAAAGATTTACAAGGCTGTTGTCAAGGTTGGAGGGGTTCATCTATAGGGACAGGCTGAATAGGCTGGGGCTATTTTCCCTGAAGCATCAAGGGCTGAGGGGTGATCTTATAAAGGCTTATAAAATCATGAGGGGCATGGATATGGTAAATAGACAAGGTCCTTTCCCTGGGGTGAGGGAGTCCAAAACTGGAGGACATAGGTTTAAGGTGAGAGGGAAAAGATTTAAAAAGGGACCTACGGGGCAAATTTTTCACACAGTGGGTGGTGCATGTATGGAATGAGCTAACAGAGGAAGTGGTGGAGGCTGGTACAATTACATGCATATAAACAGGAAGGGTTTACAGGGTTACAAGCCAAATGCTGGCAAGTGGGACTAGGTCAGTTTAGAATATCTGGTCGGCATGGACAAGTTAGACCAAAGGGTCTGTTTCCATGCTGTACAGCTCTATAACTGTATGGGTCTAAATTGGATCCAAATGTGGGGACAGCAACTTGGGATTTAACACTGTGTGCCTGAAGACTTTGCATCCTTCTTTCTCGTGGGAATGAGATCACCTGGCCACCCAACAGGTGGATTTTTTTCTGTTATAGAAATGAGAAATGATTTTCTTTGTTTCGTGTTTCTCATATTTCCTCAGCCAAGTAGGCGGGAGCTCAGTCAGCATCCTTTTGACTGGACAGGTTTGATTTTCCTTTCTATTAGTCATGTGTCAACCTAAATGACAGGCCAAGGATGGACTGTTAACTGTTGGCTGCCTCTCACTTGCCTGAAAATAGGTGGCCATTTGGAGCAAATCGAAGCAGAACAGGCCCGGTGTGGTATATCTCCAACTGGACAAACAGCCCACTTCTCTAAGAACAGCAGAGAGTAGGCTCACACCTATAAGTATCAGTTCAGGGTTTTGTGGCGCAGTATGAGCATCCCTGCCTCCAAGATGGAAGATCAAGATTCAAGTCCAGTCCTACCAGCCCAGAGGCAATTCATGACACGTATGAACAAGTTGGTTTAAAACGTATTCAAAACATTCTTTTTTATCGTGATCCATTGTAAACACGTATTCACAATCGCGACTCAGTGAGCTTCGACTCATTGTGAAGTCTTTGCAGATGGTCTGGACAACGTTTTTGCCTTCCTCTTGCACTTTTTACAAATGCCCAAAGGTACATAACAAAGCAGTGAAGCGGTTTGGAAGTGTAGCCAGTAGAGGATATTCTCTCTCTGTTCTTGCATGAGATGCAGACATTATTGGCCAGGCCAGCATTTACTGTCCATTTCTAATTGCTCAGAGGGCAGTTGACAGTCAACCACATTGCTATGTGTGTGGAGTCACATGGAGGCCAGACCAGGTAAGGATGGCACAGTTCTTTTTCAGAAGAGGCACAAGTGCACCAGGTGAGATTTTGTACAATTGGCAATGGTTACACAGTTGCCATTAGACTAACCATTTTTGTTTATTTCTAGACTCCTAGTGAATTCAGTTTTCACCAGCTGCCAGCATAGGATTTGAACCCATGTCCTCAGAGAGTTAGTTGGATTTCCGGGTTACTAGTCCAGTAACACTATCACGACATCAGGGCTTCCCATCAATTTGCACTTACAGTCCCCTATGGAAAGGGACAGAAAGGTTATCAGGCCCTTTCAATCCAGCTGGTCTGATGTCCAGGTGTCACCACTTGTCTCCTCCATCAACTCCATCCCACTCCCTCGCTCCTCCCACAAAATCACCTAGAACATGCACATCCGCACTACATACCATTCCCACCCCAACCCAACCACCAGACTGCCAATCAAACAGCCCTCCCTCCCTCCCCACGTCTGATTTCCTTTTCTAACCAATGAACAAAAATATTGTTTTCTAAAAAAAAAACACATCGCCCCTTTTATTTTGGGCTCCTTGCATCAATGCCTTGTAGGTTCAACTTTGAATCCTGAAAGTTGCAGGGCTATTTCAGACAGCAGGCAAGACAATGTCACACTCATGTATCTCAGAATTTCTGAAGAAGGGTCTAGGCCTGAAACGTCAGCCTTCCTGCTCCTCTGATACTGCTTGGCCTGCTGTGTTCATTCAGCTCTACACCTTGTTATCTCAGAATGAAGCCTGGCCAGTTCTGTTCTGCCATGTCAGAGTGTCTCGAGGACAGAAGAATAATTGGGTAATTAGCAAATGAAAAAGTGGGGAAATAAATCAGCATTACAATTTGTAGGGATTACTTAATCTTCAGAACTGCTTCTGATGGAAGGGGTAAAATGGAACCTGATGTGAACTAGATGCTAAAAAGCAAAAGTCGAGGTAGACTGCACTCTCACCTATCGAACAACACTCTAATCCAGGATACTTTCACAAATACAGTGAATGCATTTTGGTCATAATCAAGGAGTTCTGTCTTTCCAGATGAACTGTAAGTAATTTAATTTCATTTAAATTACATCGCTGAGCTAAAGAAAATGCTCGACAAGATTAAATTATTTCAGTTCATTCGAATATCCAGGATATGACCAAAGCTGGCATCATGTGAGCCCTTCTTGAAAAACGTTTTTATTCACAAATAGATGGAAGTGTACATTGACATTGAACGTTGAGACTGTCCTATCACCATCAATCTTTTCTTATTTAGATGCTAGGCTTGGCATGGACACTCTGCTTGTTATGACTATTTCCTTCCAGTTGTCTCCGATTATCATTTATTTGTATTACTGCAGAATGTATGCATATTCTGACCACCCTCCCTCCCCTCCCCAACCTTGCATATTCACGGAAACAAATCACAATATCAGTGTCAGGATGGAATTTCTTGCGTTAATCTTGGGGTCACTGACTTACACTGGGCCTAGTTCTCTCAACCCGCCCCTACAATACAGTGATTTCTGTATTGTATGATTGCGTCATAACAGACAGGGCAAAAATGGATGCAGAGCAATGCTTGGGGAAGAACAGTATGAAGGTGGTGGGGGGGGGGTGGTTGTGGAGGCAGTGTTGACTGGCCATGATGATGTGAGGTGGACAATTGAGGCCCCTAGAGGCCTTGTTCCACTATTGCTGATTAAATATCAGCAGCAGGTGAAGGGTTTGCTGTCTTGGGAAGCCTACTGCGATTTCTAAAGGTCTACGAAGGCTGCATTGATGATGTGCATGCTGTGGTAAGTTCCTTGTTCCCAGGCATTCTGTGCCCAGTCAGGTGACCCAGGCACTGAGAAAAGGATCTTTGCAGGAAACCCTCTCCTAATGAGCCCCATTTCATCCACAATCATCTCCCTCTGGGAGTTCATCAGCGATCCTCATGCTACTGCAATACCAGCGTTGGCCACTGCTGCTAGTGGCACTGCTTATACTGGAGATCAAGTCGTCTCTGATGGGGCAGCTGGTCTGACAGCTGACAGCCAGGTAAATGCCTGATTGGAATTAAATAACATCAGGCATTCCCCTATCACCCACATTCGATTTTGGTGTTGATATAGAGGAAATGATACGGCTCTTCGACTTTAAAACTTAAACTTGATATCATCTAAGCAGGACTGGAGTTGACCTTTCCTCTCTGCCCCTTCATCCATGTTAGTATCCTGTTTCAAGGTTCTTCAGTCTTTCATTATATTAAATTAATTCTCTTTTCTCATTCAAAGTTTTCTACGTAAACACACCACGAAATTTAAAAACAGTTTGGAATTTTCTTCCTTATCCAATTGGCAGCATTGTAAAGGTTGGGAAAACCAATTCTTTGCTGAGAAATTACTGAATAATTACTATTAAAACTGGGTGAAAGAAAATTGTGACCCAAATGACAAGTCAATGTTTTTCAGTAAAATCTGTTGTATACTAAATGAAAGAATATCAAATATCAAAAATATTTCCACTATCACATCTTGCACAAAGAGATGCAACAGTTAGTTTTAATTTAGCTGATGAGCCTTGTACATTCAATGTGAAACCTCATGCACCTTTCCAGGTTCCACCTTCAAGTAATTTGTCAGATATGTATTTGTCAGAAGCTTCGAGTCTCTGAACAGTCAGACCAGTGACATGCATCAGGACTCTTTGGAAGTCCTACCGTATTGACTGGGAACCACCTAGAACATGTGAATTCATCTGCTCCCTGGGACCCTCTGAAAGAGTCGGTGAGTCAACAGATCTTACTTACTTTCCTCAGTAGGTATATAACAGACAAATCAACTCCTCCCCCATCAGAACCTCAGAACACCAGACATCACCTAGTCAGATTGACTACCCAGCTCCCTGATTCCCTCAACTTAACCGAACCCACCCCACCCCAAATCTGACTTTACCTGCCCTGCCATAACCCCTCCTGACTCAATTAGCTACCTCATCCATCTCCCACATTGCACCCCCAAACCAGCCCACCATCTCACCCACTTACGTACCCAGACATTCACCTATTCATCCTGTCTCTCACCCACACTCTTAAGTGCACTCTGAAAGGACTACTCTTTAGAAATGCAACTATGGATAGGCATCCAATGCTGGCCTTGCCCATGAAATAATTAAATAAAAAGCGTTTCAATGCCAGAGTACAGCAGTCAATGCCACAAAATGTGGGCACAACATCTCTTCCCCAGTGATCCAGCACCATGAAGGTGGACTTTGAGTTACGGTTGGCTCCCTGTTTCCAAAGAAGCCAGGATTGAGAATTCTAGCCAGAAATGTGGAGCTCAGTCACGGCAGAGGGAATAAAAAAAGTGTGGGAAGAGAGTAGCAACCAGAGAGTGACTGTCATTCCTCAGGAAATTCAGGCCAAAGTCTCAAAGTGGGGGTTATTTTGACTTTTTGTGTGATGATGTAAAATGAATTACAGTGAATCTCAGAAACTTACAAACTATGAAAAGGAGTAGGCCATTCAGCCCTTCAAGCCTGCTCTGTCATTCAGTATTTTCGGGGCTGTTTCTATAAACTCAAGACCCTGTTCCCACTTTCTCTCCATACCCTTTGATTCTTTTACCCTTAAGAATGATACCTAACTCCTTCTTGAAAACAGTAGATGTCAGTCGATCTTTCTTCCTTTGAAGGCAGACAGGTTGCCAAAGTGCTTTCACATGATTTACACAGTCTTCTAACAATACGCTCGGGCCAAAACATCAACCACATCATGAATAAGTGATCTGCTGCCATCTTTAATGTCAGTTCAGGAAGCAGAAAGAAACTCACCTAGTGTTCATACACAGGATTCAAATTGGCATTTTCTGACTCAAATAAAAGCGAAAAGCCGCAGCTGCTAGAAATCTGAAATTAAAAAAAAAACAGAAAGTGCTGGAGAAACGCAGCAGGTCTGGCAGCATCTGTGGAGCAAGTAACAAGGCTAATGTTTCAAGTCCAGTTTGACTGATTTTTGGACTTGATATTTTCAGTAGGGTATCTGAGCAGGTCAGAAATACAAGTCCCCATTCACACAATCTTTCAAATATTTGTTTCAACTTTATACAAGCAATTTGCAGCCCATGCACAGACTTCTCAGAATACAGAACATAGAACAGTACAGCACAGTACAGGCCCTTCGGCCCACGATGTTGTGCCAAACTTTTACCCTAAACCTAAGATCTGTCTAACCTCCACTCCTACCTTATACTATCATCCATATGCCTATCTAATAGCCGCTTAAATGCCCCTAATGACGCCGACTCCTCTACCCTCTCCGGCAATGCATTCCACACCCCTACCACTCTCTGAGTAAAGAACCTACCTCTGACGTCTCCCGTATATCTACCTCCACTCACTTTAAAACTATGTCCCCTCGTAATAGCTACCTACACCCTAGGAAAAAAAGTCTCTGGCTGTCCGCTCTATCTATACCTCTGATCATTTTGTACACCTCTATCAAGTCACCTCTCATCCTTCGTCGTTCTAAAGAGAAAAGCCCTAGCTCTCTCAACCTTTCCTCGTAAGACCTTCCCTCCATTCCAGGCGATATCCTGGTAAATCTCCTCTGCACCTTTTCTAACGCTTCCACATCTTTCCTGTAATGAGGTGACCAGAACTGGACACAATACTCCAGATGTGGCCGAACCAGGCTTTTGTATAGCTGGAGCATAACTTCACAGCTCTTGAACTCAATCCCTCTATTAATGAAAGCTAACACACCATATGCCTCCTTAACAACTCTATCCACCTGGGTGGCAGCTTTCAGGGAACTGTGGACATGAACCCCAAGATCCCTCTGCTCCTCCACCCTGCCAAGAATCTTTCCATTAACCATTTATCCTGCGTTCAAGTTTGTCCTTCCAAAATGAATCACCTCACACTTTTCAGGGTTAAACTCCATCTGCCACTTCTCAGCTCAGCTCTGCATTCTATCAATGTCCCTTTGTAACCTAGAACAGCCCTCCGCAGTGTCCACAACGCAACCCACCTTTGTATCATCCGCGAATTTACCAATCCACCCTTCCACTCCTACATCCAAATCATTTACAAAAATGACAAATAGAAGAGGACCCAGAACAGACCCTTGTGGTACACCACTCATAACTGAGCACCATGATAAATATTTTCCATCCACTACCACCCTTTGTCTTCTAAGGGTCAGCCAATTCTGAATCCAATCTGCCACAATTCCCCCTGTCCCATGCCTCCTTACCTTCTGCATGAGCCTACCATGGGGAACCTTATCAAATGCCTTAATTAAGTCCAATTATACCACGTCAACTGCTCTACCTTCATCCACGTGTTTGGTCACCTCTTCAAAGAATTCAATAAGGTTTGTGAGGCATGATCTACTCCTCGCAAATCCATGCTGACTTTCACAAATCAAACTGTGCCTATCCAAGTGATCATAAATCCTCTCTCTCAGAGCCCTTTCCAATAATTTGCCCACCACTGACGTGAGACTAACTGGCCTGTAATTTCCAGGGTTATCCCTATTCCCTTTTTTGAATGAGGGAATGACGTTTGCCTCTCTCCAATCGTCCAGCACTATACTGGTGGACAGTGAGGACGAAAAGATCATCGCCAAAGGCCCTGCCATCTCTTCCCTCACTTCCCATAGAATCCTTAGATAAATCCCATCAGGCCTGGGGGACTTATCTATCTCCAAGTTCCTCAAAATTCCTAGCACATCTTCTTTACTAACATCAACCTCCTGTAGTCTACCAGACTGTTTCACACTGTCCTCCTCGACAACTAGGTCTCTCTCAGTTGTGAATACCAAAGAAAAGTGTTCATTAAGGACCTCTCCTATCTCTTTAGACTCCGTGCACAAATTCCCTTTACAATCCTTGATCGGCCCTACCCTTTCTCTAGTCATTCTCTTATTCCTCATGTACGTGTAAAAAGCCTTGGAGATCCTATCTGTCAAGGTTTTCTCATGCCCCCTTATAGCTGTCCTAAGCCCTTTCTTCAGCTCCTTCCTGGCTAACTTGCATCCCTCGAGAGCCTTTTCCGATCCTTGCTTCCCAAATGTTATACAAGCATCTGATACTGACATGAACTCCCAAGGAATGAGGTTCCACAGTAGGAGCACCATGTCAGAAAATTACACCTTAAACCTGAATGACATGCCATTACCATGCTTTGACTGATGATATCGGGCAGCTGTAAAGAGGTCAGACCGCAGATCCCTTATGCAAGTTGAACAAACTGGTGGAAAATCTCCTATTTCCACCATGGATTATTCCATTCTCTGGGTATTTTAAATGTGTTTCACACTGCGAACTTTGCATCACTGTAGCTAAATGCAGCATCTATTTCATGCACAGGAAGATTCCATCAATAAAAATAAGTGGAATCATAATAATACTAACGTGTTTCAGCTCATAATGTAACTAGCTTGCCAAGGATGTAAGAAGAATCAGCTGCACTGCTTCACGCTGTGTGTGGGTTTTTAAATCAGTGCATCATGTTCAGATTGTGAAGCCCTGGAGTGAGCTTTGGGACACACAATCTAGGTTAACGCAAAGCAACTCACCAAATCTAGTTTAACAGATGCTCCCTATGAAATCACCTTTCCCACAGAGAAGACTAAGAGAGCTATGATCCCATGCATGCCTGCAAATTCTCTTCCATGTCACAAGCCATCCCCGCTCACACAAATGTTACCATTCCTTCTTCCCATCTGAGTGACAATGTTAGAATTATGCAACTAACACCATGACCGTAATCACAAGAAGAGGGTGCAGGCGTCAGCTCACTTTTACCATCTCAGAATCATCAGTAAATGTGACCATGGCAGCTTGGCACATATGAGAGAACCATCAAATTCAACGCTGACACGACAATGACTATATACTGGACAGAGAATGACGTCTGCAAGCTATGCATGTCAGAAAGTGAGCTCTTAAATATCCTTTTAATTCTTGTGATCTGTAATAATTAGTTAAAAATTATATTTTCAATCATAACTACAATGGGAATAAAGGAGAGGTTAGATGATAACAAGGTGTGGGGCTGGATGAACACAGCAGGCCAAGCAGCATCATAGGAGCAGGAAAGCTTGACGTTTCGGGCCTAGACCCTTCATCAGAAATGGGGGAAGGGAAGAGGGCTCTGAAATAAATAGGGAGAGAGGGGGAGGCGGATAGAAGATGGATAGAGGAGAGGATAGGTGGAGAGGAGGCAGACAAGTCGAAGAGGCGGGGATGGAGCCAGTAAAGTTGAGTGTCGGTGGGGGGGTGTAGGGAGAGGTTACTTGGCCAGAGGCAATAAAACAGGCACTAAATGAAGACCACACTACTAACGAAAGCCTAGTTTGAAAGAGTAGATTTAGCATACAACTTTGGCTCTAATTGGTGATCACTATAACTCAGCAGTGCCATTTTTAAAGCCTAGCTGGGTAGGATCAAGCATTGTCCACCAGGAGCTGCCCTTCATCGTGCACATAGTGTGAGGGGAACCAAAAACAAACACTTCTCAGGACACCAGAGGAAATGGTTCTCTATCGAACTTATCTATGCCCCTCAGATGTTTGTACACTTCAGACAGATACTCCCTTAGCCTTCTCTGCTCTGAGGAAAACAACAGGCCTATCTCGTCTCAAATCAGTGAGGATAGGTAACTGCGCCTCCTCCACAATAACACTCAATACTGGACCCCCCCCCACCGCAAACCAAAAGATGTGTCCTCAGCCCCTGTACACCTGTACACCCACAACTGGTGTTGCCAAATTCCGAATGAACATCATCTACAAGTTCGCTGACAACACCACCTTAGTAGGAGGGATATTTAACATCGACAAGTCAAAATGCAGAAAGGAGATAGAGGACTTGATGACGCGATGCAATGAGAACAACATCTCTCTCAATGTCGGCAAAATTAAAGAACTGATCATTGACTTCAGAAAGAAAAGAGGAGAATACGTCCCCATCTACACCAATGGAGCGGACAATAACCGACAACCTGTCCTGGGTTTCCCACGTAGATGTGAAGGCCAAGGAGGCACAACAAAGCCTCTTCTCCCTCAGGTGTCCATAAGGTCCCTCACCAACCTTTTCAAGTCTTCTCTCCTAATTTCTTTTTTAAGCAACATGCTACACTTTCTTTACTCTTCTACAGCTGATACAAGCCTTTAATGTCTACCATAAACTTCCCTTGTTATTTCCTTTTCCAATCCTGTACATCTGTTGACACCCAGGGCTCTCTGCACATGTTGGTGCTACCCTTGCCCTTACAGAAGCATGTCACCCTCGTACTCTCACCATTCCCCTTCTGAATGTCTCCCATTGCTCTGGCAGGATTTTCCAACAAAAGTCCCAGTCTACTTTGACCAGATCCTGTTTTACCTTATTAAAATTAGCCATCCCCCAATTTGGAACCTTTATTCCTGGTCCATCTTTGTTCTTATTCATAATTATCTTAATTATGGTCACTATCACCAAAATGCTCCCATCCCCACCAGTGACATTTAAAGCTATTTTCTAATCAACCTGATTACCTCTGGAACAGGTGGGATTCGAACCCAGGCCTCCTGGCTCAAAGGTACTACCACTATACCACAACAGCCCCACTGATAATGCCAGTTACTTGACATTGTTCGCCAACATTAGGTCCAGCAGTGCTTCCAAACTGAACTTCTGTTCAGTGATAGCAAATTTAAAAAAAGGTATGTGTTGATGGGAACAGACGGGGACAGCTTGTCTGTCAAGCAGCAACAATGTGACAGATCACTGCACTTAGCTCACATCTTATTGGAACTGAGCATCAATCAAGTCCCTGTCTGATTTGTTCTTCCTGGTCAATGTCCTCATTGTTCTCCTTTGAAGAATGTTCTAACTGTTCAGAGTCCATCGCGTCCTCTTTTTGCCTGCTCTGGTCGCACAGAATACCTGCAATAATCTAGGACATTATGACTCCCTCAGTGTGGACTGTACTGAGACGCCACCCAGACACTCACTTGCGAGATTCTCATCACCTCATTCATATCTTGATTGGGAAATAGGACCTTATTCTCTGGTTATTGAGAATCTCATAGCTGATGCTCTTGCCTTATTTTCCCAACTGACTCACTATTGCCCACATTGTTCAGGGGCTGTGATGATTCCACCCGTTACTTTCCCCTGGAGATTTCAAGGTAGCAGGAGTCAATTTTTACCAAACCCAAAGACAGGGACAAAGTGGGGAACTTGAGCTGAAATGTAGTTTAGCTCAAGCAGCTACTATGGTCAAATGAATTGAAGCCATTGCTAGGAATGATTATCCTACAAATATATTTCAATGGTCATTAAACAGGCTATATACCATTTTAGAGTCATACAGTCATACAGCACGGAAACAGACCCTTCAGTCCAACTCATCCATGCTGACCAGATATCCTAAATTAATCTAGTCCCATTTTTCAACATTTGGCCCATATCC
Source organism: Ginglymostoma cirratum (assembly GCA_024137785.1). NCBI lineage: Eukaryota > Metazoa > Chordata > Chondrichthyes > Orectolobiformes > Ginglymostomatidae > Ginglymostoma > Ginglymostoma cirratum. The sequence goes on from JAHRHZ010000249.1 coordinate 16,397,217, forward strand.
CTCTAAACCCTTGCTATTCATATACCCATCCAGATGCCTTTTAAATGTTGTAATTGTACCAGCCTCCACACTTCCTCTGGCAGCTCATTCCATACACGTTTCACCCTCTTCATGAAAAGCTACCCCTTAGGTCCCTTTTAAATCTTTCCCCTCTCACCTTAAACCTATGCCCTCTCGTTTTGAACTCCACTACCCAGTGAAAACGACCTTGGCTATTCACCCTATCCATGCCCCTCATGATTTTATAAACCTCTATAAGGTCACCCCTCAGCCTCCAACGCTACAGGGAAAATAGCCCCAGTCTATTCAGCTCAAACTAGAGATCAAACCCTCCAACCCCAGCAACATCCTTGTAAATCTTTTCTGAACCCTTTCAAGTTTCACGATGTCTTTCTTATTTGGTTGCTAACCTTTCCATTAACACTTCTCCTAACAATGCCATCCTGTTTAATGTCAATGTTTCAATGATTTTAGTGTTGGAAGGGATGCTCACAATTGTAGCTGGATCTATGAGGAGAGCCTCTGAAACAGACCTAGACACTTTCTGGGCCATTTTGCCACACCTTCCAACACTCAGGAGTTCACCTAAAAACAGCTGATGCCATGGTATTCCACCTCTTTTACGAGAGTCACCAGCAGAGAGGGCTCCTTTCTAGGGGTCTTCCCCCTTTTGCTGTGAATGAGGAAGGCGAGGAGAGCAGGAGGCTAGCAATAGCTGCACCGATAGAGGGAGAGGAGGAGAAGGTGGCATCCTCACTCACAGTGTCTACAAGAGAGGCCACATCTTCTTCCTCCAGACCCCATGCACCAGCACATTTGAGAAGCTCTTTGCCCCATCCCTTCATTCTGCAGTGTGCATGAGTCAGCCAGAGTTCAACATGTTTAACACTGGAGATGCACATTAGGAGTCCACAGCTGTAGCCCTCGGGGAAATAGCACCTCATCGCCAATAGTGCTAAAAGAAGTGATTCCCAGCATGGGCAAGTATCTCCACCTCTGGTAAGGGCGAATATATGGTCATAATGTGCAGGTAATGAAGTGAGTTTCAGAGAATCATGTGAGAAACACACCATGAAACTGTTCTGAGGAAGGGTCACCGAAACATTAACTCTGATTTTTCCTCGGAGATGCTGCCAGACCTGCTGAGCTTTTCCAGCAGTTTCTGTTTTTCTTCCTGATCTGCAGTTCTTTTGGTTTTTATACCATGAAACTTGTCAAAATGGATGCTTACTGGCTGCTTTCTGGCAAAATTCAATTGTGCCTAAAACATAATGCAGAAGAAATTATTCGAACATGTTACTCACACTTCTGTTTTTAAGATTAACGTTTATCCACAGATTCAAGATTTCAATTAATTGCTGTTCCTTCAGGCATGTTTGACATCAGGCAGCTGACATAAAAACAATTACTTCCTGCCACTGTTGCTTCATCATTCAACACATCATTGATTCTCCTTGGCCAGTATCTACTGCAAAATGGCCCCAGCTTATGGAAAAGCTTTGCAGAGAAAAGCACCTCCAGAAAATAATGTTGAAGTATTAGCAACCCCTGAAAGGAACTTTTACATTGCAGCAACTTCCTCCAAACAAATTACATTTTCTACAATTCAAGCACCCTCACCAACAGTCCCAAAAACCTCAGGGTAAGCTGTGAACTGTATATTCATGTTGTTCAGTTGTTGGGATTTAATTCTGTTCCACGGCAGAAGGATTTGATGCGCGTAATTCAATGACTAATTTTGTAAAGCTAGACACACGAGCTGATCAAAGGCTGACTGAAAAGTAGCTAACACAATATTTATGGATGAGGTTTTCTTTGGAGACGAAGGCAACTTTGTCAGGAAATGTCAGTGGTTGTGCTCTACACACACCTCTCCATAGCCTATTCGAACTAATCTGATCTACAGTGTGGCCTGCAGTTGGTTGCTCGACCCTGCAAGTCATAATGGATTGTGCACCGTCCCAGCGTCACTGATCACTAACTTACTCAGACACTGGTCAGGCACCATGGATAGTGAATAGGTAATAAACCTACTGCCTGGAAGTCATGTATGTTCTATTCCTGTTTAAAAACTCGCACGTGGGATCCTGGGCTTCAGAATAGCAGCACTGAACACAAAAACAAGTTATACATCTTTGAACTTACTGATTATGCTTCATTTGCAGGATCACTAATTCAGGATTAATGCAAGGTTTCAAATAATGTCAACAGTGGGGGTTTTGCACCCTCAAGTTCTAACCGAGGTAGACTTGGGACCTGTCTCTTCTCTCTGCCCCCTCGTAGAAGCATTGCATAAATCACAGTTCAGTCGCCACTGTCTCAGTACAAAACTCTGGTGCAGCCGCACTTGGAGTATTGCGTACAGTTCCAGTCGCCGCATTATAGGAAGGATGTGGAAGCATTGGAAAGGGTGCAGAGGAGATTTACCAGGATGTTGCCTGGTATGGAGGGAAGGTCTTATGAGGAAAGGCTGAGGGACTTGAGGCTGTTTTCGTTAGAGAGAAGAAGGTTAAGAGGTGACTTAATAGAGACATACAAGATGATGAGAGGATTGGATAGGGTGGACAGTGAGAGCCTTTTTCCTCGGATGGTGACGGCTAGCACGAGGGGACATAGCTTTAAATTGGGGGGTGATAGATATGGGACAGATGTCAGAGGTAGATTCTTTACTCAGAGTAGTAAGGGCATGGAATGCCTTGCCTGCAGCAGTTGTAGACTCACCAACTTTAAGGGCATTTAAATGATCGTTGGATAAACATATGGATGATAATGGAATAGTGTAAGTTAGATGGGCTTCAGATTGGTTTCACAGGTCGGCGCAACATCGACGGCCGAAGGGCCTGTACTGCACTGTAATGTTCTATGTTCTATGTTTATTACAGCATGGGTACCATGCTTCAAAAGAGTCAAGGCTTTGGGTAGACATTAAGAAAGTGTGCTAGAGTGATGGAAAAAAACTGAAGGATTTCAGTTATGTGAATATCAAAGAGAAGGTCAAGGGTAGATTCAATAAAGCTGTTCAAATTTATGAACCATTTCAAATGGGGAGAAAAGGCTTTCAGTGATGACAGGATGCACAACCAGAGGACACAGATTTAAGCAATAGGAGTAAAGAGGAAAGACAATCTATTTTAATGCGGCACATTATTAGGATCCATCTTCCTGACAAATTTACTCCAGTTGGGACCTAACTTTCATTTCAAAAATTGATTAACACACTTATTAGTGTTAAGGATATATCTAAGAATTCCCACACAGCTACATAATTAAATGGACATGTAGAGGATCCTAACAAAAATGTTTGTGAACAGAGCACTCCAAGTTTAGCGGACAGATGTACAAACCTATATTCGCGTTACCCAAAATAACCAGATTTCCCTACGAACTACCCCGACCTGATGAAATTGCAATAACATTTTGATTCTAATGACTTTTATTTCATCATGAGTCAGAATCATAGAATCACACAGTACAGAAGAGGCCTTTCAGTCCAACGAGTCTGCACCAACAAAACCTACTTTAATCCCAATTTGCGGCATTCAGCCCAATGCCTGGAATGTCATGACACTTCGAGTGTTCATCCAAGTACTTTTTAAAAGGTTGTGAGGTTTCCCACCTCAACTACCCTCCCATGTAGTGCATTCCAGTTTCTCACCACCTTCTGGGTGAAAATTAATTTCCCCACATTCCCTCTAAATCTCCTGGCTTTCACCGTAAAATTGTTCCCCTCATTATTCACCCTTCAACTAAGAGGAACAGTTGCTTTTTGTCCATCCTGTCCACACCCCTCATTATCTTATACACTTCAATCAGGTTTTCCCTCAGCCTTCTCATAGTTCAAACTGTTGCAGTCCCAGCACCGATCCCTATGGAACCCTACTGGTCACGGGTTACCAACCTGAAAAAGAGCCCCTTATCCCCACTCACTGTTTTCTGCCCAGTAGCCAATTCTCGAACCATGCCAAGGCGTACCTCCAACACCATAAGCTCTTCTGACCTAACCTTTTGTAAGGTACCTTGTCGAACACTTCCTGCAAATCCAAACACAAATATCTACTCGTTCCCCTCTATCTACTCTGGTTGAGGCTTCCACAAAAAGCCCTCATAAATCAGTCAGACACATTTTCCCTTTCATAAAGCCGCACTGTCTCTGCTTGATTAGATTATGATCTTCCAAATGTTCTGCTCTTACTTCCTTAATAATTAATTCCAATACTTTTCAAACAATACATATTAGGTTAATCAGCCTATAGTTATCTGCTTGTTGCTTCCCTCCCTTTTTGAATAGCAATGTCACATTAGAAGTTTTCCAATCCCTTGGTACTTCTCCAGAATCCATTGATTTCTGAAAAACTGCATCCACTATCATTGTAACTACTTCTTCTATGATCTTAGGATGCAAGCCATCAGCACCAGGGAATTTATCTGCCTTTACCCCATTCGTTCTGAAATATTACTTCTTTGCTGGTGGTGATGGTACTTAATTCCACGCCACATTCTTTAGTATTAATGGAATGTTCAAAGTATCTTCCACTGTTTCTTCATAGTTAAACTGCTCCAATCTCCTCCGCACCCGCTCCAGTGTTATCACATCCTTCCTATAATGCAATGGCCAGAAATGCACACAGCATTCCAGCTGTGGCCCAACCAAAGTTCTGTACAGCTCCAACATGAATTCTCTGCTGTTATATTCCACGCCATGACTAATAAAGGCAAGTGTCCCATATGCCTTCTGAACTACCCTGTTAATCTGTCTTGCTGTCTTCAGGAATCTATGAAAAAACACCCCAAAATCCCCCATTCGTCTGAGCTTCATTGTCAGATTTAACATTAGTTATTGCACAGTCTGAACTATAAATCATGCACACTCTTCTGTCTGCATATCTGCACTGACTGCTTTCTGACACCAGCTCTCATTTGTCTTCATGTGCCATAGGACCTCCCTACTTTAACATCTGTCCTTTTAGGTTCAAGAGTCATGGATCAATGTGTCATATTATCCAAACTTTTAACTGATACATTCACAGGTGATACAAACTCTTAATTCCTATACAAATATCTTAGAGTAATTAAAGCATTTCTATACTGCTCCTGGGTCAAAGCCCATCACATTTCAGTAGGTTTCTATTTGAGTTTCTCTCCTTAATGTAACTGGATTAAATGGGCAGGTCTCTGAAGAGACGTTTATCATGAATTTTTGGTCTTAATTACAATTAAAATGTGCATTTCAAAACACTAAAGTCTAACAAAACTCAGCATTTATGACAATAGTTCAAAGATTTCTTGTCATCAAGCATTCTGAGTTATGGAGCATGTTACATCAGAATTCTATTATTAAAGTATCTTTCTATTGCTCCCAAAGTACATTGTTGTACTGAGGCCAATTTATTTTGTGATGTTATTTTATCTTCTCTTCAATAACAAGTAATAGAAAGTAAAACTTCACAAAGTTAATCATTTCATATCGGTTGTCAAATTGCCCATTTTTTGTTTTCTGTTCATTATTTAGAACACAAAGGCTCACATTAATCAGCATATATAAAAGATCATGGATAAATGTCATAGACCAAGTTGACCAAATAGATTAAAGAAAGAGCTGAAAGCAGCTAAATTCCTTAAGTTATTATGTGGACAACTTACTCCAATATCACTATGACTTAAAGAATATGGCTTGAATTACTTGCATTTATGTATAGCATCCTTCATGACCTCAGGGGATCTCAAAAGAATTTATAATCAGAAGAGGTCTTTGCTGAAACAAACTCCCTGTGGTAACCTTGGAAACATGATGGCCACAAAAAGTTCATGTGAACACTGTATTCTCGGCGATCTTCCTCCAAGATAAACCATTCAAACATGGACATACAATTACAGCTCCTTTATCTTTACTGCGTCAAAAAAATCCAGGAATTCCCTTGTAATTACAACACCAGAACTGCAACAGCTGAATCAGAAGGCCTACTACCATCTCCAAGGTGGACAGTATATGTGGCATGCTAGTATCATTTACAGGGCAAGCAGAAATCTGAAATAGCCTCACATTTTTAAGGATGCAGAGTAAACTGGTTAGCTGTTGGACTGTCACACAAATTAATTCACTCCAATATATTTTACTGCGATTTTTAAAATATACTTGTAGAAATGTATCTCTAGAAAAGAAAGTCTAGAATGTATATACCACCTCTCAAAACCTCAAAGTGTCTTACAGAGAATTGAATACCATAAAAGGGTGGCAGCTGTAATATGGGAACTGCAACTGCCAATTTGCACATAGCAAGCTCCGATTAAAAGCAATTTGATAATGACCAGACAATTTGTTTCAAGTGTAATTTGTTTCTTGTTACAGTGATATGTTTTCTGTTTTTAATTCCTTGCCATTTCTTCATGGGATTCTTCTTTACTCCAACCGGGTGGGCCAGTAGAGCAGATGTCGCACTCAAAAGATATCACTTCCGATACAGCAGCACCCCTTCAGGACTGGAGTTAAATATATGCACTCTTTTAAATTATCAAAATATTGAATGGTGAAAACAACATGCAACTGATGGATGCCACCATTTTCCTTGCAATCTGTCCCCACGCCCCCTTATTTTTCCCCACAATGCTGCTCAGAGAATCACAGAATTGTTACGTTGCAGGAGATTTTTGAGCCCCCACTATTACTCAATGCCACCCTCTGCCTTTCCCCCATGACCCTGCACAACATTTCGATTCAAATAATTGTGAATTCCAGGAGCATCACAGATCCATGTGGTCTGGTGCTATGGGGAAGCAATTTGAGTAGAAATCAACTGAAACCAAGTGAGTATTCAAACATTGACACTGCACAGAGGAAGAGAAACAAAGTAGTTAAAACTGAGAAGGCTAAAGAAAGATTGTTTTGTGTTAGTAGACAAAGCTTCTGAGAGTTGGAATTCTGTCCCACATAAGATATTAAAGTGCTTGGGATTGAGGTGGTATACCCAGATGGGTTGAGAATTGTTAGCAGGCAGCAAAGAAACGGAAGAAATAAAAACGAAGTTGCTGGAAAAGCTCAGCAGGTCTGGCAGCATCTGTGAAGAAAAAAACAGAGATAACGTTTCGGGTCCAGTGACCCTTCCTCAGAAC